>CM069857.1:65720676-65765676 GCA_036172795.1 Pelodytes ibericus
CGCCAAGTAATGCATGCATCAGTCTTATTTTTGTATTCACAAAATACTCCCATAAAATATCAATGTGCAGGTAATGGACCAAAAATATGAATCCAAAGGTTTGTGGAAAGCATTAGGTTCATACCCCTGTCAATGGCATTAAATAGACTGATGATATTCCTGCATGTTGTCTCTATAAAGTCAAGCATGGCCAGGTTTCTATTTGAAAAAATAGCATAGTTGTCTCCTAGCTGTCATTTATGCGGAGAACTAGGTCTCTGCATAAATGATTTTATGAATTAAATAAAGTGTATACTTTTCATACAATCCAGGCTCCATTGTCATATTGTGGACTGCATTTCTGGATGCTTAGTATGTGCTGTGTATCTGCCCAACTTCTGTTTGTCAGGTTTATATTTCTACTAAATCAGACCTGGTAATTTTGAAAGGAGCCCGATTTACTTATGCCCATCTAACGTTCATTAATGCCACAAAGTACACCAATGTATTGGACTCACAAGGTGTTGCATTACTAATTTCCAACTTGTTTTTTAAAAGAGGTTGTTGGTATGTTCAACCAAGATGGCAAGCAACTTAATTAAAGAAGCAGGACCTGGAAGGAATGATATTCAAACTTCAGCTATTTATTAAAGATAGGCCTTGTTCTGGTGACAAAAGACATCCAGAAGCTGTGCAGACAAGCGGATCCTCATGCAAAGTCACAATGGCATAATATCCGCATTAGGTGTCTGAACGAAAGTATTGAGATGGATTCTCTCCCTTTGACACTTCATCAACTGTTTAAAGAGCTTCTGCTGGATCTCTCCTCTGAACGATTGCCTCTAGATAGGAACCTTCGAGCTCCTGGTCCATTGGGCTCTTATATATAATTGCACATTTTCACTACCACTCAGAAAATGTTGGATCTAGCTTCCAGATAGATCAGGGCTTGGAACCCTCAACTCTTTGCTGCTGTCTTCAGTGGTGTTCGTTAACAGATAAACTCCCCATTTAAGATACCCACCAGCTGCAATGGCTTCCCATAAGTATTTTCTCCCTCTGATGATCTAGACGCTCGCGTGGTCACTCTGGACACTGATCTCTCTGACGATATCCAAAAAACTAGATCCCGCAGCCCACCATACCCTTCAGTTTTAATGCTGCATTAGACTTCACTTTGCTCTTCCGCCATTCTTACTTTACGATGACACAGGTGTCCAGTTTGACATGTCATCCATCCTCACGTTTTTGCAGTGATTGGACTATACGGACATCCTTTAGATCCTCACTGTTCTCACCATTTTCACGTTTACATGCCACCTATATTTCCTGCTCAACGGTGCTGCCGAAATGAGCCGCTCCTAGCACGGTTGTCCCTCCCCTTGCAGCGTTGTGAGAACTACATTCCCATGAGTGCTCACTTCTGCAGTACGGCACACAGAAGGGAGGAACATAGGAGCTTCACAATGGGGTTCCAGGCAATTGCATATCCATTATCTGAACTGACCTTTACCCCAAAAAAACTGTATCTAGTATTTTGTTTCCTTTTTTTTCTCCCTGCATCTCCAATATTTGGATCCTTATAAGTTATATATATATTTTTTTTAAAGTTCTGTGCACCCTTACCTATTTTATACACCGTTTTATTTTATACAAATGTATACTCACTGAACAATTTGCAGCAAACAACTAACAAGTAGTGTTAATTATGAGAGCGCTTTCCAAATCTCACATTATGATTTCCCTTTGAAATCTACTATTGATCTCTAGGATCACTTTACCAGCCATACTATGATCTTCGTTCTATCATTGTATTACTATTATACTATTATGTTTGGAAAATCTCAAAACTTGGAAAAATAAACAATAAAAAAAAGGTTGGGTAGGCACAGTGGAGATAATAAAAAAAAATGTTTTGTACACCTTTAACATACATGTGTACAATTTGCTAAACCAGTGTCATTCTGGCAATGGGCAGACAGTGCTCGATGTACTGATCTACAGAGGAAATGATTGAAATACACAAGCACTTACAGTAACCACTTTTTGGTGTATCTTCTGGGAATTACTCCTCTGCCTTAATTAGTGCATTACGTTAGTTCCACAAGCTTCACTGTATAGATTCAGGCACTTTGTAGACAGCATCAAACCAATCCACCCTATTCCTTGCATAAAAATAACATTTCAAGATAGATGAGAATAAAAAAAAACCTTGAAACATCTCTGTGGAGCTCTGGGACCATCCTATGATGTGTAATTGCTTTTACATCAGTGACAAGAGAGACAAGAATGTGCTTTACTTGAACTTAACAACAGTTTGGGCAATTTTCTATAATCCAGTAAATACAAATTGTAGCTTGATTATCCATCTACGTCTGTCAAGTGAATTTTAATGGATGAATGAATGAGTCAAATCTATGCATGAAAATATACAAATGTGCAAAATGTGGGTCTAATTATAAGGCTGCTGAATTTACACAAGGTCAGGTAAACAAGGCGCCACTGTAATGATTATTAATTGTTAATAATGCCTTTGGGAAAACATTCACATTTCCTTTTCTGCGTACTGAGTGGTTTCTGCATTTTCCCATCATTTGAAAACTCAAAATGATCAGCATTGGTAGTTAGGTGGCAGAGAACTGTTTGTATTTTTTTCTTTTATCTTTTTTTTTTTTTTTCTTCCTTCTTTGACTTCCCCTCCTTCCTCCCTGCTTTCTGCATCTTGTAATTGCTCTATGAATTTGCAGATTTTTAAGCTATATGGCAATTTAAAGATTGCAATCATGTGAATTAATTTGAGGCATATTATAGGTGTATAATGCATTTATCCATTACCCTTGTAACAGTTCCTTTGGTTATTTTTTGGCACCAAAACCTTTTAGGCCAGTGGTGGTAAGCTACGGCCCCACCTACTGTTGGTGGACTACATCTCCCATAATCCCGTGCTACCCAGGACTATGCTCTTGTAACCCAGTGAGGCCCAGGATGAACTGACATTAGCAACTGGAGGGCCGAAGTTTGACACCTACTGTAGACCAAAAAAAAATGTATCTTCTATAAAGTACAAATGTTTTGACCCTTTAAATTAAAAGATCTCTACTAATAACTCATAAATATATTAATGAGCTAGAGACATAAAATATGTAGGTGTCCACCTTATTTGTGTGTATATGTGTGTGTGTGTGTGTGTGTGTATATATATATATATATATATATATATATATATATATCTATATATATATATATATCCATTTCCATCAGTTTTTGAAGCATACCAGAAAAGGGTGCAAATTGAGCATTAATGTGGAAAGGAAATATCATATTTCTTTTCTACATCACTGGACAATATAAAATGTTTCTCCATAATCTTCCTGTTTTATCTGCAGCACTGTGTTGGCATAAAAGCAGTGTAGACTTTGCACAAACACTTTCGCACAGTCCCAAGCAATTAGGCACTGTATTCAGAACAAACTTTTTTTTTTTTTTTAATTGTTCTCTCAGCAGTATAACAAAATACATGTACAAAAAAACAATCATAAGATTCAAGGCTCCTAATAAATGAAACAGTCAATCATACTGAATATACAGGGAGTGCAGAATTATTAGGCAAGTTGTATTTTTGAGGATTCATTTTATTATTGAACAACAACCATGTTCTCAATGAACCCAAAAAACTCATTAATATCAAAGCTGAATATTTTTGGAAGTAGTTTTTAGTTTGTTTTTAGTTTTAGCTATTTTAGGGGGATATCTGTGTGTGCAGGTGACTATTACTGTGCATAATTATTAGGCAACTTAACAAAAAACAAATATATACCCATTTCAATTATTTCTTTTTACCAGTGAAACCAATATAACATCTCAACATTCACAAATATACATTTCTGACATTCAAAAACAAAACAAAAACAAATCAGTGACCAATATAGCCACCTTTCTTTGCAAGGACACTCAAAAGCCTGCCATCCATGGATTCTGTCAGTGTTTTGATCTGTTCACCATCAACATTGCGTGCAGCAGCAACCACAGCCTCCCAGACACTGTTCAGAGAGGTGTACTGTTTTCTCTCCTTGTAAATCTCACATTTAATGATGGACCACAGGTTCTCAATGGGGTTCAGATCAGGTGAACAAGGAGGCCATGTCATTAGATTTTCTTCTTTTATACCCTTTCTTGCCAGCCACGCTGTGGAGTACTTGGACGCGTATGATGGAGCATTGTCCTGCATGAAAATCATGTTTTTCTTGAAGGATGCAGACTTCTTCCTGTACCACTGCTTGAAGAAGGTGTCTTCCAGGAACTGGCAGTAGGACTGGGAGTTGAGCTTGACTCCATCCTCAACCCGAAAAGGCCTCACAAGCTCATCTTTGATGATACCAGCCCAAACCAGTACTCCACCTCCACCTTGCTGGCGTCTGAGTCGGACTGGAGCTCTCTGCCCTTTACCAATCCAGCCACTGGCCCATCAAGACTCTCTCATTTCATCAGTCCATAAAACCTTAGAAAAATCAGTCTTGAGATATTTCTTGGCCCAGTCTTGACGTTTCAGCTTGTGTGTCTTGTTCAGTGGTGGTCGTCTTTCAGCCTTTCTTACCTTGGCCATGTCTCTGAGTATTGCACACCTTGTGCTTTTGGGCACTCCAGTGATGTTGCAGCTCTGAAATATGGCCAAACTGGTGGCAAGTGGCATCGTGGCAGCTGCACGCTTGACTTTTCTCAGTTCATGGGCAGTTATTTTGCGCCTTGGTTTTTCCACACGCTTCTTGCGACCCTGTTGACTATTTTGAATGAAACGCTTGATTGTTCGATGATCACGCTTCAGAAGCTTTGCAATTTTAAGAGTGCTGCATCCCTCTGCAAGATATCTCACTATTTTTGACTTTTCTGAGCCTGTCAAGTCCTTCTTTTGACCCATTTTGCCAAAGGAAAGGAAGTTGCCTAATAATTATGCACACCTGATATAGGGTGTTGATGTCATTAGACCACACCCCTTCTCATTACAGAGATGCACATCACCTAATATGCTTAATTGGTAGTAGGCTTTCTAGTAAGACAACATGCATAAAGAGGATGATGTGGTCAAAATACTCAGTTGCCTAATAATTCTGCACTCCCTGTATTAATGCTTCTCACATCACCCTCCCTAGGGTTTGCCAACCTCATCTTAAGACATATTATAATACAAAAATCAAAAAATAAAGTGAGAAAAGAACAAGGAAAAAGATAGAAAGAGAGAAGAGGAAAAAAAAATAAATATATATAATTTCCCCTTAAGATCCCTTCCCTCTCCCTATCCAGCCGTATTTTAACCATATAGCTACCTCTAAACAAAACTGACTCCTCTACACCCTATACTAGTCCTATACTGCCCCTCTGTAGCTGTATCTGTAACTCTAAGCTACCCCTACTCTGTCCCTAAAAGGGAAAAAGAAATAAAGCGGTGAGAGAAGTTAATAAATAAATAGGAGGGCAAGTACGCTTACCCTAGTACCAGCCCTACCAAAATAGCCAAGAGTCCTTATGCCCAACTAAATATGAGCACCCTTGCCTTTCAAGGGAGCGGGTGGGAGAGAGAGCAAGAGTGTCATCCACACCCTATGTGAAGCAAAAGAGAAAATAAAAATAAATAAATTGTATTTAAAAAAAAAAAAAAAAGTATAGAAAAAAAATGTCACTGCATTTCCAGTATATTCTAAATTAGGAGTGTCCTGGTATGTTATCCAATTCAGTAATCTCACATTTCATGACAGACTCATAGCTATATTAATTATTATTCCTCACACTTTTCTATTCTCCTTCCAACTTTTTTTCTTTACTTCCCCTTTTTCCCCCTTTTTGTGTCCATCTACGCACTTCTGTGTAGCTTAACTGAACCAAAACACTGGGCCACACGGTAGTCAATGAATCAAGGTTGTGCACCTTAGTCATAGTGTTTCTTGAGATCAACAGTTAAGATGGGGTCTAGGACACTTCCGCGGCGCATCTTCATTGCTGACAGTTCAGCGCGGCAGTTAGAACGCTGAACGGTCAGCAATGAAGAATAACGCAGCCGCGGCTATGTAAGAGCTGACAGTTCAGCGTTGAACTGTCAGCTCTTACAAATGTACAAGTAAAAAGAAAATAAAAAATAATAAATGATTCCCAAACCCCAATACTAACACTAAACCCCAATACAAAAATTAACCCCAATACAAAAATTAACCCCCTAATACTAACCCCCGAGCCCTAATACTAAAATTAACCCCCTAAACCCTACTAACCCCCGAGCCCTAATACTAAAATTAACCCCCTAAACCCTAATTCT
Organism: Pelodytes ibericus; assembly: GCA_036172795.1. NCBI lineage: Eukaryota > Metazoa > Chordata > Amphibia > Anura > Pelodytidae > Pelodytes > Pelodytes ibericus. Next base: position 65,726,960 of record CM069857.1, read on the forward strand.
AACCAAACTAAAATAGCTAAAATACTTACCTTTAGCGATGAAATCTCCAGCGACGATCTGGCTTGCTGTGTAGAGTCGGCGGTGAAGCGGCTGCGCGGAAGCAGCCGTGATGAAGAGTCCCATCCCCATTAAGATGCTTGTTGGCGATCAGATAGAAACAGACAAAAATGCTGTTGCACAACAACTGAAATTGTCTATGCTTTCAACAGAAAAGGTGATGTCTAGTCACTAAAAAAAAACATTTAATCTCACTGACTTGAATATACTAGCTGGCCATGGATAATCCATTGCTAGTTCTTTAAAACCACTATAATGCATTATGCAGGGCAAACTCCCTTCTGCCAGGAAGAATGCACCAGGGTTGTGGCTGTTTAATGCATAGTTAAGGCAGAGTGTTGAGTTGTTCAACTTACACCTTACTTGCAACTAGCCTTATAGAGAAAAGACTCCAATGGTTAGTCAGTTTCATAGTCCATATATGGATTAGGAACACGGTCATTCAGTGTAGATTTAAAAATGGACAGCAGGCAACAATTGTCTCCTTGGCCTATCTTTCTATGAAACACACAGGAATTTAATCTAAGGCATGCAATAACATTTATTTTATTTTTTTATTTTGTTTTATTATAAAGATATCAAGACATACATACATAACATAAATAAAGTGCATCATAATTATTAATAACAGTGGTTATACAATGATTTATCCAAACTCCTTACATCTGTACCTTTTCTCTTACAAATATTATTCTCCCATCTTTCTCCCTTTATAGGTTTCTGTGTACCTTTTCAATTTTGTGAGATTCTTTACCTATTCACATAAATTCTAAAATCATAAATATAGTGATGTACTTTGTATACTAACATTTGTGGTTTGGGCCAAGGAGAGAGGAGGGACATTTATGTTCAATTACTGTTTCTATCTTATTTTGTTTTCTGCACACAATCTAAGGTCTAAATATATTTATTGATGTTTCCAGGGTTCCAATCCATTTTCCCCAATCTACTTCTTTATACTTCTTTACTTTTTCTAATTTCAGTCTTCCCCTTTCCATTTTCATTTGATATATTATTTGTGTTGTCAGATTGTTCCAGCTAATTTTTTCTGTTGACTTCCAATTTCTTGCAATCGATATCAATGTTGCGACTCTAATGTGTATTATTATTTGGGCTATTTCTTTTGTCATTTTTGGCCAGTACAAACACAGGAGCCAGATTTCAGGTGAATGACTTAATGTTATGCCAGTGATGTCTCTGACTTTTCCTCCTATCATTTTCCACATAGGTTGTATGGCCTCACAACTCCACCATATGTGTGCGTAAGAGCCCTCCTCCTTACTACACCTCCAGCATTGATTTGAAGTCCCTGGATACATTCTTGCCACTTTTTTTGGTACATTGTACCAACAGTTTATTAGTTTATAGAATGTCTCCAGGAGATTCAAGCAGTGGATAGTTTTCCTTATTCTATTTATGGATTGTAACCAGTCTTTTTCTCTAATATTAATTTTCAATTCTCTATTCCATGTTGAAATTGCTGGGATGTTTACTCCAGTCTCTATCAGTTCTTTATATTGTCTAATTTTAAATTTCCCATTATTGGCAAATATTAATTCATAAGCCTTCCTTCCTTGCTTATCTTCTTCTTTTAGTAAATGTGCCATTAAATAACCTTTGACTCTTATGTAGTTAAATATTTCCTTACTCTTCAACCCATATTCTTATTGAAGTTCTGAAAAGGATTTAATTTGATTTCCCTTCATCAGATCTGCAAGCTTGTCTATTCCTCCTTTTTGCCATTTCCGCAAGTCTAGGTTCTCTAGTTCTATTGAGATTAGATCTATATTATTACCATTTATATGTTTTTCGTGGAGACCTATCTTTTTTTTTTGTTTTATGCCAAAACTCCAACAGGTATGATAGAACTAGGCCGCCATCCTCTCTTGTATTGTTATAATTCCTAAGCCAGATACTGTCTGTTAATCCCAATTTTTTTTAAGTTGACATTTTTCCAGCATTGCCCAGCCTTCACTTTGCTTTCTTGGGTTTTGTGTATTTACGACGTGATTTATCATACTGACGGAATAATATTCTCTAATGTCAGGAACCCCCAAACCCCCTCTATCTATCTTTTTTGATAGGAGCTTAATCCCCAATCTTGGTCTTTTCCCCTGCCAAATAAATTTTGAGAAAGAAGTCTGAATAAGATCTAGCCATTGTGGGGGGATTCCTAGGGGAATCATTCTAAAGACATACAGCCATTTGGTAGGATGTATGCCTTTATCAGATTTATTCTGCCCCACCATGATATCTCTTGGTTTTTTAAATTTTTCAACATTTGGTTCATTTCTCTAAGCAATGGTAGTGTGTTTGACTCCATTATATTTCTGGGGTCTGCTGTTATTTTTATACCCAAATATTCTAAGGAGTTGGATGTCCATTTAAAAGAATAGTTCTCTTGCATTGATTTTAATTCCTTCTCCTTCATGGCTATTGACATTGCAACTGTTTTGTTTAAGTTTAATCTATAATTTGAAATTTTGCTGAATTCTTCCAGACTACTCATCAGAACTTCTAAGGATTCTACAGGATTTCCTAAGGTGACCAGTAGATCATCCGCGAACATATTTAGTTTTAATTCCACTTTTCCGCGGATGTATTCCTTTATACGCCCTTCTTCTCTAATCCGTATTGCCAGTGGTTCTATAGATAGTACGTAAAGTAACGGGGAGAGGGGACAGCCCTGTCTCGTACCGTTACTGATCCTGAACCAATCTGACACTATCCCATTTCCCACCGTTCTTGCCATAGGGTTTGAGTATAGTAACATGATTGAGTCCAGGATCCGGCCCGAAAGACCAAAGGCCATCAAACAACTCTTCAAATATTTCCACCCCACCCTGTCGAATGCTTTCTCAGCATCCAGGGAGAGAATCAGGGTGGGGGAATTTTCCCTCCTGGCCAGATCGAGGACATCTGTCACCTTCCTGACATTATTAGCGGCCATTCTATCCGGGAGAAAACCTGTTTGATCGCAGTGGATTAGGGGAGAAATTACTTTCTTTAATCGGTCAGCTAAAATACTTGAATAAATTTTGATATCGACAATAAGGAGAGAGATTGGTCGGTAATTTTGGACCGCTTCATAATCCTTCCCTGGTTTTGGGATAGGAATTATATTAGCCTTCAAAATTTCTTCTGGAATATGTTTTTGTGCTATGAAATCATTAAACATTTTTGTTAGGGGGTCGGACAGTTTCTCTTCTAGTACCCTATAAAATGAGTTTTTGAAGCCGTCAGGGCCTGGGGCTTTGTTTTGTTTTAATTTAGATATAGCTTTTTTTGTTTCAATTTCGGAGAATGGTTGGTTTAATTCCTGTAAATGCAGGGGACTTAGTTTGGGAATTGGAATAGCCTTTAAATATTGTTCTATCTTGCTTTCGGAAATATTTGTGGGAAGATTATACAACTCTTCATAGTAGTTATTGAAGGCTTTTCCTATTTTTTCCGGAGTTAAACATACCTCATTTTTGTCCACTATTTTCCCTATTCGTCTTTCCATCTTTTTACCCTTTACTTTATTAGTTAATATCTTGTCTGCTCTATTTCCTTTATAGTAAAAGATGGTTTTAAGGTGTTCCATATTTCTATTGGTCTGTTCTATTAGTAATTCATTGATTTTGTGTTTAATTTCTAGGAGTTGCTCAGTGTTATTTTTAGTCGCTGATAGTTTATTGGATTTTGAGAGTGTATAGAGTTCCATGTATAGCTCGTTTAATTTTTTTCCTTTCTCTTTTGCCTGTTCCGCTCCTAATTTTATCATGCACCCCCTTATATATGCTTTATATGTGCACCATACCGTTGTGTTATTTACCTCTCCGTTTAAATTTTCTCTAAAGAATTCATCTGTGCAGTCTCTAATATATGTTATATTCTTTTTATTATTTAATAAAAAATCATTTTGTCTCCAACTAGTTCTTCTGCTATATTTATTTTCCCCTTTTAACTCTAATATGAGAGAATTATGGTCTGACCATGGAATTTCTTTAATCAGTATTTTTTTAACCTTTTGTATAGCAATTCGTTCCGTTAACATAAGATCTATTCTAGAATAGGATCGATGTGGGTTTGAGAAGAATGTTTAGTCTTTTTTTTCCGGGTGTAATAGTCTCCATATATCTACTATGTCTGCTTTTGCACAGGTATTTCTCAAATCATTTGCTGCGTTTTTTAATCTCTTATCTTTAGATATTCCTGTTGCTAGTTTTTTGTGTCAGCTAACATCCATAACGCAGTTGAAGTCTTCTGCACAAACGAGAGTTCCCTGTTTGATCTTTTCAATTTTCTTCCAAAGATGTTTAAAGAAACGAACTGGCATAACATTGGGGGCATACAAATTAATTAAGGTATATAATTCTTCTTCAATTTTACATATTAAAATTATATATCTCGCCTCTGGATCCTCTTCTTTATAACTAATCTCGACTTTTAGTTGCTTATCCATCAAGATAGCTACTCCTTTTTTTTTCTCAACTTTTAAAGATGCCTGAGAGATAATTGTAAACTTATCAGTTTTTAAGTTTATCTTATCTTTCCTACACCAGTGTGTTTCCTGAATCATTGCTACTTTAATTTTTTCTTGTTTTAAGGTTTTTATCATGATAGTTCTCTTGTATGGTGTATTAAGACCTTGTGTGTTTAAAGACAGAATTCTAATCATTCCCCATGTCTCTGTTATCCCTCCTCCTCATGACCTTGCCACTTGACATTACATACATAAAACAATTACAAACATTTTTGCTAGTCCCCTTCAGAGACTCCTGCATACCCCTATCTCGAGGGCCTATTCCCCCTAGTAGGGCGATACTCACTCCCCAGTGGAGCATCTGTCTACCTATATAGGTCATTTGACCTCTCGCATTTTGCGCGTCGCCTGATATCTATCTTAATTCATTAACCCTATAATTAGTCGAGATCTACTTTGGCAGTCTTAATTTTATTCTATTGGTGAAGACTTGCACATTTGTTTGTGGGGATCATATTTATATACATCCAAGTATTGGGGGTCTGAGGCGATGGGGAAAGAAATGGGAGAGAGGGAAAAAAAAAAAAACAGAAAACCCACCTAATATCCTCTTTCTCCCTCCCCCTTGTCTCCCTTCCCCTCATTTCCTGTTTATCCCTACTGAATCCTTGTGTCTATTATACATTTATTGGGGAACTTATCTTCTTCTCTGACAAATTTACCCGTGTCTATAACTAAAGTGTTAGTGTCTTCTTACCATTTGTGTATTCTCCATGTTCCCTTCTTTATGTGCTTATTATTAGTCAGTGCTTATGCTAGAAGCTGTAATCTTCTTAAATATTCTTAACTCATGTCCTATTGTTGCACTGTGTTTCTGTGTATTTCTACCCCCTTTGCTTGTTCTACATATATTCTGTGACCTATAACTTGTTTTTATTACTATTCCTATAGTACTCTAACTACTTGTTGTGTCTATCTAGGTACTTAGTGCTTAATTAATTGGTTATAACCTATACGTGAATATCTTATAAAACGAAAAGGAAAGAAAAATAAAGAACCTTCCCCTCTTCTTCCTCATTCCCTCCTTAGTTCCAAAACCTTTTTTCTTCAAGCCAGCTAGCTGCGCTCTCTGGTGTTTTAAATATCCTCTTAATTCCTTCATCTTCTACCATTAAGCTTACTGGAAAACCCCATTTATACCAAATGTTTTTTGCTCTCAAGTCAGCTGTAATTTGTCTAAATTTACCCCTATTTTGCCGAGTTTTAAAGGACAGATCTTGGAATATTTTTAAATTAGCAAACTTTTCATCAATTTTTTAATTCTCTCTAATTGCTGATAGTATCTGTGTTTTGTGTCTAAAGGATGAGAGACAAACGATTATATCTCTGGAAGATGTCTCTGGGGCTTGTCCTGATTTTGGTAGTCTATGGAATCGCTCCATTATTTCTTTGGGCTTCTCATGGGTTAAGCCTAGGTTGGCAAAATATTCAATCAGGTAGTTTTCTAGTTTATTCGGTGTAACATTTTCTGGTATATTCCTAATTCTAATGTTACATCGTCTTGATCTATCTTCCAGATCTGACAATTTGTCCTCTAGTATTACTATCTTTTTTTCAAATTCGTCTTGTCTTTGTTTTCATTACAAATGATTTGTATTGACTCGTAATTTTGTTCTAACATTTGTACCCTGCTTCCCACCGCTCTTATATCTTGTTTTAATTCAGCTGTAATATTTTGCATGCCCGTTTGTATTTGCTCTAGTTGATTTTTTAGGCATGCCTTTAAAAAGTCTGGTGTCAAGATTGGGGTTTCTATTGCTTCTGGGTTATCTGAATATATGTCAGGGGTCTCTGTATTGTGGGATCTATCCTCTTCCCCTTGTACCTCCATATCCTTCCCTTCCCCGCTCTTGTGAACTTTAGCTGATGCGGGGGAAAAAAAAACCTGACATACGTTTCTCTTTTGCCCCTTCCAGCTCTTTTTTTTTTTTTTTTTCCCTTTTTGCTGGGATTTTAGGATCTTTTTTACTTGCCATTGTAATTATTCAGTGTGGGGGTAGGTTCTCTTTCCCCTTTTTCCCTATGTTCTCCTCCTTCTCTGCTACCCTCTAGTTTTTAATCTTGTGGGTACACTGATATATGGCACTTAGATATTAGGGTCTAATAACTCAAGTACAGCCCATGCAGTTTGTAATACACAAAACAAGACAGAAACGTTATGCAAATACAAATTTCCAAACCCCTTTTCAAGAGGCTATCGTTCAGTATTGTCCTTTTAAACTTGTTCAATATAGTTCAGCCAAGCAGTCCATTAATGCCCTTTACTTCGGGCTCTTGTCTGTATATGCAGAGTTTTTAGCAAGTCTTTGCTGAAATATGCGCTATTTCCACAGTCATCTTATTTTTATAATATATAAGAATCAACTTATCTGGTTGCAGGAATCTTGAGTTCTTCCGCCTTCCTCTTTGCCGGTATATGGGAATTCCTCATGTATACCTGCCTTGCCTGGTTACAATCGGGTCCTGTGCTTTAGGTCTTTAACCACGCTCCGTCCAGCGGGAAGTCGCCTTCGCGATGTCCCCCCGGTCTTCCGCTTTGGTTTGACTCTTTCACGGTCTGGCTGTTTCTTCCGATATTTCCTTTGGCGGGCTCAAGATTATGGCTGCATCCAGTCTGTCTGTGGTTAGCTCTTGCTTCCTTCTTCCGTCTCGGCAGCTTCACTCAGACGACGCGCATCCTGCAGTTGGAGCGTGCGTCCTCACGTCATCGCTCCCCCCTCTGGTCTTCATTGACCGCAATAACATTTTTGAAGTACAGAGAAATAAGATAATAAACTGCTGAAATAATTTCTCCTGATTTTCTCTAAGCACTCTGTGAATATTAACCACAGTTGAGATCCATAGCCTCAGGGAATCCTGTTCAGACATTCTATTTCAGAGATCTTAATCAGAACGTGTCGGGGGGAAATATATAAGACTTGTTTTAGTTGTTATAGTCTTTAAAGATGTGTGGGCCAGGAGTAAGGAGAGGAGTCCACTTAAACTCTGTAATTGCTTTTTTCTGTAAATGTATGGGATGCCTGCCCCTGCAGAATGCAGTTGATATGCTCTTAACAGTTTTATTTTCATTTACCTTGTTTAGCTTCTTCTAGCTTTAAAGTAGTGGGGAAGCATTGTGCATGTGCATCTCTGATTTTGAGCACATGTGCATGTTTTTTCTATTTATCTGGTAATGCCCTCTTGAGCAGAAATGAAGGACAAGAATACACCCCTAAGAGAAAAAAAGCTGTAATGAGTAAGACTTAATGCTAAGTATTGCAGAAATAAATGATGAATATATATTTTTTAAATGTCAACCTTCAAGAGCCATTAAACATTTAGAATAACTTTGGCTTATTTATAGAACCAAAAGTTATTTTTAAGATGCACCCACTCCCAGGGCACAGTACCATCCTGTATCCCAGAACCCAAGTCAGCTGATCAGGTGCAGGCTTGTGAAGCAACTTGTAGCCAATTAGCTGCAGCTGCACGGTGGGCCAGTATATTATATTTGCCCCCCAGACTAAATTGTGCCAGCCCCCCACTGCCTTGATGGCTAAAATGATGTCAGAGTTATAGTACAGCCACCCATTTATTTTAAATATGTATATTATATTTGCATTTTAATGTGCAATGAGCTTTTCTTTTTTTTTTTTTTTTAAATTAGTATTGATCTGAAAAGAATGTGTGCTTTTCCCCTGGAAGGCTCTGGTTTTACAATCTGCGTTAGTGTGGTACTTTATAATCTGTAGGGGTACACCTCTGTTGAACAAAAGGATGTTGGACATCCTGCAATCTACTGTACAGATTACAAAATCAGCTGAATTGACCTTATCGGCAAGTCCAAATATACACAATTTCTTTATTATTGCATAACTATCATCTTGCATCCTTATTTACATATAATATACATTAATTTCAAACAGTAAAACGTCCAAATCTCCAAAATAATGTCGCTCCCATTGTTTTATATGGATGTAAGTCCAATGGCACAAAGAATATTATACAGTCAATGAATCTGTGTGTGGCTATTTTTGTTACTATTATTAATTATTAGATTATTATTTTTCTGCCTCTAAACCAGAACTCCTGTGTTCTTCAACTCATCCATGTCAAAAAAAAAAAATCTTATTGAAGATTTCTTTGCAAGGCTATATTTTTCCTGTGCACAGGGATGCAGGTTGTGTTGTATAATTCCTTTCTCTTCCTTTTCATTTATCCATCATCTCTTATTTACATTTGTCGAACTGGTATGTTGTTGAATGTGTTCTGTAGGCATTCATAACAATAAATTGTATTCTTCTCTTTTGTTTCTCTGTATACCAATATAATTTGTGTAGTACGTTTCTGAAGATGCTTGACATATTCACAAAAGAAAATACACAATCAATGAAGAGGTGGGAAATATGTATGCTAAGAGAAAAAAAAAACTTGTTCACACTTCTGCAAACATGCTTCATGTAGTCTGCTCCAGGATTGAGAAAACCTAAATATATTTTCTTTAGAATTGTTTTTACATGGTTACATCTGTGATGTAAAGAATTGTATTATATAATAAGAAATATTTCAGATTCCACCCTCGGCTCTTAAAAAAAAAAAAAAAACTTTATTTGAAAGTTGACTGGAGCAAACACTTTTTTTCTGTGTTTCCTGGTGCAAGCTACATTAAAACATCCTGATTTGTTGTTTTAAATTTTATTTGCATGGATAATTTTGCTACATCCCATTTAAAAAAAACAGTGCCCTGTGGAATAAAATTATACTTTAAATGAATAACCCTCTATTATCCCCAACACACTGGATCCTATTCATTTTTATTTATTCCCACGCCACTGAGAAAATGCATGTTTGTTCTGAGTAGTTTGTTTGCCCTAAATCGCATGTTGTTTCGTGCAATACGAAATCTTTAACTTTTGCCAGATTTAGTGGCCGGCATTACATCTACTCTTATCAGCTGCTAAAGACAAAAACCTCGGGGTTCGTAGTTTTTTGTATTCATTGTGGTTACGTTGGTGGATGGGATTTGGATGAACTCAGTGGTAGCCTTGGTATATTTAGAACCTCTGTAGACAAACCAATAGTTACTAGCCAAAGAGCACCTTATTTACTATCTTACTGTTCCCATTCGCCATATGCTCAGCTACAAAGGAGTATGGATCACCTCTGCTTCCGAGTTAAGGGCTGTGTGACCCAATCAGTATCAACAGTGAGCTGGATAATATGTCTTAAATATGAGATGTTCTACACACTAAATCTTTCCAGTATTGGGGAACGCTGGTGAGATCTGTATGGCCTTATCTGCTCTAACTGCCATTTGGCCTAGCAACCTGATTTACTAATTTTTGCATTGTATGGCTAAAATTCACTTCACCTTTACCACTCTTGGCTGAAAAAAATTTAAACTTTTTAAATATGTAATAAAAAACTTATTGAAATTAGTATATGGATTATAATTTACCCCAGCACCCAGATAACACTCAGAGGACTTGCCCCTATGGCCAGACTTGCCCTCAGGACCTGGTGCGGTTGACAATGCTGCCTTTTCCACTGAGAGCCGGGATATCAGACCACACCTGGTTCCTAGTCACTAGTGTAACACTAGGGGGCGGTAGATGCAGTCTGTTCCAGTGTCGAGGCACAGACTGTGTCCACTCGCACCAATGCTTCCATGCAAAAAATAAGTTTAAAAATGGTGCAAGGGACACCAGCACACAGCGCGGGACAGGGTTTTTGGGGGATTTTTCCGCCCCCCCCCCCCCAATCGCAGCGCAAAATGAGAATTTTCATTGTGTTAAATGTATATGTGAATAGACTGTGTGTGAAAGAAGGGAAAGAGAAGAACAATGCAAGTGCACATAAAAACATGGATGTAATGGATATAATTATGTTTGAAAGTGACATACATTCATTGGAATCTGCACATAATTCAGGAAAATTATTTTATCTAGCGGTCGATATACATCTCTTGTATGCTAAACATATAATGAAAATGTGTGGCACATGCATATATCAGCAAATTAAATCACTAGTATATAAATTTAAAATGCTTGCATGACAGCTGATGTTGCATTTATGTATGCACAACTAATACTAATCAACTTTGAAAAAAATCTGAATTAAAAGACATTTCAATTGACCATTGAAAACAGGATACACATATACAGGTTGAGTATCCCTTATCCAATAATCCATTATCCATGTACTAAAGCAGCACAATGCATTAAGAGAGGTGGTAATTGCCACGCAGCTAAAAATAAAATTGCGGCTTTTTATGTTCGCGCAACATTTTTACGATTTTGCACATATTAAAATAGCCTTAATTTTTGTTACTGTAGCGGGTGCTCTCAAGACCTGCAAGCTGTTATAACGTTTCTTCTGTTTGTCAGGTGATTTATTTTCGAGATTTATTTTTGCACACAACAGGCACTAAATCTGATGTGTGTAATTTCAATTTGTGTAGGGTTTTTTTGCGCTAGTTAATTACATGCCCCTTAATGCCTCACATCACAGCTACATCACAGTAAAAGTAATTTGTTTGTTCTATACAGTATTTTGATGGATACTACTGCATTCTTTGAGGCTTTAATGTCTTATTGATGAAAATGATCCATGATCCATATATAATAATTCTGTTCCCAAGCATTGCATAAAGGATACTGAACCTGTACTGCTATGACATGCAGTTGTAGGGGAAGAGTAGGAAAAATTAATATTAATCCAAAAAATGTGAAAATCAAGTTAATTCCATTAAGTAGCCATGATGTCCCACATCTTGTTCCAGAAAACCAGAAGCCAATAACGAATAAAACCACCCTATGTGTAGGATAAAAGTCCATATAAAATAGCTGGCTACTTAGAAAGGAAAAATAAAATAATGAACTTTACAAATAATATAAAGTAGGTGGAGCCCTGGACTTGCCTCTTTGAAAAGGCCTATGTATGAGTGTATACTTTTATAAATAAATACATTCACACATACGTTTTATAAAAATATATTTTTATTTTGCAATTGTGAGGCTCAAGGGTGTGCTACGCTGCCACTGATTCAGTCCACAGCTTTGATTGGTTGTAGCTGGCCTTATGTAGCCTGTTCTATGAAATAAAATTGATTACATAGGCTGGAGAATCTGCTGTAAAATATGCACTATACAATAATAACAATGTCGTTTACAACCATTTGTACATAATATCTTTGCTGATTTATTTAGTTACAAGACCGATTTTTAACTGTATAATATTTTATATAGTGGATATAGATGTATTTTTGCATCTATGCTAACATTTGTAATTTTGTTATCAATAGTTATTGTTATCTATAGTTAACTTTTTTGTAATTTCCCCTGCACCCTCCCACACACACCATTCTTTATTTATTTTTTTGTACTTGCTTGGATTCATGCCTGAAAATAACTACAGTAGGGTCATAATGACCGAGTCTGTGATAAGAGAAATCTGTTTATATCCAAGATTTTTTTCCTTGTTGGGATAAAGTATTACAATCATGTACAATGAGACATTGCTGGCTGATTGTTTTTTGTTTTAGTTGGAGGAAAATAATATTTATATCTTTACCATATGAAAAGATAAAATTAGTACAGAAATCTTTGTGAGCAAGATATAAATGTACAGTCCTATATATAAGGATTTTTATTTGTAAACTGTTGATGACCAACTGGTGTCCTTCAAGGGTTTTTTCCGACCCCCTAATCTGTGACGTCGGGAGATCTCAAGATTTTTTTATGCAGGGACCCACAAGGTCTATTAAGACCCTGATCAGGTCACTGCCATTGTGTTCCTGGCTACCGATCACAAGGTGATCGTTGGCCAGGGACAAAAAGTGACGTTTTGGTGCTTGCGTTGCCTGAAAAACAAGCACCATGCGTCACAAAGGGGTTAAAGAGACTGTCTGGTTCCCATATTATTGTGCTTTCAAACTACTTTAAAAGGCATGTTTTACATTATGCATTGCTTAAAATCTTAAATACTTACAGCTAGACGAAATTGTGAAATAACAGCTGTTTGCAAGAAACCAGGACTGCCCACACTAGCTGAGTAAAAGTCAATTTCCTTTTTTTTGTGTGTGCAGGAACCAATGAGAATAATGCTACGCAAATGAATTGAATTTCCTGTGTCTCTATTGACCGCATCAGACTACGTGTTGCACTGTTAAGAGATCCTACTATGTACAAGAGCAAGTTAATCACAGTCCACACAATGTATTCTATTCCAGCAGCACAGAAAGTCACTAAATGAAACAAAACTTTATATTCTCAGTGTCTGTATAATCAGTGCTGCCTGATATACCTTCAGTATACATTCAGAGTCATCACTGGTGGATGACTTGAGTCAAATATTTTAAACTGATTTATGCAGAATGCTTGCATCAAATTACACTGGGCACTATACAAGCAGTAATCTTCATCTTGCACCAATGTGAGTTTGGGGACTAGACTGTCCCTTTAAGCTGCTCTGATCCTAGTTTGACAACTGTTTTCCCAATGCTTATCTATTTGCACAATAAATGCCCATGAAAAAAGAATCAATATTTCCTTGTGTGAAATTGTGGGTCGGATTATTGAGTTCTTTATTTCAGGCCACAAGTCATCTTGGATATTAACATGCTTGCTTTAAGTTGCTATGTACTAAAAGTACCACGCTATAGTCTTCTGGTAGTTATTTGGGATTCATTTGAGATACTTGTTTAGAATTTAGCTTTCTCCGTGATCGAACAAGTCTTTGGGATGACCGGTAAATTAAGTTAAAAACAAATGGGGTGCTTGTGAATTTTTCACCGCCAATACAATCTCCGCCGTTTCTCCCTACCCCACATTATAGTAATACTGTCTTTCTTTGTACATGTACTGTAAGTTTTCTGAAGAAAGAATGTACCTATTTGAGTTGAGTGTATTTTCTGTGGGTTTGTTTTCTCTCAGTTAATTGAATCCTATAACCGTTACCATGTTCACCATTCTAGAAAGCCGGATGTCTTATTCTGTTATTGGGTGACATTGAATCGCTCAAAATTTCAGCTACTGCTCATCAAAGGGGAAGAGATGAAAAATGTATACATCAAGCCTATAGGACTTCCCGCAGTGCCTATTAATCCTTTATGGATCATTTGAAATGTTTCTAGTTTATTTAAGCTTTGCTGCCTGTATCAGACTGTTCCTGCAAAAAATGAGGAGCAAAAGGATAAGGGAAGGTGATCATGCTCTGAATTTATAAAAATGATCTCACTTTCAGGCAAAAAGCACTTTTATGCTCCATTAGAGTTGAATTTGCCCAAACTCTTACATCGCATTAATACAAGCTTTGCTGGGTATACAAAAGTGTCCTTTCAAAGACACGATTGAACTTTACCAAACTGCATATTAAGATTTGCTTACAGTGTCATGCAAACAATCTCCTATATTTTTTTGTTCTGCCATTTATTATTTTGACAAAAATTGAACCTTTTCTTTAAATTAACATTTTACCCTTTTTTGTAACTGACATTATTTTACGCTTGATAAATGCTGCCTTGAAATGCACTGTATTTTAAATGACCACACATTTAGCAGTACACTACTGGCACTTCTTGTACTTAAACGTTGGGCCCTAAAAATACTAATCTTTCTATACTGTACTTGAAAACAATTGGAGGCTCTTTTAAACACTAATTAGCTGGTACCTTGGAGAATGCTTAGATTATTGATTTCTGTGTCAGAATTGGACACATGGATGTCAAAGAACAATGCTTTTGTGAGGAGATTCCAGATCAATAATTTTTAAATATTTCTCATTGTTATACAAAATTATGTGACATGTTCATTTAAAGATACAAAGTCACACATGCATTCTGGTATTTGTAATAGGAGGGATATGCCGTTTACAGCATTAAGAATTTGCTTCATATTTGCATTGACATAATGTATGACATGGTACTTAAATCTCCTTTTCTTGAAATACACAATCCGTAACCGTCATACATTTGGGATGAGTGTGTTATACCATATTGATCATATTTTGGTCAATACCTGGTTGCTTCTTTTTTTCTTACCAGCATATTATTGTGAAGCTATTATCCTGCAATGGAGATCTATGTTAAGTACTGAAGGTGAGCACCACCAACTAGTCTGTCTTTGTAATTTGTTGATTTTTGATCCATTGTAATCCACAGTTTCTATTTTTAGCTACATAGTTATATCAATGTTGAAGTTGTTGAATTGTTTTGTCATTTTAAATAGTTAACATGCTACAAATTAATATCATTGTTCACATCCCGCTAGATCACTTTTATTCTTGGGCAGTATGGGACATTGTTGCTATGAAGCAAGACGGTTAAGGAAGTTTATGACACTTTGCTTTAACTGCACATCTTACCTAGTGTTTGTGGTTAACCTTTGATGGATTTCTTTTCTGATATTTTTTCAGTGGTTAGACAAATCATTCATGCAAGCTAAAGGTTAATGTCATTTCTAAATAGCTGTCAATGTAATAAGTGTTTTCTCTCAGGGGAAGAATGTTTTATCGGCTGTATAAAAAGAGGGTTGACAGAAACTTTATTATTTAGGTACTATCTGTTGGGCCTTGCTTGGCAAATAAAATCAGAAAACAAGCCAAGCTGCTCCTTTCTGTATCATTATATTGCTGTTAGTCATCTTTCTCTTAATTCCAAAGATATTTGGCCATTATATAAAATCAGATATTTTAGGTTCTATTCCGCCAAAACCAAATATCAACTGAATGTATAGTATCTTAAGCAAACCATATAAATTAAGCAGTTTTTTTTAATTGGCAAGAACACTATCTAAAAGTACAGGCTGAGCATCCTTTATCCTAAATGCCTGAGACCAGAAATATTTTGGATAACGGATCATAAAAAATGTACAGTGTTAATCAGTCTAAATAAAATCTAAAATAAATAGCCAATACCAATAAAATTTATGGGCAATAAAGAACCTTTTAATACCTATAAGTAATCGAAAAATACATATATTTAAATATACATAAAACAAAATTACATACACAAATACACAAAACAGACTGGCACTAATTATTTAAGGTAAAATAATGGCCAAAATGGTCTGCTGCTTAAAAAATAATACCAATTTGCAAGTAAGAAAAAAATCACTTAACATCTAACTCACCATAAAATATAAAGGGCTTTAAATTTGGCCCGGCTGGGAACATCTAAGCAACACTCCCAAAAGCTGGTCACACAAACGCCCCTGAAGTAATGCTTTCAATCCCTCTCTACACCTTTCTCACTTCATTTCATGATGCTACTTGAACATTATCATGTATTCCTTAATGGTGTTTTCCCTAACCAATAGGTTGACGCATGGTCTGTTTTTGCATATTAAAAAGAAATTTAGGTTATAACCATCACACATTACTCTGAAGAGATATAACATTCATAAACAGTTTCTGCATTAAATATTCATGTTTGTCCTTCTGCATAGTCTGTAAAAAGGTGCTTATTTTTTATTTTTTGTATAGCTATAATGCATGACACACATGCACCCTCAAAACTATTAAGTGATACAACTATAGCAACTTGAGCAGACATCACGCTGATGTATCTATAATGATGAATATGTCACCATTTATTTACTGTAGAACCATAGACTGAGGGTTTAAAATGTAAAGGGAATGGAGTGGAATAATCTGATATGAAATTCCCATTGCCTTGTAAGGTTGTTTAGCACTGGTTGATAAGCATGTGTAATATGGTGATGGGGCATACTTAAAATTTCAACATACCGTATTTAACACCTGCAATGTTATTGAATTCTAACATTTAAATTCAAAATTAATCAAGCAACAAATATTTGTCAGTAAAATGCAATGATGTGTAAATAAAGTGCACTGTTAGTAAAGATTGTAGGTCACTGCGACAAACCATCATACTTATGCCACCATAATTTGTGGGGAACATAGTCTTCTGTTCAAGCAGCTTTTTATTCCTGTTTCACAAAACACCCCTCAGTGCTGTATATTCCCTTTCCCAATATCATTGCTGTTAAAACTGTAAATAAGCCTGTAATAAATAAAATCACACAAAAAGTGTTGTCCAACTTTTTAATGGGGAGGGCCACGTACCATTTTTAAATGTAGCTGAGTAGGCCAGACGTTTTTAATTTCATGAAGTAAAGCAATAGAACCTGGTCTTTTATCAGCCAGGATATTGGTTGCACAAAGCGTTGGTGTTTTACCGGCATGGCTGGTTATGGAGCCGGTGCTGATAACTAAAGTTACAAAGATGGTACTTTTTTTGGGCAGCGGCAGGCAGCTAACGTCCCATTCTGTGAAATCCAAACAACGGGAGGTGTCCATTTGAAAAGGTGTCACATCTGTGTGCATGTGAATGCATATCTTTAGTGTAATGGGTACTAATCCAGCTGTTCTGGAGTACCAAACTATCACTTAATTTGTGTAGTGTGTGACAAGCGGCTGTCTGGCAGGGGTTAGGACTTGATGACGAATGTTGAGAATATGTCTGCAAATAATATATTTGTCATGGAATATTAAGTAGCCCTGCCCCTTTTATATCTTCCCCCTTTATGACTCCGCTCTTGCCGACCCACAACTATGGCTTTTTTTTTGGGGGGGGGGTTTAGGAAAAGTTGGCATTGATTACAAAGGACATTATCTTTGCATATGAATTTGATGTTGAAATATAGCAGTAGGGGTTTTTATTGAGCGTATATGGATTTGTGATATATGAAACTTTTTACAAAATAGCGTAGAGTACAGGTGTCTGACGGTAACTACATGGTCTCAGAAAAATAATGGGGAAGTTCCTGCTTAGACACTTGAAGTCTAAATGTGTATTTCCTGTTTACCATATTTAGAAGCTTCTGTCCGGACAGCGATCTCATCCCTTAGGAGCAGGATGTGGGTATACTAACTAGCAAACTGTTCAGGTTCATTATTTGCTTGACAGGTTGGATATTCTAGACCAGTGATGGCAAAGGCCTTTAATCTCATGTGCCCATTATTCCACAACCAAGTTAGAAATCTTAGTGCCATTTTGCCCCACATTCTAGTCCCCCTCTCCCATTTTCATTGCAGACTCTTTATTTTAATTTCCCTTTTCCCTGTTTTCATTTATTTTCCATCCATTGCTCATTTTCAGTGGCCCTGTGTTCTGCAAATCCTTCAATTTATGATTATGGTGACTCTGTAGTCCGATGCCACCTCTGAGGTACCCAAGCGCCATCACTGTTCTAGACTTATGTTACAGTATCTCCTGAAGTGTACTTCCATAAAGATCAGGTTTTACTTGTAATTTATAGCACTCACAGAAAAAATATATTCTGTCCCTGAGAAGGGGAAATAAATGTGCTTTTCCTCGCTTGCAATATTTGTAAGTGTCCGGCAGGATATGGTGCCCGTCCTGGGTGCTCCAGGTGAAGGCAGCTGACCGCTCTGCAGAGATTCACAGTATAAAGTAAAGAAGCCACTGGCACTCCTTGATCGACTCGTGATAATACATTTATTCAATACACGACGGTACACATGGTGCAAAGAGAATATAGCAGACAAGATACGCGTTTTGCGTCTAGCAACGCTTACTCATAAGTGACTAAACGTTGTGAAACGCGTAAAGTGTATTATCACGAAGCGATCAAGGAGTGCCGGTGGCTATTTTACGTTATACTGTAATTTAGAGCACTCCCTAAGATGCCAGCTCCTTATGAACGGATATATTCTATCCATACACACAGTAAAATAAAATACATAGTAATAAAAATGCTGGTCTGGTAATTTTATAAATCAAGGGTAATATTTTCTTCCACTATGTAGTGAATAAATGTTATCCTAAATTGAGTGTCCGCAGTTGTGGTATCGGCACGTGTGTGTGTGTGTGTGTGTGTGTGTGTGTGTGTGTGTATATATATATGTATATATATATATATAATATATAATTTTGTTATTATTTTGCACACAGAGACTCGGATACATCTTGATCATACATCATTCGCAAAACTAGCACTGAGTCACCTGTATTTGTTCATATTTAGGTTGTTAGAACATAATTGCTTGTGAACATATGCACCTGTGCAAATATGGGACTGCCAACAGCTTAACATCATCTCACCCACAGTACACGATCAGGAGCAATTCAATGGAGATAATGACTTATAATGTAGAATGTGTTAGTTCCTGCGATTAAAAAAAAAAAATCTGATTATGAAACACTTTCTTCTGCTTATTTTTGCAAATTAACTTTTATCAAGTATTACGTGGTTTACCACAAAACCCACAACAACCAGAACAGACACAAATACTGCATTCACGTTAAACATCATTTACTGTGTAAGGAACACTAATATGGTTGAAAATGGACCTGAAAGTCCAGCAATGAGTGTCTCTATTTGTTGAACCTTTCCTCCAAGTAAAAAGTGTATTTTATTAGTTTTGTGTGTTCAAATTGACCTTTTCATGTTTTAGACAGAGATGTATGATTGTTGATCACCAAATCTGATAGCATGTAGCTAAATAGATTGCTTTTGGAGTTAAATTGTTGCTGACATCTAGGTCAAACTGCTTATTGCCACCATTCATTGCTGCGTGATACTGTTTAAAGGATATGTGTGTATGTTGTGTGTTAAGCAAATTCAGTCTTTCAGAAGGAATTTAGTTGCCAGAATCTTTCAATAAAGTTCTATTTGGGTAAATATCGCAGTATATCCGAGATACTAGGACCATAATAAGGGGATTCATTTTGATGTTAAAGTTATAGCCAAACTTTGTGTAACCGTTCAGGGTCCGTCACTTTATTTTAATTCCACCTATGACCATAAAAGTTAAGGAAGTCACAGCATTTTATCAAAATTAGAAACTGCATATGGCCATAGAATACAGGGGAGTAACCTTTTGCCAGCAAACGCATTACAGGAAAAATGTTGTGGGACTTTACTCTCTGGCACACAAGCGGCATACACACGTGCTGTGGTCCAGGTGGAACAGTTTCTGCCACTCCTTCACTATGATAACTTTATTTAAAGAGGTACAAGGGCATGTAAAAAACACAAAAAAGCTTGTTTTTTACAATGTCTATTTTTACTGAATCGTAACTGGCTGAATGTTGCAAATGCTTGCACGCTTCAAACAAACCATTCTTAATCACAATATTTTGGTTTTCAAGCTGCTTACACCTGCCTAATAAACAATAATAATTAAATGGTAATTTTTTGTGCATTATAATTTTAAACATAATGTACTGGAAGTTTTTTTTGTTTGTTTTTTTTAAACATGTTCTAATGCAGTTTGTCATGTACAGTATGTGGGTTTAAAAGTCGTTGGGGTGAAAGTAGCTACTAATGTCAAGGCCATGTGGAGAAAATTGGATGAAATAAAGCCAGCACTGTCTTAAAGGTGACCTATTTCCCCCCCCATCCCTGTATAGCAGTATTGACTTGCGGAATGTAGCCTCCTCTCTGAACACTATCCAAATATCGCCAAGAAGCTTTCTTGAAGGAAAGTTAAGTAGTGTCTTTTTTATTTCCCTCCTTCCTTTGTCTGTGGTGAAACAGCTGCTGATGCACGAAAAATGCGGTCCGTCATCAAGCACACGGAGTCCAAGAGAAGCAGACGAGATGACTGTAGCTACCCCTTGTCTGTCTTGGCAGTCTCTGTTTTCAGTGTAATGAAGAGCAGGGGAACAGTATTCTGTAATTAAGGATTCCATTAAGTTGAAGAAAAGAGCAAATGGGGATGTTTGTTCTCCAGGCTAAAAAAATGTGTCTAGGGTGGAGGTGAAAAGGAGGGAGGGCAGGCTGGTAGTGCTGTTAAGGGGAGAGGTGGGTGGAGAGACAAAGTCAGGGCTGTTTGTTGAATATACTGTTAAGGACTGTTACCATCCTAATTAATCAAGTTAGAAATTACAGCTGTAGTTGGTTTCCCCCCAATTCTCGTTATCAATTTTCTTCTCCTTTGAGACAAAGCAAATATAAATTTTGTGTTCATTTGTCACTCGTTCTTTGACTTCAGCATCTCTGAAAATAACAATGTAGCACAAAAGACCAGTATTTACCTAGTTGTAATGTGGGTTGCCATGGTGTTTTGCAAATTATTGCAATTATGTTCACCATGCGAGTCGCCCTTGGTAACTGGCGAAAAAACTGATAATCCTGTTTTGAACAAAAGGTCAAATTGCTGAATAGAAAGTCTTGATTAACTAAAAGATGTACAAAGTGGAATTATTTCCTACCATTCAGAAATAGTTCTTGATCGGGTCTGGTTGGGAGGAGGGAAGGGGGTGAATAAGTACATCTGTTGATTACTGAAGTACAAAGCATTGAAAGGATGTTGCCTTGAGCCTTTCATGTAGTCTTAATGGTGGCTTTTTTGTCAAATTTACCCATTTGCTGCATTGAAAGAGGCAGCTGCATTTAAGCTGTGGAGATGGTGCTTTTCCAAGAGTTCAGTGCACGGAAAGTTCTCAGCGGTCTGAGCAGTGTACCAGTAGAACCCTGGTATATTGGGATGGATGGACTACTTTTGAGTCTTGTTCTTGTGAAACCCTCTGACTGACTGATCTAATAAAGTGTTCTTAGTGAACAATCTCTCATCAGCTGCTCCTCTACTGGGGACAAAGTTCACTTACAACCAACAGCTAAATTGAAAAGTTTGTCCTCCACATCTTTACACAAATAGAAATCACAAGCAACGTATTAACATATCCTAAATGTTCATACTCTGAATTAAGCACCTGCATTTCAAGATACCTGAAGAAGGGCAGGTATGGTTGAAAAGCAAAGTTTAGAGCATTAAAATTACTTTACAATAAATATTATCCAATTAATACATTGCTTATGTTTTCAAGATAATTGTGACTAATTTGCCATTTGTACAGGGCCTTAACTCTTGTGTAATTTTTTTTTAAAAATTACTGTGTTTCCCACAAGCTCAGTTATACATTGAAATGTTTAAAACAATGTTATTATTATTATTTTTACAAAAGTTCTCCAGTTTGGTATTCTAAGCGCTTTTAGCACATGCTCATAGTTGAATTGGCAGTTAAATAATGTTATTGCCCAGCATAGATGTACACTCATTTATTGACCTGAACAATGAAAGGCTGATTTGACCCTGCCAGGATTCAAACCTGCCACCCTAAGGTTTGAACAGGTGTGGCCAGTGTGAATTATGGAATCTTTGAGAAAGTATGGATATTTCCCAGGAATTTATGCTGGTAAACTAGAATGAACCTGTTTCTGAATAATTAGATTTATCAGTGCAATTGGTTAAAGCCTTAAAATTGCTCTCCAATGTTTCATTACTACAGCGCTACTGACCCTGACAACCAGACAGTCAGTGAAAGGAATTACTAAACAAATGTTCTACGTTTGTAATAGAAGACTATATATTTTTTGCACGATTGCTATTCAGGTTTGCATAATATTTTAAAAATGTGTTTCTAGAAAAAGAAAAAAAATTGATTCAACTAATACATCTTTAATTTAAAGTTGGGTGTTTTTAATGGGCTCCTAATGCACTCTTTATAGCAGTAGCGTTGTTTTAAATCCTTGCTGGTTCCTGGCAATGCTGGTGGGTAGGATGTATGTCACAGATTAGGAAGGGGCCGTGACTTGAATGGTCAAACTTTATTTTATCTTTTTTATTATTTATTTTTTTAGAACGGGGCTGACCGTTTCTTTACTTTGCTTCTTTTGCAATTATGTGTTTTTGTCTACAAGAAACACCAATAACCATATTACACATTTTCCTTCAGCCTTCTTCTGGTTCCCAAACTTTCCATAAACTGTACCGGTTTACCTGCAGTTTTCAAATGTACCATATATGATTAATGGCTGCAGTTGTCATTTGGCATCAGTAAACTCCATTACCAGGTCAGTGAAATAAGTCTGTAGAAATGTAATCACAAATGGTGTGGCATGCATAAACATGCATTTACCTGCAATATATGCTTGAAGAGCACCATTAACTATTTCTATATCAGTCTCCTATAGATTTCTGTTCTCGATAAGATTTTTCCCCGCCTCCTTTTTGATTTTTTCCCTTTCGCCTTCATCTCAATAAAGATGTTAACCTTAGCTATAGGAGTATGTGGTGAAAGATACAAGTGCATCTATTGGGTATTTGCTTATTGAATTGCTAAGCACTTCAGTTGATTGGCTTCTCATTTCATCTGTGGTGCTGATTAGTCTGACTTTATATGACCTGACAGTGCAGTTTGTGTATGAGATCTGTATTCTTATTCATGGTTTGATATATGTATAATATGTCATTACTGCCAGACAGTGTAACTTTACTATTTTGCTTAGAACTTTCTTGATGTTCTTCTTTACTAAAAACATATTAATTAATATTATAAAATAATAAAGCTCCACCATTAGAGAAATGGTTTGACACGTGCCAGAAAACAGACCAAAGTCCCGTAACCAGGGCTGGCTATTATATGTTTTGAAAAATCCAGGGAGTCATGATGCCTAAAATTCCTACTGCTGGCTCCTAACTTTTATTGGTTGTTTTACATAGAACTCTATGGAAGTATAGTTTCTTAAAATGAACTAGGTTGGCTCTTGAATTAGCTTGTCATAAAGCCTACAAATATTTGTCGAACCTTGGGCTGTATGCCTAATCTCAGATATTTTACATATGCATAAGAAATCAATAAAACAGAAATAGGAGACATGTCCTATTTTCATCTGGCCTTTCTCAGCGATGTGTATAAATAGGGGCCAGAAAGAGAAAGGAGACAATAGTGTAGTACAGTACTTTACTATTGTTTGCACATTATTTTTTTGTTGGGTTTCTGCTGATGAATAAGTGGTGTGGTGCTAGGAACATTTTTTTTTTTTTTTAATTATTATTCAAAATAAAGTATTTAAGAATTCAGTGAATTGAAACTGAATATTAGGATTTGTGAACGAGGCAGTAATCCCAGAAATGATAAACCAACTGATCCTCGGGAGCCGGATAGCAGGAATGGACAAACTGAACGCCCCACTTTTTTAATGTCAAACTTGATTATAAACCTGTGCTGTTCACGAATCGATGTATGTAAAGTGATAAGATTGTCACGATGTACAATAGCAAGGTAGAAAATGTATTTCAATGGAAAGTACTGAAAGGGCGTTGCAATATCTAGAAGGTATAGATCAATCTCCCTCATGGCGAGAAAACCTGAACTATAAGATGCAGGGACTGATCACAGGGGACTCGTGAAGGTGAGCGATTTCTTTTACGGTTAGTAATGGGATGCTGAGATAGTGAATTGGGAAAAGTGTGGACAGGTGGTTTAGTAAAGAAGAAGGTTAATCGAGCAGAAGTATTTAAGGCAGCTTGATAGAAGGTAAAATGAACAGTGGGAAAACCAGATTGCTAGACACATCTGTAATCTAAGCAAGATGGGAAAGAAGAATTGCAGAAATGACTTCTAGTGTCTCAAAGGAGAATCTGGCATAAGGAAAAAAGAAACCGTTGAATATTACCCCTCAAGCACCATGCCTGATAAACTATGTTAATGTTAAGTCTATTTATAAAACTAGGTAGGGGATAGGTTGTCAGCAGGAATCTAAAAAAAAACTCTGTGATGGCCGGATTCAGTTAGACATTGACAAGTAATCTAGGAAGGTATTAGTAGGATGAAGCAGATTGATTACATTAGCTAGCTAGTTGCTTCCTAGAGTCTTTCTAATTTCAAGGAAGTTGAACATATGTAATGTAATCGTTAGTAGTTGTGAAGAAAACACCCTGTGGGTTAGAAATCAGGTATATTTGATTTGATGGAGATTATTTGTTGGTATGAATTGGTTTATTATTTCCATAGCATTTTAAAAAACAAAATAATGCCTATACTCTGAAACATTATAGAAATGAAGGCATAGAGTAAACTATGAAGAAAAACTAGGTGGATTAAGAAAACCACTATTCTTTTTAAAATTTATTTTTCTTATAGCAAATTTGCTGGTTTATAACATGTTTAGAAAAAATGGGGGAACCATGCCTTGTTATAGAGGCACAGAATATGCCGCTCCTATAATATTCCCAAACTGGGATGTTTAGAACTGGAGTTGGAAAGGTCAATAGCAGATGTCGGCAGACTTCTTATAATCTTGAAGTTTTTAGGCTGATGCTCCTCAGAGAGTGATGGGGAGCCCATATTGAACTGATTTTTTGGCATACACAAATTAGTATTTAATGGGGATTATCAAGTACAGTTCAAATATTCTGATACTAGGTACTGCACGATAGACTCAATCAATGTATAACTTGATCAACTTCACCCGTAGTTATTAATGTGCAATGCAATTCAAGCATGCAAATGAAAGTTTCACAAAAAAGGTCAACATTGTCCGTTTAGTCAGTCAATTCCCTGAGGTCTCTCAAACGTTCCACCAAACAAATGGTTATAGTTCATGACATTTTTAAAAAATTGATCTCTGAGGATAAAGGTTTTTAGTAGCTTTCGTTATAAAACATGTTTGAACATTTTCTATTTAGATATTTAATTTGAGGATGAGGTAAAGTGTATGTTAGTAAATAGTTTACTTAGGTTGTCAGCACAAATAAGTGAAAATATCTTAGGATGTTAATGATGGCATAATTTAGGAGCCTAACTTATGATGATCTTAAATAATTTGGTACAAGTTTACAATATTTAGCACCCAATCATTTTCTTTAAGATCATCAGAAGTTAGATTTCTAAATTAAGCCATGGTCCAACAAGAGTTGGCTAGACAAATTGCCCTTACACTAGTATGAACTAGGTCTTGAAGTTGAAAAAGCACCAACTAATAAGTATCTTGGGATTTCTTGCCTTTAAATGGCCTCCTAGAAATGCAATGTTCTAAAAAGAACTTTGGAGGGCCTGAGAGAGTTGGATGAAAGCTAAGTAAACCTTTAAGAAGTTTGTGGGTTTACAGTCTGGATCACCTAGCAACCTCCAGGCTCAGCCAGTTCTCTTGTCTGTGCTTGGCCCTGTTTACAGTCCATTGAAACCATTCTTCAAAAGCACAGAAGAAATTCAGTTTCATTAGCACCGTTCTCAAGGACAAAATAATTAAAGTTAAATGAACAAACATTGCTCAGTAATTTTCTACCCTAGTTACCCCTTTAACCATTTCCAAGCCACTGTGCATTGTAAGGCTCACTTGACCATAGACGTTAAGTTTGTTTTTAAATATTCTAGCACTCACTGTTATGTTTTTAAAATGGAATATAGTCAACAAGAGTAAAACAATTTGCACTACAACATGACTCTCAAATTGTATTCTAACTCAAAAATGTCTTTCAAGATGTCAAATTCACTTTTTTACAAAATGCTTTCCTCATAATTCGTTTTTAATGTTTATTGATCATATTACAAATTGGAAGATTAATCTGGTGCTTAGAGCTAGATTAGAATCTCACAAGCGCAGGGTCTTGTAATACTTTTGTGCCAGTATGTAGCTCAGGGCTTTACAAATTTAATTTGATTTTAGGAGCCAGAAAATTTTTTTAGGAGACAGACAATCACGCAAACATAAACACAATTCATAAACACACACGCCTACTTCACATATATCCAAACACACCTACTTTACATATACACATATATCCAAACACCTCACACACACACACAACTACTTTACATATACACATATATCCAAACGCCTCACACACACCTACTTTACATATACACATATATACAAACACCTCACACACACACACCTACTTTACATATACACATATACCCAAACACCACACACACCTACTTTACATATACCCATATATCCAAACACCTCACACACACCTACTTTACATATACCCATATATACAAACACCTCACACACACCTACTTTACATATTACCATATATACAAACACCTCACATACACCTACTTTACATATACACATATATACAAACACCTCACACACACCTACTTTACATATACCCATATATCCAAACACCTCACACACACCTACGTTACATATACACAAATATAC
The DNA here is from genome assembly GCA_036172795.1 of Pelodytes ibericus. NCBI lineage: Eukaryota > Metazoa > Chordata > Amphibia > Anura > Pelodytidae > Pelodytes > Pelodytes ibericus. The sequence continues at coordinate 65,753,468 of CM069857.1, forward strand.
AAACACCTCACACACACCTACTTTACATATACCCATATATACAAACACCTCACACACAAACCTACTTGATATATACCATATATACAAACACCTCACACACACACCTACTTTACATATGCACAAATATCTAAACACCTCACACACACCTACTTTACATATACATACACACACCCACCTCACACAGTCTTTTCTTGGGGGTTTCTTCTTGATGTGTCCCCCTCCCTGCTGCTTTACCTCACTGCAGGGGAGGGGGACATTCATGCTGCTGCTGATCTCCGTTGGTCGGCGTGCTGAGTGCCAGGATGTCACGTGACGACACCCGGCACTCAGACACGCGTTGCGCGAGGGGGCGGAGCTTGCAGTCTGTGCCATCGGCGACTTTACCCCCTCGCGCTGCGGAAAAATCGGATGGCAGCGGCAAGGAGATCAAGAGGCTGACAGCACCCAGACGCCAGGTCTAATTTCCTGGTCGCCATGGCGACCTGGCGCCTGGGGGTTGTCGAGCCCTGATGTAGCTATACATATGTCATTACTTGACTGGAGCTTCTGTTGTACAGACCAGTGAAATTATCTGGTGCTTGATGGATGGATAGATAGATAGATAGATAGATAGATAGATAGATAGATAATATAAAATAAAAAAAAAATATATATATATATTTCAGCAGGTAACTTGGAATCTATGGTGATTATGTATAAAATGTGCTGCAAACCAAAGTGTGGGGAAGGTATTACTAATATGTATACATGCGATTGCACTTATATTTTTTATATCCTCACACTCATTTGCAGGGAGACAACTCATCCACCAAAGAATAGGTTTTGGGATACTTTCTACACCACTTTTCAGGAGATATTTAGCTCCTTATTTATTTAAGATTTTTTTTTTTTTTTTTTTAAATCAGGTGTAATGGCACTAAGTGCGTCTGAGCACCCCAAACGTATGCGACCACGCCTAACTCTTATCCGCCACTAGCATTCTCCGTTGGCATACATTTTTCGCTATTCCTGTGTGCGACACTTTATTTTTTTTACATAACCCCTTCTGGTGTTTCAGCAATTGAAATAGGTAGTGAAAAATATCAAATTCTGTATTATAAAGACTATCTTCAACGAGCAGCAGTGCAAAAAAAAAAATGCTCCAGAAAGTTTCATTGATCTCCCCAAGGCTGTGTTTGAAGGAGAGAAAACTAACCAGAAAGATATGTTGTACGTTTTAAGATCTGTAAATGCACACATTTTTGTATGAACAGTGATATATTGTACTCCCTCACAATCTCGAAGGACGCTGTCTACATTCATCTCACTAGCAAAATATTTAATTAAATTAACATTACTCCGACATTGTATATGTTAAAAACACTCTCCCACTGTCTATGGTTTCACTCTGGTTAGATTTAAACTGTGTTTTTAAACATCTCCTCTACACCCTTATTTGTAAAGAGACTGTTTAACTCCACATGGCAATACTAGGTTAATGTGTATTTTTTACCTAAAAAGCTGTGTTTTGCTACAAGATATAAAAATATTTTAAGATGAAAAACTTGATATTTTTTTTTATTTATTTATTTATTTTTTTACCTCTGAGATCTTTTCTTATTTGTCAAACCCTGAAACAGTATTTGTAGTAGTTAGGAGCCAAACAGACCAATTCAAGAGCCAACCTAGGTCATCTTAGGATGGTACTGGTACATCTGCATAACTGCCAGCATCCCGGGAACTGTGAGTAACGTGACATTGAGTCCCAGCTTTCGCAGTACAGGTACCAGGATTGTAAAGCTCACCTCTTCCACATTTAGACTATGTATGCCTTAAAGATGTACATAGTTTAAATGCAAAAGCGGCTTGTGTATAAGCGACCGTGATGCCTGGACAGAGACCCCAAAAAATGGTACTGTCCTTGCAAATCTGTGACTGTGGCAACTGTGCCTCCATAGAGTTCTCTGTAAAACAATAAAAAACACTTGGAGCCGGCAGTTGTGATTTTTAGGAACCACCACTGCCTGTGACGTGTCAAGCCCTAGTTTATTTGACGAATATGTATTTGTGTTGATACTGCCTATTCTTGTATACACTTTTTCTGTATACTTACCGCTAATATTTTCTCTTTTCAACACCAACATATCTTTTGTAATCCACTCTATGAAACTGTGCAAATCATAGTCCTACTTAGCAACTGGCAGAGAAGATGCAAGAAAAGATTGCATTGAGACTTAAAACAGTATTTATATCGTAGGTCTGCTGCCATTGCACCTTTCAGCGAGTTCTGCATGCATGCTCTGTTCCCTTATGGGCATTACGGTGTGTCTGGTCCATTGAGTTCTCTTTGATTTATTGACAGATGCCAGACAATGGATAATTATTCTTTTGACAAAATGCTGTACTAAGTGGTGACTTGTTATTGCTGAGAATGTAGTTTTCTTTGACTTTGGTGAATAGAGAACATCTTTTTAAATGGACTTCAATGTACCACTTGGTGCTCAGATGCTCACACAAGAAAATAAACATAATGTCTCACTTGAAAAGCATTAGTAGCAGACGAAAAATAGAAGCAATAATATCGGACCATGTGGTGCACTGCTGATTGAATATTCTAGCAAAGTGCCACCAGTGGGCACAATTAACTTCCTCTCTACTCAAAATACATTTATGAGCTGTATATTCAGAGTATCATCACTGAAGTGAAGAGAGACTAATAACTTGACTCTTAAATATACTAGCTTGTAATGTTGTCCTATTTAATGTCTAGATAATGTTTTTGATGTTCTATCCAAATAAAATTGGAATTTCATTATAAATTACTCATGTTTATGAGGTCATATACTCCTTCAGAGCTTGAACTCCTCCACTGCTTGCTGCTTCACAGAATGATTCTATAGAACCTAGGCATATAACTGCAGTCCTCCAACTGTTACTGAACCTATAATTCCCCTCTAGTTTCCTAGAACGGCGAATAAGTATGGTAGTTGCAGTTCAGAAACAGCTGCAGTGCCGCAGTTTGTTACCTAAGCCATGGAATGAGATCTTGCTTTTGTTTTGGTCAAATGTGAAAGAACAAGTGATCTAACCACAAGCAAGATGTAAGTCCATGTATGATGGTTTTATAGTTATCATATGGAATCGCACAGTTTAGACCATGCTTAAAATTAGGAGAAGAATAAAATGTTTTCATTGTACAGTCCCTTTAAAGGAATGTTTAGAGAACACTGTCTAAAAAAAGTCACAAATCAATAGTTAAGTGACTAATCCCAGGAGTCAGGGAACCATGGATTCAAATCTTTCCTCCTGCTTTCAAAACTTTGTTCGATTTGCATTGAACATGAAAATATAATTCCCTTTATTTGTAAAATGTTTAGACTAAAGTCTACAAATCTTTGTCAAGGCCTGCATTAGAACCTCATGATAAACCCCTTCCTGACGCATTGATGCTTGCGTCCCAGAAGACACAAGCACCAAAACATAATTTTTTGTTTTTTGTTCACGGCTCACAAGGTGATCGGTAGCCAGGGACATAGTTGCAGAACTTCGATCACTGTGGGTGGGTGCCCGGTGTCTCTTGTGACATCACAGAGGCGTTTGGCACGACTTAGTTAAAATGTACCCTGCAAACACTGCAGTGTGTACATTTTTCCTGTCCAACTGAGGCCTCATCTGCCATGTGGGAATCTTCTACAAATTCCTGCAGCGGTATCTGAGCACAGCTAATTGCGGGAAGGTGCCATGAGTAGTTAACGTTCTATAATACGTCCTAGCATATTCTGCGACCTGCAAATATGATGGCATAGAATGGCCTAGCTTCACAGCCTTGCGTCATGAATGGGTTAATAAAAATGAGTATATGCTACTTCAAATATCTTTGGTCAACATTTTTAAATATTTCAAATAACCTTCAATTAGCTTTTCAACACATTTGTAATCCCCCTGATTGGCACGAATACAACTTTATTCTGGACCTAAGTTCAACAGTAGCATTTTACTGGCTTCCAAAGCAGTTACTCCACATTTATAATTTTGCTTCTCAATTGCTTATTATACATAACTAGGTACAGGTACCAACACTGGACATTTAGTACACTTTGTTACGACCAATTTAGTAATGTTTTACAGACTTTTCCTGGGACATTTGCATGGACTATGCCTCCAATTTGTGGTAAAATTTGATTATTATATCATTCTATTGTTTAAAAATGTTCCTAGTCAGGCTTTTACTCACCTTTGTCATCTGATATAATCTGAAATATCCATTTCGCCCACTGTCAGATGCCAGGAATCTTTTCTCACCCATGTTATTCTTATATTAGAATTGCCTGATTTTGTGTTTGCAGTCTTCTAAATGCAATTTGGGAAATTCTTTGGTTTTGTTAAATAAGATATGACGAGGATTCTACAGGACACTGCTTCCCACTTTTCATGGACGGTAAAAAGCCAAGCTTCTGTGTGTGATCTTGTCAAAGTGACACAATTCTGTAAGTGCAAATGTTTGTACCTTTTTACTGTATTGCACTCAAGCAAAAGACGAAAGCACTGTACCTAAGGCCTTCTTCTTTTAATGGTTCATTCATTCATTTATTTACCCTAATATGTTGACAGTTTGAATTCAAATTGAATCATCACAAATTTATGTATGAAATGTAGCTTTATGGGGTGGGTGACGGATGGTGTATGTTTGTTTATAGGTGCTGTATGTATATTTGTGTGTGCTAAGGTGGCTATTTGTTTGCGATGAAGGGTGCTTTCTGTCTGATGGGGTTACTGATGGATGCTATGTGCATGATCAGGCTGCATGATGAATGCTGTGTGTGTGTGTGATGGGTGCTGTTACAGAACAATGGAGAGAGGATAACATTTTTGCATGTGCCTTTGTTTTTCAATCTACGTCAATGCATCTATTTTACATTGTATGCCGACATGTCCCATTTTAAGTTCACACCTCTATTGCCCTGCCCTGTCACTCATAAGTTGTCAGGTATATTTTACTTAGGATGATCACCTTCCTGCCATCTGGGTAAGAGGAAAGTGTGCAAATTTGCGGGTTACCATCCTACCAATGTTCATAGGTTTGGAAGTTTAGCAATCCCCATTCACTGTAGGCTTCCCTTTTCAGAAAAGTACTGATGCTTTGTATCTTTTTAACAGCATTCGTGTGTTCTGTTGGAAACAAGTAGAGTTTAAATGATATCCTTTGATGGCTAACTGAATTTAATTGTCAGCTTTCAGGACTAGTTTGTAACCAACGTGGACTGATCAGATAATCTCAGGTCACCACAATATTGGTTAATTTACTGATGTAAAATGGAAGATTCCATCAATTATTTTTTTTCTCGAACTGTTTTGATCATCTCAATAATGCTTGAAGACGTTGGTCTCCAAAGCTTGCAATCAAACTATTCTAATAAAGGGTTGTGTTATAAATCACAAAATAAGCAGATTTTATTACCTTTTATTATCTTTTTTTATTTTATCCACTACAAATGAAACTAGTTATAGTATATGTTAGTTTGATGTAACTTTAGTTGAATGCTGGTTATGGTAACTCTTAAACTTTTACTATACATTGTGTTAGCAGAATTTCTACGAAATTAAGAGAAATTTGTGCTTTGTGAATGTGGTGTTTCCTCTACATGACCTCACCTGTGGTATGATTTGCGAATGAAATACAATTCAATGGGAAATGTATTTGAATACCAAGCCACAAGGTGATGTCATATAAACACCATAGACACCTTTTATCTTGTAGTTTTAATACGTATACTATGTATTTTCCCCAACTGTTCTTTTTATTCCACTGGTGTTTTATGAAGAAAATAAAGCAAAATATTGTGAACTTTTTTTTATCTTGCAAAGATGAAACACACTTATCATAATGTTTAATTTCCATGCATAATAACACTACTTATTGTCATTTTATGTAGTGAGATTACTAGATATGAAGTGCAAACAAACCTAAATAAGGACTGAATGGAGATGTGGCAAACAAGAAAGGACCTCTTTATATGTTAATTATAACTGGGAAGGAAGTAGATACAAATTGCATGATATCTTCCATGTGAGTGTAGGACATTTTGGCCTGTTTGCCAGAGATAGTTAGCTGTTTGCTTTAACCACAGGTGATTTGACAATGCTTGCTTCAGATCTGTTTCTGTGTAATATATATTTTGTTTAACTAATTAACGTCTGGCAGAAGCACTCTTTGACTTAGCGCATGAGCATGCTTAATAATACTGGTCTTTTTTTTTTTTTTACATTTGCTTTACTGTGTCTGAGAGGGAAAATCACGCTGTACTCGAACTTTCTGTTTTTGGCACCCCCATGTGAGGGATGTTGGGAGGTTTCGATATTTCGGCAGGGTCCCACGGGGTCTACAAAGACCCTGATAGGGGTCTCTGCTCCCTTGGCTCCTAATATCTTTGGCCAGGAACACAAAATGGCAATTTTGGTGCTTTTTGTCCTTAAAGACAAAAGAACCATCCCGCATCAGGAATTTTAAAGAAGAGGGTAAACCCTCAATATTTACTTATTTTCATCATAGTTGGAAGAAAGTATCTGTGAATGGGGATGCGAGTGAAAATGCAAACGTGTATGCAAATGTGAACAATGGTCAAGTAGATGTGAATGTGAACACATTTGCTAATGAACAGTTGGGAAAGATGATCCTGGTGAGCAGCAGTGAATGTGCATGCTAAAATGAACAACTAGGAAGTATGACACTGTAATAAGAGGGAGCAGGCAGACAGTGAGACACACAAGAGAGTCTACACTAGAACATACTGAAGATTTATAGGTAAGTTTGTTCCAGCACATTAGACCAGGGTAAATGGTAAACATTAGGGGCCACCTTTTATATTGCAGATTATTAGGTTTTAATCAGTCTTTGAGCCCCTCTGTCATTTACTGGATATCCAAAATTGCTTCAAGAATGTATGGAATCCTGCTTTTTAATTGTAAAATGGTAGAATTATGGGTAAACACACACACATATATATCTCTTTATTCTGATGGTCTTTTCCAGACTAGATGTCGGTGAGCTTTATGCCTTGTGTGAAGAGAATTGAAATTTAAATGCAGTTATACAGTGGAACGTGCCAAGTCAAATCTAACAGATTTACTTTAACTTATATGGTATTAAAAAAAAAAATGTACCCATTTTCTCCCATTCCTTTTCCAGAATAATAAAAGTTCAGATTAGTTTTACTTATTAGTTCTCCATTTTATTTCTTCAGTTTAAATACCACACCTATGAGCACACATTAACTGCCCCTAAGCAAAAGTTAACTTTCATTAAATCTCTCAATAACTAGTAGAAACTTAATGTCACTGCTCCCTGTGCCCACCATCGAAGGAGAAAGCCCTAAAAATGGTTAAGGACCTAAGGGATAATGGACCCGTTCAACAAGCAGATTTTCGGGTCACTCTCCTCTTTCTTCCAGAAAGATATACTTTTTATGTCTTTTTAGGTCTAAAGAGCCACCTAGTTCTGCTGACTAGTGATACACCCCTGCTCTCTCACTGGCTCCTGTGTATCTTATGACATGATCATGCAGGCTCTGCCCACAGTTGTAAAGTGAGAAATGCTAGATGATTTTGTAGAATGTTGCTTCATGGGTAAAATTCACAAAATGGATGGAGGAGATAGATACCCAATTTTGTTTTTTACTTTTATATGCAATTAACTCAAACAGAAAAAACAAAACCCATTGCATATGTCTTATGCATGTTTTTTTAAATGCATAGGTAATCTAGTTACATCTTAAGTGGTAGTAGCCCTTTAATGTTAAGCATTGGTTACTCCCTACAGTATTCTTAAATTCTACAGAGCATCTATTTGTAGCATTAGTCTTGAATCGTCTTCTGTTGTACATTTAGAAATAATTTTTGAAAAGAAAAAAATCTGCACGTTTAACACCTGATGTTTAACACTGTATAATCCTGTGTGTTTTCCCTAAGCTTCTTGTAGAAGAGTAATCCAGGTTACCAAACAATAGAGCTACCTCAAGACTTGCAAATGAAAGCTCCTCAGAAATATACACATTGGTACACATGACAACAGATAAATGATGAATGCATTTGAATGGTTACTTGTATTGTGTTGTATATAGTGTTCTATGCATCTTAAAGGCTATTACCTAGCACAGTGTTCAGCATAACTGTGTGAGTGATCCATGAATGGGCAACGCTCTTGGGTTTTGCAAAAACAAAATGAGCAGTATTTGCATTGAAGGGACACTGTCACCTAATAGGCGACTCCACAGTCTCGTTTAAAACACATTTCTCTCTCTTATACATTTGCTTGCAATTTTGCTAACGCAGCAGGTGGATTATTTCTTATGCTATTTAAAATGTGATTTTCAATTCTGGTCTGAGAGATACAGACATAATAATCACATCATGTTGACATCTTTCAGAAAGTTGTCAGTTACATAAATATGTACATGGGTAATAATGTATGTGCTTTACTTTAACTGGGTAGCCATGAGCATGTTTTAATAAAGTCATGTAAACGTGTGTATATTTTGTTACTCTTGTGTATGTATCTTAATCTGAACTTAATACCCCTTAAATAAACACTAAACGCACGCTCTGGCTGTCAACACACGACAACCAGGGCCTACTGTGTCTCACATGTGAGACACAGCAGATAGTAAACCCGCGTGTATTTATTAAGATACACTTCAGGTTTACTTAAAAATTCCGGAACATGTTTTTTTTTTTTTTTTTTAACCCTTGCTTCCTTCAAGATGCAATGTTCCTTTAACTGTTTATAACTGTGATATTTGTTAAAATAATTTTTTGCTCTGACCGATCTCCAGAAAGCTAGTTGTTCTGGACTTCAATTAGTAAAACTACACTTTCTTCCTTGTAACAAAATTTGAGATTCATGTTTTTTCCCCCCCTCTGTGGTTTGCAGGGTTGGCTTGTATGTGAAGAACAGACCTGCCAGAACAGAACACGACGACTTCCACTAAGTTTCTCCCGTAATGGACCTATCTGTCCAGCATGCATGAAAGCCACTCTGAGATCAGAGGTAAGACCATTACACCGATGTACCACAGGTTAATTCTCTCGCATCTGAGTTGTAAAGCATATCCAGTCCTTGCTCCCTTTTCAGGTTTGTGTGATTTGTTGAGATAATAGTTTTCTTCATTAAGATTTATATATTTGTAATGCCATGATTCATGTAGTTGATTATTTTATGATGTCATTTTTTGAACTGCTGTTAAAGTTGTAACAAAAAAAGTCAAAATTCTACTGCTTTCTTTATTCAGATTGTCCGTTTTTCAGTTCGTTGCACAGGTATCCCCAAAACAATTCATAATAAACACCTCTAGCACACTCCCCAATCTCTCCTGAGGTCCCTCGCCTGCTGCACCACACTGCTTCGTCCTCCTGTTAAAACTCCATATTAAAATAGAGACATTTAACATGTTGTGTTGTCAATGACATTGCACATCCATATCTGCTATTGTCTCCAAATCATTTTCTAAACATCCATTTTGTTCTGCCAAGCTCAAGCACACTAAAGACAACACTTTAAACCTAAATATCCCTTCTTTTGCTCTTTTATTGACATATTACCTTTTACACATTTTCTCATGTTGGTTTATTCTTCCAACTTTGACATCTGAAGCTAAAACTGGTACAGGGCTCCCACTGGGATGCTCACTATGTGCAAAATTCCAGTGTTGCTATACCACAGAGATGTTGCAACTCACCCTTAATCACTGATGTAAAACAAAGTGATTTAGCCTTCCCAGTGCAGAATGTCTTGCAAAAACATTTAAATATATTTCTAATGAATGCGTTTGTATGCAACAAAATTTGTGCAATCTAAAGGTTAACCTCAACTAGATTGATCAAACTTGGTTTGGAGTGTCGTTTCCCTCACCTACCTTCCTTATTTCCCTCACCTTCTCTTTTTATATTCCTCAGTATCAGACTTGACTAGCTTATGAGCGTACGTACTTAATGCCATTCTGTGTCTGTAATCTCTTCTATGTTTTATCTTGTGTTAACTGGTTTGAAGTTTTGGATAACACAGTGGAGTTGTTGTCTTCTTTATTTTCAAAACCAAAATAAAGAGCAAACCGCCTGTCTTACTTTTCCAGCAGAACTTGTTAAATATTAGATTTTCTACATTTTAACATAAACATGTACAAGTAGTGTTACTCCTCTTACAATCCTAGAGTCAACAGTATGTCACAACATTTTCCTGTGTAAATTGGAGGGTTTCCTTTTTCACTCCAGTCTAAAAACAGGAACTGGACAAATAAAATTATATTAAAGTTGACATTTTAAACATAGATATGTATTTAATTGTTCCAATTCCAGTTTTTGGATTAGTTTGTCTGAAAACCTGAGAAGGAGCAGACATTATAGACATCATCCCCAAAAATTAGATTAGTAGCTCAAGCAAGAAATAATAGTCCCTCAGCAATGCTCCCATAAAGACATGCAGTGCCATCACACAACTGTTTTGCCCCCTTCAATCACCATTATAAATAAAAATGGGAAGGCAGTTACTAGGTTCTGAATGAAGCTCAGTGCATGTGCTCAGTGCAAGAGTACCCACTTCATCTGCTCTTGCAAGAAAATAAAATTTAAAAGACATTCCCAAGGATTCCCTCCATGTATTCCCTGTAATACTGCCTGATACTACTGTTAAACCTTTTCCCCTTTAAATTAACGTTCTCCTGTTCTGGTAGTTTTTCTTCTTTTAAATATACTCTCCTCCTTTATCATGTTGATTACAGTTGTGTTTTTTTAAATGTTTCTATCATATAGTTCCCCTTCTCCTCTAAGCGAAACATGTTGAGATCATTTAACCTTTCCTGGTAAATTGTATCCTGGAATCCATAAACCAGTTTAGTCACCCTTCTCTAAATTCTCTTCAAAGTATCTATATATTTCTGGAGATACGGTATCCAGTACTCAGTACAATAATACAAGCAAAGTCTTCAGTGCATGAGAACTTCCCTCTTTCTACTCCTTATTCCTTTACCTATGCAACCAAGCATTCTGCTAGCATTTCCTGCTGCTCTATACATTATCTACTTTTTAAGTCCTCTGAAATAATTACACCTAAATCCCTTTCCTCAGATATTGAGGTTAGTACTGTATCAAATATTCTATACCCTGCCCATGGGTCTTTAAGCCCAAGGTGCATTATCTTGCCCTTATCCACATTAAATCTCAGTTGCCACAGCTCTGACCATTTTTCTAGTTTATCTAAATCACTTGCCATTTGGCTTATCTCTCCAGGAACATCAACCCTGCTGCAAATCTTTGTGTCATCCTCAAAAAGCTACCTACCTTACCATCAAGACATTCTGCAATACCACTAACAAAAATATTAAAGAGAATGGGTCATGGTAGCCCTTTTAGAGGTGTCCCACTGGTAACAAAACCTTATGTACTCCGTGGAGTACAACCTTCTTGTCCTTCACTCAGCCACTGCCTAATCCATTCAACATATTGGGATCCAAACTCACAGATTGCAGTTTATTCTTCAGTATGAGATGAGAGTTAAAAGCCTTGCACCACCTTGATCTGCTATATTAGTCACCAAATCAATAAGATTAGTCTCACTGAAGTTAAACATTAATAGATGCGTTGGTTTATTTGATGCCTGGAGTGTTCCTTAAAAAGTGAGAACTAGAGTTTCAATGTAGGATGGAGGCAGGCCACTATAGCAGATTGTGTCAGTTTGACAGTTACCAACAGATTTGGAACCCTTGGAAACTAAAAAGAGATGCTGAGCGGACTTGCCTTTGCCCCGGCGGGCTCTCAAACCCCCACCCGCCCCGGGAGTAGAATGACTGGATTGAATGCGTATGAAATGTGATTTGATTTGTTTGTCTTGTAAATTGTGAAAAACGTATTTCCTATCTTTTTTTAGCTCTCCTATCTACCCAATTTGTACTTTACACGTAACCTGAGTACTGAAGGAGAGCTTTAGATAAATACTGGCCCATGGAACCTATAATGTAAGAAGATTACTTTGTTACAGGCACTGTGACAGAACGCAAAGAAATGCTATATTGTTTGCCCCTTCAATTTTCATATTTGATGTTATTGTTCCATGCACCAGTAATACATTTAATATTGGAAATCTTAAAATAAAAGAATTTAAAACAATAAATTCACACTACACTCTAAAACACTGCGCTCCAATGAGCTAACGTGTAAAGGACATATACCTTTATGGAATAACA
>CM069857.1:65770676-65773176 GCA_036172795.1 Pelodytes ibericus
GTCATTTCTAAGCAACCACAGGATAATAGGCACTAGTTATTTCTGCTGGTATGTTTGCTAAAAATGAATGTAGTGTTATAACTTCAGTCAGGACTGGTGTTCATATTGCACGCACCTTTCCATTAATATAAGTGGAGATAAGAAAGTAGAACGCAGCCAGAACTTCCTTAATATAGTCTTTTCACACAGGAAAATGAAACTGCCTATATTTGGCATTCCAGCATCATAATAGTCTGCTCATGACAGGCATTATGGTTTCTGTGGCTGGGACATCACCAACAAGTTTTTCCATTTTTTTTGGGCCAATTAGAACACTCAGAATTTGTGTTATGCATCAAGCAAGAGAAGTTGCGGCCTAGCCTGAACTCCACAGGCAGCAAAGGAATTGTTTCCATCTATTTCGGCGTACAGTGATAATTTGTCACAATCACAATATTATTTGATGTACATTGATTTCTGTTAACTGTTAAGTTCTCCATACTTTCCAGGTGCAGCCCCAGGTAGATTTGAAGATAAAAGCGATGTTTTAAATATAGAAATTTGTCACATTGGTGTAAAAAAACAAAGCTTGTAGATCTACATATGTTTCTATATATACATTGTCTTAAATTATTTACATTTTTTTAATCTTTAGTTTTCTATTAGTTTAGGCATGTCAAGGATGGACATCCAGGCTAATCAAAATGAGTCCAAACATACATATCTCACCACCTACTGGAGCTGCTTATAAAAAAACAAACCTATAATACAGGGCTGCTGCCCTTCACCATGCTTATGTTATACATCTTCCAATTAAGGAAGGAGTATGGTCATCGACTGAGCTATTTAACATTTGGATCATATCAGTCTGACAAAAAAAAAAAAAAGAGTACTTCATATGATATAAGTTTGCTGTTCAATGTCCAGTCGCATTCAACTTACTAAACCATTCCACATTTTTGGACTCTGAGCCCATTGCCAAAGTACATATTTCTTTATCTTCCATACAGCTTGTATGAAAAATATAGAGCCATAATGGGTCTTTAATTTGATTACAGAGTGGTCCTTACCTTAGACCGAATCTGTTCACTGCTTTGTATATTTTTATACAACATGTTGGCACTTTACAACAACAACAAAAGCGGTTTTCAGTACTTGGGGAAATGTCCATTCCATGGGTGGTGTATGGTTCTGATTTTAACCAGAAAATGCATGTATCTCGTTAATATAGAGGCCTGTGATGAAATGGGGCCTTATGTAACTAAATCCATTGATGCGCTAGTGTGAGCATGTTTAACCGCAGTATGTTGATGAGGTAGCGTGAGCAAATTTATCCACAGTACATTGAGGAGGTAGCGTGCGCATATTTAACCGCAGTACATTGAGGCGGTAGCGTGCCCATATTTAACCGCAGTACGTTGATGTGGTAGCGTGAGCATATTTAACCGCAGTACATTGAGGCGGTAGTGTGCCCATATTTAACCGCAGTACGTTGATGTGGTAGCGTGAGGATATTTAACTGCAGTACGTTGATGAGGTAGCGTGAGCATATTTAACTGCAGTACGTTGATGAGGTAGCGTGAGCATATTTAACTGCAGTACGTTGATGAGGTAGCGTGAGCATATTTAACTGCAGTACGTTGATGAGGTAGCGTGAGCATATTTAAATGCAGTACGTTGATGAGGTAGCGTGAGCATATTTAATTGTAGTACGTTGATGCGGTAGCGTGAGCATATTTAATTGCAGTATGGTGATGCGGTAGCGTGAGCATATTTAATTGCAGTATGGTGATGCAGTAGTGTGAGCACCTATTATTTAAAGTAAGTTTATGTGTAACTTTTTTGCTTCACTAATACAAGAAAAACCTAAAACCTTGGTGCCACTTGTCCACAGTAAATCTGAAGTGCTTCTTTAGAGCTGCATATAGGTTTACTTTCAGCTGAGGCAAAATCTGTTGGGTTTGACCTAGCAACGGTCCCCTCTATTGGTAGCATGGAAAGCTAGCACCAAATGTGAGTGACAATCCGATCAGCCTCCATGCAAAAAAAAAATTGGCTTTATTTGTATACTAGGGCAACAATATAAACTATTTAAGTCCAAGCAGAAATACAGGTACAGAAATGCACAATTGCCATTTATTTAGCTGCAAAGCATTCTGCACTTTTTTTTAAAAAAAAAAGTAACAGTTTCATAATAAAATAAAATAAAATCCAGAGTAGTTAGGAATAATTAAATATCTTTTTAGTTGGTCAGGACACACCACAATTCAGAAGTTTGCATAGAATAGAATAGAAGATGGTCACAGGACCCTTTTGGCATAAGTTATAAAAAGTATTGCAACTATGTAAGGTTTGAAGAGATACTGGTGTATGTCTGTTTCATTTTCAGAACAGTCATGGTGTCACATTGCTAGCACTCGGATAACGGGCCTTTTCTCAGTTTACCTTGTAGAAGAAAAATAAATATGAGTATATCTAACAGAACTATTTACCTAATCTATTTACCTAATAGCAATAGTCC
>CM069857.1:65775676-65793176 GCA_036172795.1 Pelodytes ibericus
ATAGGTAAATATTAAAGTGACTCACCAAACCATTGTTTATGCTGTGAATGATGAAAATAAAAAAGGAAATGAAAAAAAAAATAAGAAAAATTTGTTTTATGTCTGTCTCCTGCTTATGACATCACCTTGTGGCTTGATATACAAATGAGCTACTTTTAATGGGAAACATTAAATTTCCCCACCAAACCACATGGTCGTAAAAAGGATAGACCACATGTTTTTTATCTATGCTTTTCTTGCAATTCAGCGATTATAATGTATAGATCATTTTTTACTGGCTATCCGTTTTAGAATGCTCTGATCATATGAGATCAATGAATAGAGCATCCAGTATCAGCGGCTGTAACAGCTTCATATTGCCACTAGAGTTTTTATAGCATTCTGAAACCGATGTCCAGTAAAGGGAGAGGAGCAGGGCTATTTTTAGAGTTTTAAATAGTGAAAAGAAATGTTAATTTTTCATTGCAGTTTTTTGGGGGTTTTTGTTTTTTACTTTAATGTGAGTGTTTATAGATTAATAGAATAAGTGTTTTGTTCAACAGTAATCTCACATTAACATATTTTCCCTGTTTAAAGTTATTCCTTCATGTGGTAGAGTAAATTAATTTCAGAGGATTGTTACTTGTCTGCAGTGGAGTATACTATGTTAGTATATTTACGAATTGTATACGGTACGGGAAATGTGGGTTTGTGTATATAAATATGTTTGTGTGTCAGGGGTACATACAGTATTTGTCATTGCTCTTGCTATGGAGGTTTTTGTCGATCAGGGACAAATAATACACTTACAAAGTAATCATGACAGGATTACTTACATGCTTTATCGTGCAGGTTAGTTCTGAAAACCTATTGATTTGAATTTAATCATACCACTTTGTATATTCATTCAGTCCAAATATTACAAATCACTAATTGTGTGTATTCACATGTTGCAGTAAAAGGATTAAAGCAAGATCACATACAGAGTATAACATGGTATTGCATTTTCTGTTTTATTACAAAGGTGTTTTTGGTTTTTTTTATTGTTGTTTTTTTTTTTTTTTTTTTTTTTTTTTTTTTTTACTCTGCCTTACATTTTACAAGGTTACAACTGTACCAGTTTCAAATATTGATTTTCTCTCCTTGGTTATTTTGTAGTATCCAGAGAAGGCCTTATACACTCAGCTGTGTTTCTATCGATTCATCTTTGACTGGGATTATGCACTGGAGAAAGTTGTTTCTGAACAAGAAAAAAGTAAGGCTATTTTATCATTGTGAAAATCAAGTTTATATCATGTTACCGCTGTAGTTAATGTTATATAAGAATATTAATTTTTTTTTTTTTTTTTTTTTTTTATAATATTTGCACAAATTATTTATTTGTTAGACAAAAAATTGGCTGCTTACAGTGGAAGAACAACACTGTTAAGGTCCCTGGTGCTGAAACAATTAATGCCCCCTCCCCCCCATTGGACCAATATATTGCTCCCATTCTTTAAGGGATTGGCACGTATGCTTTGCACCTGCTGAACCCCGTATTGTTTCATCTTGCTGCTGAAAAAGTTCCCAGATTATTAGCTTTTTAACCTGTTAATAAGTAATCAGGAAGGTTTCAATTTTTTTATGTTCTGCACGGTTTTATTAATATTTATAGGAGACTGGATGTGTACATTTAATATTCAGAAGCGTTAAGTGTCGGCAGCAATAATTTATTTGGAGCCGTACTGTAGGTTACACAGGTAGTCCTCTGTTCTACATTGTCACAAAGCTGAACATAACAGACAACATACATACTTTTTTACCCTCTACTGTCAATGGACAACTTCCAAATTATTATACATTGTATCTCATATCTGTTCATAGTTAACATTGTTGCAAGTTAGAATAAAAAAAATCTTTAATACACACTGAAGTTTGACCTTATTATTATTGGTCTCTAAATGTTGTGTTTTGGGGGCTGATTTGCTGATAAGAATCCAAAAATATATACTGAATAGTAATTTGTAAAAAATTACTGTATAAAGATATATATATATATATATATATATATATATATATATATATATATATATATAGTGTGTGTGTGTGTGTATAAACACACAGTACATTGCATTGATAGCAATTTACGTAACTATGCTCCAGAGCATACAGGAGAAATACATACTATGTTAAACGAGCAGTCAGATTGAAACATGAGGTATAGTACCCTGCTAGCAAATCTACATTATAGAGGGATTGGGGGAGAGGAGACGCATAAGGTGAGTGGAAAGAAAAATATTTGGGAACACTTGGGGCTAGTTAGGTATGGCCATAGAATAGATGCTGGATGAATAATAAGCTTCTTTTTTCAGTTTTTGATGACAGTGAGATATAAGTGGCTTTGGCTAAAGGTTCATTAATGGGTGTTGTAGCAGGATTAGTAGCAACTTAACGGGTGAGTTTTGAGGGACTTTTTTGAAGATTGAGAACGAGGGTGAGAGCTGGTTGGTCTGTGGAAGCGTGTTCAAGTGAAAGTCGTGACAAGTGAGTAAGTTGAGCCTGGCAGGTGCATTTTGAATAGAATGCAGTGGAGAAAGATGGAACAGAGCCAGGCCGGTCAGGACAGTTTTACAGCAGTTAAGACGAGATATCACAAGCCAGTGTACAAGGAATTTGGCAGCCTCTTTGCTGAAGAACGGTTTTGGTTATTGGTCAGATATCCATGTAGAGTTGGCCGACACAGTCCCTGACGCTCGATGTAACACAGTGAGTGAGGTCAGGGGTTTTGCAAGTTAGTGTTTGAGTACATTGCCACAAGGAACTGCTGGACAGAAAGGGCAACTCCAGGCAGATTATTTCTGTTGTTATGGAAATGGTGCACACTGGATGAAAAATGCACGCTTTATGTACCTTCCAATATGCTTAGTTTTTGCATATTGAAGTCTACAGGATAAATTGCCTGCTCTACCTTTTTGAAGTTGTGAAAGTTCATATAAATACTTTTAAAAAGTTAAAATTATTTTTGCTCAAATGCCTGTGTAGATGTATGTTTATACTCCGTGCTGGTGTATTTTTGATATTTTTACAGTATTACTACAACAGACATACTGCCACTAAAGGATGTTTATTGGAAATTTAAATAAAATAATATAAATATGATTTGTTTGTTGTTACAGCTGATGTCCAACTGACAGCCTATGTTTTTGAGTGACCAAATCTTGTCTGGAAAGCCCATAGATTATGGGCTTTCCATGGCATTAGTTCATGAAATGTAATATGTCTGGCCCCCCAACCTAAGATTCTGCACAGTATGTGCCCTCCATATATATCTGTACACATACACACTATATGTTCATATATGCAGAATTTTATATATTTGAATTCTGTGATTTGAAATTTGTTTTTAAAACCAATTCCTAACACTTCTGTAATGTATCACTAACTGCCTTAATAATCTGCCAGTCTTGGAACTTCAGGTCCACATGCACTTAGTTATAGCATTCCATGGCAGTTTAAAAGGGTTTAATTGTATAGCACAAGGCCTCCAGCCATCTCACCTGCATGCTACGCGCAAACTTTTTAGAACCCCACATTTAGACTTTCTTTCAAGTGAAGGATTCTGGGTAAGATCATGCAGGCTCTGGCTGATTATCAGTGGGAATATAAGCAGGAGTGTTATAAATACATGGCAACCCAGACATAAAGGCATTGTGCAAAAAATGTTTCATGTTCCAAATGACCACCTTTTTAACACACACATGGAATTATACCTGTGGCACGTATATACATGTGTACAGTTTTTCAAATGAAGTAAATATACCTGTTAATGCAATCTTAATGGAGGTTCATTGTTAAGATGATTTGTGCCTGCCAAGATTCCAACTGTCAAATGCATATCAGAATGTTTTCCCATCTTAAATAATTTAGCTCAGAATATAATTATGTAATTATTTTGACATAAAACATAACATAGTATCTCCACTTATCTTGAAACAGACAGTTCCAGAATGATCAGTAAAGACATACAAATATGACTGAGTGACAGACAGTAGTGGTTGTATTATTTACACAATGCAAGTACGGTTCTTCACCGTAACACTGCTCATTTAACCATTTTGATTCCAAAGAGGTCATGTCACATGAAAAGTATATTGAAAATCAATGTGTAACAACTCCTCCCTTCCATGGTATGTACAATGATATTTTCACATGGAAACATCAATGTATTTAAAACAAATTACTCATGGATGTGCATAATTAATAATATATATATATATATATATATATATATATAATATTGAATATTCTATACTCTTGAGTAGAAACATCAAAACTTCCTCAAAAGCAGAAAAATATGTTTATGTAAATTATGGGGTTTTTTTGCCATGAGGATGCAGTTCCGGTATAGTACATCTCCATTAAAACGAGCAGTGGAAGCGATCAATGATCGCTTCCATCAATTAGGCGGTGTTACTGAACACTGGCATTTTCTGCCCAAGTGAGCCACAATGATTCCACAGAGCAATCACAAGCGC
Source organism: Pelodytes ibericus (assembly GCA_036172795.1). NCBI lineage: Eukaryota > Metazoa > Chordata > Amphibia > Anura > Pelodytidae > Pelodytes > Pelodytes ibericus. Next base: position 65,780,170 of record CM069857.1, read on the forward strand.
CACATTGTAATGGCAGCATACCATTCCTATTTGGCTCTGTCCTTTTGTGCACAAGAGCTTTGGAAGGGATTTTTGATCACTTCCATCGCACTTTGCTGTTGCTAGATTGCCTTTAGGGGGCAGTCTGCCACATTACACTGAGGGGGGGAAAGGCTATGGCTAGGGTTAGTTCTAGAGTTGGGGTGATTAATAATTTATACATTGTGGTAGCAGAATTCTAAGCAAATACTCTGAGATAATGTTTTTATATGTTATGGTTTAGGACCTCACCTTGTTGCTTGATATGCAAAATACACATGTTCCCTATTGAAAGTACTGTAGTTAACTTGTAAATAAAGTCACAGATGATGTCATAAACAATAGACACCACAGCAACATTTAAGTCACATTATTTCTTGATCTATTCACTTGCCTGCACAAAGCAATGAAAAACATGATGTGTTTAGGAATCAACTTTTACTATGAGGAATCTCCTTAACTACTGATATTAATATCCTTTACAAACTAAAATGTCTTCTGCTGACATTCATGTAGTCTAAAGTTTACTAATAAAAGCCTTGCATATTATTCTTAATCTACCACATGCCAAGGTAAACCATTTTATCTACAATTGTAATGGATAATATATTTTATCAACAACTGATCAGTTTGTGCGTGGCAATTTTGACTCGGGGTGATTTGAAATTAAAATGAAAGCAGCCAGTCACACTGATTACATTGTAAGCCTAATTTAATTCCATACGCTTCTGCTACCGAAATACACTTTTTTTTTTTTGCAATGCATGATTGTGTCTGAACCCACAGCAATTCCAAAGGTCACATGTAATTGCTGTGCAATAGGTTACTGTTGGCTACCTTACTTGTGTGAAAAAATATGGCTTAGTGTAGACTTTCAATTTACAGCTTTATTAACCACAATAAACATTTAATTTTGTATATTTGCACATACATGTTTCTGTGCATACATATGTGTAGACATGATAGATATGTACAGTTAATGGAAAACAAAATGGAAACCAGAACATAAAAACAGTAATGACATTCAGGATAGCTTTTTGGCCTCCAGGATAGTTTGTTTACATTATGCTATAGTCTCCTCTGTAATGGCACGTGGGAGCTGCTTCTGAGTGGGTACCATCCAATGGCACCAGGGGAAAGTGCCACCACACAGCATAGGTGCAGTGGTGAGCCTTACTCCTTCCAAGGCCTCACCCCTTGCTATCGCATAACAGTAGGTTTAAAAGTCAGTAGACATGTAGTTGCTATGGCTTTCCTTCTGTTACAAAAATATTTAACAATATATACCTCATCTCTTTGTTGCTCATTTTTTTTGTATCTATTTTATATCATTTTATACCTAGTGCAAAAAACTTGAACAGTTATGAACGGAGTTCAAAACCACTGACATTTTCTTGCCTTTTTTTTTATTTTTATTTTTTACTAATGTTTAACACAACATGTACAGACTAACTTTTATGTTCTATTGGTGTGGCTTTTATATTGTGGTGTTTTTATGTGCGTGCTGCATGTGACTGAACCACTTTTAATGTTTATAAACATACTTTTCTAAAAAATATTCAAGAGCTTGGTTTTACAGTATGTTAGAGAATCAGAATTTATTTTTTTTTCTCCTGTCTTACAGCCCTGTTTTTTTCTATCTCAATTGATCGCATTATTATTGATCGTTTAGATTTTAATCCTCTGTTAATTTCTGATTCTGCAAATTGGATTTCCGCAAACATGATTTTTACCTTTTTCACGCCAACAAAAACCTAATCTACTCGTAGTGAGCGAGGTTCTGCAACCAATAAATACTGGGCAAAAGCAGAAAATGAGAGTTTCAATTTCTAAAATTCTTCCCCTTTCATTTGCCCCTAAGCAAATTCACTCAGGTGGCTCTTAAGTCACACTACAGCTAAAGGAGTTTCTCCAAGGGGAGATTGGCAGCTTTAATATATTTGATATGTGCAATCACAGCCCATGTTAAATTCAAAAACGTTTGTCCAATCAAGGTTTCGACATAGTAGAGAGGGAGTAACGACCGTGTTGTACACTGTAATAAAGAAATCTGTTGATTGAAAACAGTTTGTAGATTTTGGAAATGATAGGGGATGTAATTGGTAAGAAAGAAAAGGACAGCGCTTCATAAAAAATGGGAAATAGAGCATATATTTCCACTGGTAATGCTAACTCAATTTAGTAATATGTTTTGTCAGAAATTGATGCACCTTTCCTTCTCCCACAGCTATGAACTTATGTCTTGCAAGGTCAAATAAATGAGAATATGCTTACATATTTTCACTAAAAAGGCACTAAGGGTTATATTTACCATTTGCTTTATTAATTGGAGCATAAAGGCTGTGCCACTTGTCTTTTTATATACATGGAATTCACATTCAGCCTTGCCACTTATGCAGCAGCCATGTACGTCAGGAGGGGATGGGGCAAGAGGGGGCACCTTTATTATTTGTCACCTACCGCCAGAAATATTTCTACAGATGCCCATTTGATCCAGTCAGAGCCGGCACTAGTGTCTGATGGATCACAATGGTCTATCTCTGAGATCCTGGGTTTTACATATAATCTGTAAGAATCCTCTATCTAATTATATGGAGAAGCTACACTAGCAGTGGATCTCGGTTGGTAACTCGATCAGCCCATAAATTTGCTTTGAGTGCACCTTTAAAGGGACGATAAGAGGTAACTAGATTACCTGTGTATTTAAATCACACATATATAATCCATATGCCACAGTTTTTGCTCTGGTTTTTTTTTCATTTGCAGATAATAATAGGTGTGTCTCTCCTGCATCCATTTTGTGAATTTTATTCATGATGCAACATTCTCCAAAATCTTCCAGCAAGTCTCACTTTACAACTGTGGCGAGAGCCTGCATAATGATGTCATAAGATATACCCCTGCTCTCTTACTGTGTATCATTAGTGGTTAGGGCTAGGTGGCTGTGTACAACCTTTTTATTTTATTTTTTTTAACCTGCCTTCCAACACAAAAGTATATCTTTATGGAGGAGATTAAACAGGATCATAATTACTCCCTTGTGATGTAATTGTTACATTACCCGTCCAGTTAATACTAGTCTATAGTCATAATTCTGACGTACAGACTGCAAGACCTGCATTCTCTGTCCCCAGCCCCATATTGAAATACTAGTGCTGTAAAGTCACTGTGTGGTGGCACCCAAAAACAGTCTTCCACAAAATTCAGGCACCTTGTTTAGTAAAATATTTTATTAAATAAACTTGCATAACAAAAACAAGTCATATCAGTAATACCAAAAAAAAATACCTTTTCATTTTTTGGTGGGAGTGTTCCTTTGAGTTGAAGGATAGCACCTGAAGTAGTTCACCATCTATACTTTGTTAGGTTTCTTTCTTACATTTATATTGTACACCACTTTTTTATTTATTAAATTATTATTATTATTATTTATTAAATTTACATTATATATTTTTTGGTGGGGTTTACTGAGACAGATTATAATCTGCCTAGTATTTATTAATATGAAGTAAAACAGGACATTTCACATTCATAGTGATGCAGTTATAGCACTTAGAGATGCATAGTCCTTTGCTGCATAGTGCATTGAGTGCAAAAATGGCTTGATACAAGCCTGGTATACAAGCCTTGATACAAGGCTGGTACAGGTACGTCGGAACCATGGAACACACCTCGAGTTAGGGGGGAGTTTATCTTCCCATGTGATAAGCTGTGGTTGTGCAGTTGTCTCTCAACCAGCTTTCTCTGCTGACACGGGGCATTGCTTCGTCAAATGTCAGCCCATCAGGTTAAATATACTTTTTAAATGATGCACAATTTTTTTAGGGCTTAGTTCCTCTAAATTAAGCACAGTGATTCAGGTCACTACAAAATTATAATCCATCACTATGAAGCCTGCTACTGTGACCTGTACAACTTCCCCATACCTAATAAAATATGTACATACAGTTAACAATGGCAAAAACACTTTTAAGAATCTTGAAAGATAAATTATAAAGGTTTTTTTATTTATTTAAAGGGACACTCGCACCAAAAAATTAAAAGGGTTTATTGCTGATTTCAGATATGTCTTTTGTTTTTGTTATGCGAGTTTATTTTATGAAAATTTTTTACAAAGCAAGTGTGACTGGGTGCCACCATTTTGTGAAATATTGTGTTTTTGGGTGCCAGCCCCAATTAGACCCGGAGCCTGGATGCTGTCAGCCTCATGGTCCCCTCGCCGCTGCCATCCGATTTTTTTTTATTTTTTCGGAGCGCGAGGCGGTAAAGTAAGTGTGTGTGAGGTGTTTGTATATATGTGTATATGTAAAGTAGGCGTTTGTGTTTATGAATTGCGTGTATGCTTGCGTGATTGTCTGGCTCCTACATTTTTTTTGCTGGCTCCTAAAATCTAATTAAATTTGTCAAGCCCTGCTTTACACCACTAGTATCTCACTATGAGGCTGGGGACACAAAATGCAGTCTATAAGTCAGAATTAGATCATAGACTGGCATTGAATGGCAGGGTAATATAACTAGAATAGAATGTGTCGGCAGATAAGAACCATTCGGTCTATCTAGTCTGCCCAATTTTTTTTGAGTACTTTTATTAGTCCTTCGTTCCCGGTCTTATAGCTAGGATAGCCTTGTGTCTATCCCACGCATGCTTAAAATCCTTGACTGTGTTTACCTCTACCACTTCTGCTGGAAGGCTATTCCATACATCCACAACCCTCTCAGTAAAGTAATACTTCCTGATATTACTTTTAAATCGTTGCCCCTCTAATTTAAGACTATGTCCTCTAGTTGGGGTAGTTTTTCTTCTTTTTAATATACTCTCTTCCTTTACTGTGTTGATTTCCCTATTACAACTATTACATCACAAGGGGGCAGAGTTATGATCCTGTTTAATCAGGTTAATCTCCTATCTTTGTGTTGGAAGGCAGGTAAAAAATAAAAAATAAAAAAAAAGGTTATACATAGCCACCTAGTCCTGCCCACTGTGATACACAGGAGCCAGTAAGAGAGCAAGGGTGTATCTTATGACCTCATTATGCAGGTTTTGGCAACAGTTGTAAAGTGAGACTTGCTGAAACATTTTGGAGAATGTTGCATCATGGGTAAAATTCTCAAAATGGATGCTGGAGATAGACACCTAATTTTATTTTTACTTTTATATGCAATTAATTCAAACATAGAGAAAAAAACAGTGGCATGTGTCTTATATATGTGTTTGTTTTAAATGCCCAGGTAATCTTGTTATATCTTATGTAAGTAGATAGTGTCCCTTTAAAAGAAATAAAATAATCAAATCTAATGAGCAAACGTAACTGGCTTCTCTTATGTTTTATTTAAAGTTTAGACAAAAGAAAATATTCTATGCTGTCCCTTCACATTATATATTTCCTTTACGATATGGCTTTCTTCTATCAAGTACAGTTTAACTAATTTTAACTTAAGTATCACTTGAAAAAATCCAGTCATCTGTCTCTGTGATTTAACTCTAATAGTTAAAAAGAAGAAAAAGAGGGTTGTTTCTTTCTTTTGTGTTGCATGCACTGGTTACAATAAACACAAGATTTCCAAATCTCTAAGGATTCGCTTGACAGTTGCTTGATAACAGCCTTTTTTACTCCATAGTTTTGACAGTTTTGTGTGTGTTACTACACCTAGTATAAACTAAAACATCACTGTCATTGTGTGTCTCCTTTGTACATTGTTCCTTTTTCTTCCATGGGGTAGTTTCCCCCCTGCACATCTCTGGTATAATAAAAAGAGATGGGCATGTACACATTCAAAGTGGAGAGAGCTAAATGTATGTGCTTTTGAGATTAGCATGTTTATAAGTTTAGTGAAAGCAACTGCTACTTGACAGCAGAAAGCATCTTTAAACGCTTCCTTTTTACACACATGGCAGTGGGCTGTTGTAGGTTTCACTTAACCTCTGACATCTTATCAACGTGTATATGTGCATTTCAGTCTAATGGTGGATTGTTGTGTGATTTGTGTATTAAAGTGTGCTATATAATGCATGTTGAAAATGCTCTGAGATGTTAATACGCAGTAAGATTAGCCCATAAAATGCTATAGGTAAGTATGACAGATCTATCCAAATAATTGCATTTTCCTTTCATGCTTCATTTCCAAATGTATCTTTTTGGTGAAGAATCTCATATTTGCATATCTTTGGCGAATACATACAGTTTCCATTACATTATACAGTATCGGATCACTTTTTTGGATGGAGACTGTACATTTTCAAGCTCTCTGAACATCTACAGTGTTTGTATATTGATATATAAAAAGTATATATTTTATTTGTTGTAGATTTTAAAGGGAAATGAAAAAATGGACAATATTGTAGGTGACATTTTCTTTGCAATTGCAAAAAAGCAGGATTTGGTCTCACAATTTCATCTATTGTGTGATCTTAAATGGAAGGATATCACCTGATGCATTTTATGGCAAACTTTTGTAAAGTAATTTGTACCAGCACTACATATTTCTTTCTCACATTTTTATTGATCGTATCATTTGTATTATTAAATTTACATGTTATATTATAAGAAAAACGGTATGATCAATAAAAATGTGTGAGAAATATGTATTGGGGTACAAATTACTTCACAAAAGTGTGTCATAAAATGCATCGGGTATTTCAGCGATTGGTGAAGCATATTACACAGAAGTACTGCCTAGTCACTTACTAACCTACCTGTGTGAGCAGGGCATATAACATTCACAGTGATACATCTATAGCACTCTTCCCATGCAGTCTTTCTTTCTAAGCAAATGGCATGAAACCAGTAAAGCTAGGGCACCTATGTCATAAAAAGGTATGAGCCAAGGACTATAGAACAAGAGAATACACCAGGGAATAAATGGGCATCAAAGTGTTCTAATTTGTGCAGTCATTCACCTCCTTTAGCACGGAACTAGATATACACAAAAGGTATAGTTTGTTAAATACATACTGATATTCCTCTTTTATGCTAGAAATCAAACTAAATGAGGATGTGATTTTTTTAAAAGCGTTTTTAAATGTTCATTAAATAAAACCTACTGGTTTTATACCAGTTTTACCTCAAACCTTATGGGTTTTGTCTTCATAACCAGATTTTGCCTGTCCAATGCACCATTAACTTCTGCAAATTAAGTGGTAGACAACTTAATGCAAACAATGTTTATGCTGTGCATGCTTTGAACAATATATGATCGCCTTAAATGCTTGATGTGTCTGAGGCACAGGTGTAGATACAAATGATCCCCTTAGTGACAGAGTTCTATGCTGATTTGATGTGCCTTGAAGACCAGAATTCCATTATTGTTGTCATACGTTTGCTTAACTGTGGTCTCTTTCTTAGCGTTTCTTAGTGTTCAATACAACCACACAAATTATATATCAAGGACAGATGGGGCTTTCTTTTGATACTATTATTTTCATCATATGATATAAATTGCTATTAAAAAATATATAAAATATGCCAAAAAAACACTTACTTTGACCTGATTTTTTTTTTTTTTTTAAACAATTCCAAACGGTAAAAAAGACCCCCTCTATATAGTTTCTAATATTTGTCCTGACTTTAGAAATACCAATATTTCCATGTTGTTCTGTGTTTTTTTTTGTGTGTGTTTTTTTAAGTAATAGGGCAATAACCAATAGTAGTTTTATGTTTCCTAACCATTTCTCACTGACCTTTTGATCTTAACCCTAAATCTACTCCCACCCCTTAATCTAACCCACTTGTGACCCTAACCCAAGATATAGGCTTAGTAGATCTAGGGTTAGCGTTTTCACACTTTAATGTTGCTTACTGCCTCTTGGGCAGTCAAGCAACAGTTTCAGAGCAACGGAAGAGATTATTTTTTATCACTTTTGTCGCTCTCTGCTGGGCACGCCATATTGGAGGAGCATGCTCCTCTTTAATATGGCAGTACCCTGGAGGGCAGAAAATGGTGTTGCATGATACCTCGTGTCGAGGCATCATTGCAACACCTTTAAAGCATAGGCAGTGAAAGCTGATCACTGCCTATGTTCGTTCTAAGGCATATAATCACATTCGCTGTGATTGTATCTGCAGGGGGGGTACGAATGAACTCTCAGAGGCTACATTAAACTCAGGGTGTATATATACATCGTCGAGGACCATGCTTTGCAGGACGTATATATATACGTCCAGGTGTGTTAAGGGGTTAAATGGATTACATACCACTTTTTGTGAATAATTTTGGCCATTACTAAAAGAGAAATAAAGAAAACACATGGAATAAAAAAAATTAAAAAAAACTATTTAAATTCAGTTTACAATGATAGTCCCACATACCTGTCTCACATAACTTCTGGAATAAGTCCAGCATTCACTAGTTTTGAGTTATATAGCTCTGTTGTAGCATTTTTTCTTTTGGAAACTGCATTTAGCCCTGGAGTTTCATGTGTCTTTTTAGAAGAAGAAAAAAAAACAACCTGTCAGAGTTTAATTTTATATATAAGGGTTATTTTACCAACAAGTCACATATTCCGCAGCAGAGCAAAGCGTCCAGTGTCGTCATCTGGCATGTTGCAGACAAATTCCAATTACTTTCCTCCTTCAAGCCTTTGTTAAACACTACCAGCTAGCTGACAGTAAAATTATAAATACAGGTGTTGTCACACTACACTATAATCAGGATTTTAATTTGAATTTTCATTTGTGAAGACCCTTTTCTCACCCCCATGCAGAAAGGGGAATAGAATTAGTTTTATTGACAGTAAAAAAAGACTTTTTGAAAGCTGTCTAAATCATTACCTGTATTTAGAAAGAAAAGAAACTGAAGCTGTCCATGCAAAAGAAGAGTTTTATTATCATATATTTACTCATTACATTTGCTGGTAAATAAAACGTAGCCAACGCATTTGACAAGTGATTGGCGGTATGGAAAAGGTTTTCACTGCGCCAGAACAATAGTGGGATGTAAATATATATTTTGCTTTTGTTTAGTAGTTCTATACCTAGAGCAAGCCTGCTGATAAATTCATCTTAAGTGCAGATTGTTTACTAGTTGATGTGCAGTATTAAACTTTTAAGGGTTTTTTATGTCTTGTAAAAAAGAAAATTCCAATTTTTATTTTGCTAAGCTTGTTTTTGTTTTTCTGTCTCTAAAATAAAGATCCTATTTGTACGAGCAATGCTTTCCTAATTTTTTTTTGGGGGGGTAGGGGGGGGTTCCCCGAGTTTGAAAATGCCTGTTTTTTTATTTTGTTTGTATGCGTCTATACTTGCTATTTGGAGAAGGTTGCCCCTTTTGTTTCTGCCACCCACCTTCCTTTATTATTTATTATTTTTTCTGCTCCCTCAAAGCATTTAGTGTCGTGTCTGCCAGATTTTAGTGATGAGCAGTGAATTGCTTTTAGTGGGCATTATGCCAGTTCAGCAGTACAATGGAAAACCAATCTTCCACCATTCTACTTTTGATGCTGTTATTGTAGCGTTTTAGATAACTGCTGCTGCAAAAGAAATATGTGCTCAATTGCTACCAGTTAGTCAAGTTAAATCCAGAGTAGCATTAAAATTACTCTGAAAATGGTTTGTCAGAGGTCATATGTTATCTCAAGCTGCAATGCATAGGATAAATGTTTTTGTTCCAGAAGGGGAGCGTTTCTTGTTAGCTGCTTTCTCTAGCGATTTCTTACCTAGCTACCCTTCTGTTATTAGTGATCATGTTTTATAACCTCCAACTACACCTTGCAGAGAGTCTCTTGCTGGCCAACTTTCTCGCAAACTCTTCTCTCCCTTGCCAAATGTTTATAATTAATCATCAATGAAATTCTTATCACTTTACATGCCTAAACCCTGCAGTGAAAATTCCTAAGTGGGTAGCCACTTATAGACAGTCAAGTGGTACTATGCAGCTGTTCATTTTAGCCACAGAAGAAGTGGTTCTACTGTGATGAAGACAGGTACCAGTATACATAATAGAACTAACTGTGTCCGCACTGATAAAGGGGGGGGAGGGGGAGAAGGGGGTCACAATAGTAATACTGCTCGTTTTATTGAAAGGAGCTTGTAAGCAATTGGAATGAGAGAGGGTAACAAAGTAGTCATGGAAAATATTTCTTCCAATGTTGTTAAAGTACATATACAAAATACTGAAAAAGGCGCTTTAAATGAGATACTTGTGAATTTATTATTTAAAAACAAAATGTCCAGGTTTGTTCAGTTCTGATTTAAATACATTATTTTATTTTATTATTTTTTTTTTTTCATTTTTATCACTACTGGAGAATTAAAAATTCAACTGGCACTTAGTATTTATAATATAGGTTTTTTTTTTTTTTAAATACCATGCCTTGATTTTATTTTAACTACTATGCCATAGGCTTGGCCCATTTCCAGAGTAAACAAGCAATGGAACTATATTCTGTACATTTTATTTACATTTGGTATCTGCTGTTATAGATTCAGTATAAAGATGCCAAAGAGAGGCTTACATAAACACAATTTTAGAAACAGAGGGTAGAAGCCATACAAGGAGTTGGAAGGGGTGTTTAGTTGAGCAAAAATTGTTCAGCTCTCAGACTAGCCTTCGGTAAATATTTAATTTTTTATTTTTTATTTAGAAAGTGTTTTACCAGGCAGAATACATTGAGATTTCTCTCGTTTTCAAGTATGTCCTGGGTACCCAGTCCAGAATGGAGTTACACATTTAACAGTAGATTCAAAAATAAATACATACATATATTAAACAAGTTGGAAGGAGAACATACAGGGTAAATCATTATTGATACAAAAAAGGAACAACATGTACAGTATACGAAAGAGTTTGTAAACTAATAACAGGTACAATCTGTTTTGAGGATTTGGGAGATACTTATTTTCAGGGATCTTGGCAGAAACGGGAAGGCTATTCCACATATAGGAGCTATGAAAGATAACGCACCTTGACCCGCTTCCTTTTTGAAGTGGGGAATCGCTAGTGAAGGGTTGGTGCAGGATATGAGATTGTGGGATGTGCAGGGAGTAAGAGCGAGCATGCCGCTCAGGTTATAACTGGTTTTGGTCTTGATGGTTAATTGAGCATTGTTTAATTTAAGTAGTTTGGCATTTGTCCCAAACATGGACACAGTTTTTTCAGCATTGAGGAATAATTTGTTGTTAGCTATCCAATTTTCAACTTTAGAAAACTGATCCTGTAGCATGGATTCCACTTGCGATAGTTGAGTACCGCAAGTATAAATGACTGTATTATCAGCATACATATGCACATGAGCCAGGTCACACACCGAGGGTAGATCATTTATAAATAACTAGAATAGCAGAGGCCCAAGAACGGATCCTTGAGGCACTCCACACTTGATTGGCAACGGGAGGGAGGCAGTATCAGCAATGGACACATATTGAGTTCTATCAGACAAATGTGAACGAAACCAGCAGAGCGACCTCTCATTTATACCGGAACAACTTAGCTTGTTTAGCAGCAGCTCATGATCAACCGTGTCAAAGGCCTTTGCAAAGTCTAGGAAAACTGCACCTGTGAGTTCACCCCTCTCCATGCCACTCTGAATGTCATTGCTCACCTTTAAGAAGGCAGTTATCGTGGAGTGATTTGACCTAAACCCAGATTGAAGCAAGGTTAGATAGTTGGAGCGTTGATAATACTCGCACAGTTGATCATGGGCACATTTTTCCAGGATTTTAGAAAGTATGGGTAGCAGTGAAATAGGCCTGTAGTTTGACACTGTTTACATCCCCATTTTTGTGAATGGGGATAACTCTGGCTTTTTTCCAGGCTTTGGGGACATAACCAGAGGACAGGGACGCATTGATTAAGCAGGCAATGGGTCGAGCAGTAACAGGCGCACTCAGCCTCAGTAGCATTGATGGAAGTAGATCCGGCCCACACTGTAATTTCATTTTTTGATTGAGGAGATGCGCTGCTATTTCACTATCTGATATAGAAGTAAATTCAAATTCAGCAATGTGTTTGGCCAGAGGTTATAACGGTAGTGAATCGTCTGCCATAGAAAAAGTGGCAGGATCTTCATTGTGGTGTTTTGCTATAAGAGCTGTGGCGCATCCTACAAAGTAGTTATTGAACTAATTTGCTATTGCCACTGGAGATTTTAGAACTTCATTATGTGTCTTAATTGTGGTTGGTTCTGAGCGGCACGGAGGGTCATACATGTTTTTTATGATGCTCCAAAATTTGGTCGGGTTGGCTAGATTTCTATTCATCCGTTCAGAGAAATAAGTTGTCTTGGCAAGTTTGGTTTGAGTCTTGCATCTATTGCGGACATGTCGATAAGCGTTCTGATCTTGGTCAGAGCCAGTTTGCTTAAATTTTGACCATAAAGCATCCCTGAAATGGAATAAGTCCAGGAGGTCAGCTGAGACCCAGGGAAGATGGGCACCCCTTACTCTCACTCTACGCAGTAGAGTGCGGCTATAGTTGGCTGTTTTAATATATTAAGTTGCACCCCTATAATTGCATGTCATTCTTAAAGAAAAAACAGCAGGGGATATAATTTGTTTGGTACTGCAGGCTTTTGGGGAACCAGCTGGACATGGCACAACAAGGTGCTGAAGAAAGTCACCATGTAGGCCCTTAATGGCTGAAAAACCATTGACCAATTCAAATAAACCACCAACTGTGTCTACGGATTGGTCACCCCATGCCATTGTGGATACCAGCATACTGCACGACTTTCAGCGCTGCATGATGCCTCGACATAGTCCTTATAGTAGCACCAACAAAGCATAGGCAGTGAGCGTTGATCGCTACTTATGCTCATTTTAGCGCAGTGACATGTTTTTGATGAAGTACCTGGTATGTACAGGGTTCGGGAATGGGTTAACTTGGTAGTCAATGGGAAGGGGAGTAACCCAGCCTCCCATATATGGACATCTGGTGGTGCAGAAATAGCGACCAATGGAAAAGAGGAGCTAAGTCCCAATCTATACATGGGGGTAGGTGCTGGCGCCTAGTGACATCACTGAGGTGCCTACCTGCTGAACCAGAGAATGATCCCG
>CM069857.1:69398176-69713176 GCA_036172795.1 Pelodytes ibericus
TAGGTACAAGCAGCCTTGCAGGAAGCCTGGGGAGGGGGCAGCCTAGGTACAAGCACCATGCAGGAGGCCTGGGGAGGGGGCAGCCTAGGTACAAGCACCATGCAGGAGGCCTGGGGAGGGGGTACAAAGCTCCTGGGATTCACACAGGGTGGAATCAAATGAAAGAGCTGATCTCCTGGGGGCACAAGCCTTTCCTATGTGCAGACAAGAATTTCCTATGTGCTGAGGATATTTAGGGAATATATACAGTGATTCCTGTATACATCATGTGTAGCCCCAAGTTAGGAGATTTGGAGCTAAAGACAATTGGGGCTACACCTTTATGTATACAGGGATCACTGGGAGCTGCAGAGTTACTGTATGCTGAGCCTACAGGAGAGAATATAACCCAGCCCCCAGGCCTGCACAGGTTAATTGCTGCTGCAGTGGCAGGAGCTGCTCTACTAGATCATAACCCTGAGGATCAACAGGGTTCCTGTATAGGGACCACAATCTTTCAGGATTAGTCCTAGAGGTGCTGCAGCAGCTGTCAGTCCCACCTGTCAACTCCCACACATTTTTTCCTCCAGCCAGGACAGCACAAGGTACAGAGTATACATTTTGTCATTTGTGTGTATCTGTGACTATCTGTGAGCCAGACAAAACCAGGAGTGAATCTGTGGTTAATATTTTTAGTAGCCAGGAAAATGGTGCTAGTAAAACTCAGAAAAGGATAGTTAGGAGCCCTGGTGCAGACAGTCCAGCAATTTCATTGTTAGCAAAGTGATTGCTATTTTATTCGATGTCCTTTCTACTAAACATAATGAGGGAATGTATAAATAAAGTGCTCGTAATAATGCAAATTCCTTATCCGTAACCCCAAACAACCCAGTTTTTCTGGACTAAGATACATATGATGCACAACCAGCCTAATGGTTGGTTGAGCATCATGGGAACTGCAGTCCACAGCAGCTGGGGCTGAAAGGTTAGTCAGGTTAGTCAATACCCTACAGCCAACTATAATGATGGCAAACATTTTTGTCATTTTTAAAAGTTGACTAGATCAGGGGCAGGCAAACTGCAGCCTTCTAGCTGCTGATGAACAACAACTCCCATAATACTCTTTCAGCTAAGAGGCTGGAAAAAGAGTAAGGGAAATGTAGTTCTGCAACATTTGGAGGGGCCGCATGTTGCCATCCCCTGCTCTAGGGCATTGAATACAAACCAGGTTTGCTATCAGTGGAATGTTGTTGCCTATATGGGTAATGGATGCAGTTGGTGCTGTATGTGCCATTCATGTGCTAATTTTCACACTGCAAATTTGTCTGGCTCCTACCTTTTTGTGCTGGCTCCTGGATGAGAGTTAAATTTGTTAAGCCCTGGATTATTTTATTTACTTGTGATATCAGACCGGCCTGGTATTATCTGGATTTTATTATGCCTGTGGCCTTATGTTACTAGCTGTATAGCAATCAATGGACTGTTTTTCGCTGAGTGATCCCCTTTTGCCACTTTGCACCAGCATAAGCTTTTTATATACAGGCCCCTACATGTGTTCTTATCTGTCTTGTCTATATATCTTGTCTTTCAAAATGCATGGTTTTCATTCCTTCTAGGAACAAGAAAATAATGACATGATTTTGTGGTTTTGGGGCTGGTGTAAAATTATTTCCAGGGCTGGCTTTTATTCCCAATCGCCCTGATCACAGGGGAGTCAAAAACCTTTAGCATCACTTGATAAAGTTCTATATAGATTCCCTTGGGCACCTGCTCAAAAGGAGAAGGGGGATGAACAAACCCTAGGTATAAGCCAAGTATAGAAAAGACGTGTACATTTTCTATGGGGGCTATGAATATACATTTCCAAAAAGGAATTTAGGAGTGCAGGACAAACATGAAAATTGAACCCAAGGGAAAGGGAAGCTAATGACATGAGAAGATGGGGACTAAACCATGAGAGGATATTTAAGTAAGTTTTCCAACTGGGAACTCAAAAAACAATCACTCATAGCTTACAAAAAAAAAAGTTAATAAAAATTACCTGATTGTACTATTTCCAAAACAACCAATGTCTCCAATGCCAAGATCATCTGCCATTAAGAGTAATATATTTGGTTTGTTTGTTTTCATACTATTTATTGGAAGTATTCCAAACATAAAAATCATCAGTGAATATCCAGCCATTGGTGTCCTAATAACAAAATAGTAATTAATTAAATACCAGCAAATGTTTTAAAATAAGAAATACAAAATAAAATGGTGGAATGCAACATTATACTGTATTTATATCAATATACAAATGTAAAATCCAGCATGTTAAGGTAATATGTACAGAAACATTGGTTTTACAAAAAGTGCAAATGTGATACAAATTGAATACAAATTTGATAGAGATTAGGATTGAGATGATTGATTAGGATTGAGATTAGAGATTGGGATTTTGCACTTTTCAACTAAATAAAATGTTAATGGTGTGTAACAAATGAAATGTCATAGCTGGGAGCCTGCCAGGTTGATGAACGGCCCAGGTTAAACCTACCTGTCCAGTTTTCTCGTCATTCAGTCTATTACCCTTCGGGCGAGGGAGCTACTTTTAGCTCCACTTACTCTCAACTTTTCTCTGCCAAATTTTGGGGAGCCTTTTTTGTAGCTTTGCCTCCTAGTGGAAGTTCACAAGTCAGGTAACACTCCCCAGCTATGACCTATCTGCAGGACCGTATCATGTTTTGTTTTAATCCATTTTAATGATCATCATGTTTTTACCTCTTTGCGAATTGCTAATTTTCAAAGCAATAAAAGCTACATGTTATACTCTACCCTACAGCATCCCAAAATCTACTTCTCCATATATTTTTATTATTTTTTTATTTTATTTTTTTTTTTAAGCAAGGACAATCAGATTTGGGGAAGGGAATACTAACCACTGCAATGCCAGACTGACTAAAGGCTACATAAATGCACATACAACAGTTGGGAGGAAAGTAATGCAGATGGTCGATTTAACCCTTGCAATGCTGGATGGCTTCATGCGCCCTCACAACTAAAATACACACACTTTCAACTTGTATTGAGACCACATGGCACCAAGAGCTGAGCAGAGCAGATCTCAGCACATTACGGAATGGAGCTATGATATTCCTTCTACGTGTCAGCAGTTCAGTTCTCCCCTGCAATCCTTTACAGGAGATTCCCAGGTGACTTTTTTTAACCCTTGCTTCCTTCAAGGAACTCCCCGTTCACTATAGTGTAATGGGTTTCTGCAAACCACTAAAGAGGTTTAGGCCTGCAGAGTAAACTAGTCGTGTATGTAAATAGATACACGAGGGTTTACTATCTGCAGTGTCGTACATCTGAGACAGCAGTTCCTGGTTGTCATGCGCATCTTGATCAGAAATAATCCTACTAGATCAGCCATGGATCTGAAACCATACCCCAAAACTGACAGACAAGCCCAGGAAATGATCAGGTTTTCAACTTGTCCCATGATGTTTATCTTTGAATTTCAAGCCAATGTGGACTTCAAACTACCAGAAGGTTTCATTTAGCATCATGGGAAATGTAGTCAAAAAAGGAGCTAGCGTACCTATGCCACTGCTGTCAACATTTAGTGATTACAGCTGCATATAGACTGCTTGGTAAGGGACTACATGTGCCATTTATTCACATCGGACAGGAAACTTATGCTAAATGTTTAGCATTAGACTAGGCTTTTTTCTAGAAGGGTAAATGTCAAACTAATCCATAACATTAGAAGTTGACACCTGTCAAACAAACACCATAAATGTCAAAACACCTTTCACACAGGAAAAAAAAAATCGTACTAGAATTGAGAATGAGTCAGTATTATACTTTCCATGCAGAAATACCTGTCCACTGCAAATAAATAGCATAGTTCTCTACCAAGCACGATTTGTAGCTGTAGCTGCAACATATTAAATACATACAGGACTTTTCAATAAAAATGAACCACAAAAATCAGGCATTTTAAAACAAATACTGCCTGATCTATGGGGTTCTGATTAATTCACTTGTTGTGGCTAGCCCTAACATAAATGTGAACACATAGAAATATGTAATGCCACAAAAATGCACAGTATTCCTAAATTACTGAAAAATACATTTATGAAAAAAGTTAAATACACAATTTCCATGCACTTTGCTAGAGTAATGAGTAAAATAGAATGGGGGTGGAAGTAGTACTTACTATGTAATGGTATGCACAGAGCTGCAGCAGCTTACTTGTAGGCGACAAGAGTCCAAAGCTCACTGTATCTCTAGCCTTGGGGAAACATATATATAAATGAGCAGCCAGCCAACCAGGAAAGCTCAAACAAGTTACTGTTCTATAGGAAAAGTGAGGCTAAGGGGCACAGGACTTGGAATGCTTATTTGTTAGAAATGATTTTTATTTGAACCATACAGGTAGAAAAAAAGAGATTTTCCACTTCTCATGACTCTTTACTCCTACAAAATAACAGAATATAGACATACAAACACATAATGCAGTGAGCATAATAGCCTCTTATATGAATAACTATTGTGTCCACATTTTCACAATTTTGTAATGTACATTTTGATGCCATTGAATGCTGCACTAAAATCAAAATAAAACATTTTACATGGACAAAATGTCTCCCCAAGGCCTAATAAATGCAATAGTTCTCACTAAGTAGGAGGAGGGACTTACTTGGCTTAAAATGAGGTAGCTTGTGGTTTGTGCCTAGGGTTACTAAAGTTTTGCATGCTGCTTGGCAGCAGGTAGACATTATATGTGATCAGCTGAAAATTAATTAACTAGCCAATTAGGGGATCCTACAGAATCACATTGATTAGTTAGATGATTTCCTTCAGGTCAAGTATGACTTCTCCATTCTGCAAGTTGGGTTTCCACCTTTTCTTTACAAACCCCCCCCCCCCCCCCCCAAAAAAACAGCTTTGCTATTACCTCCATAAGTTTAACATTAGCTTCAAGCCAATTCTGGCCAGTTGGTATTTTGACTGCAAGGCTGCATGCAAATTATAAATGTGGTTAGTGAAAAATGACTGGGGTGGCAACCCTAACCATGACCCTACAGTACAGATTCTTCCTTCACTGAACCTTCATGGTTCCCCATTAGGGAGACCACTATCCCAATTTTATTCAGGTATCCTATCTCAATGTCCTTCAATTCTCTCTTTAAAATCTGCCTGCAGGTAAAATACAGACTGGGTGGCAACCCAATACACTACACACAAACTGCAAGTCCCATTATATACAGCCAGCCATTACTGGCTAAACACCATGGGAATTACAGTTAACTGTAGACTGTGGCAGTAATCTTTATCACCCCAGTTACTGTAAACTAAAGTTGCTCAGAATCATGGATTGCAGGGAAAAAAAACTAGGGAAGGTAAAGGGTCTTAACATATATATCTTGGAAGAGGGGATATGATAAAAAAAAAAAAAAAAAACAACATTTAAATACATAAAGGGAGTCAACACGGTAAAGGAGGAGAGCATATTTTAAAGCAGAAAAACTACTACAGCAACAGGACATTCTTATATTAGAATGGCAAAGGTTTGAAAGTAATATCAGGAAGTATTACTTTACAGAGAGGGTAGTGGATGCATGGAATAGCCTTCCAGCGGTGTGGTAGAGGTTAGCACAGAGAAGTAGTTTAAGCATGCCTCCGATAGGCATAAGGCTACACTAGATATCAGACAACGCCAAGGACTAATGAAATGGACCAATGCCGCTGAGGGCAGCCAACAAATGTAGCAAATCCCCACCCTAAATATATATGGACTTATAATGAAAATGGCTGCCTGCAGTGTTTTATTTCTGCAGAGGCCAACTTTTTGTCCACACAGATTTTGTTGTAGTGTATCTTTAAATACATCACAGGTTGTATGAGAAGCTTTTTATTATGCCATTATAATTAAAATGGTTAGCATTTTTCATTATTTTGCAGTACACTTTATTTACCAATCCTTTATGTTTGTTTGTGATTATGATGTTTGTATATGTACAGGCAGCATCAAGGTTACATGTGTGTGTACACCTGTAAAATGTGATTATACCTAAAACCACAACAAATCTGGTTATCAGTCGCAATACATAAGGATTTGTTCTGCTTTACTGATGTAACATCAATGTATTTATTGAATGCTTGTTTATTTAGGCATCATTGTATGTTTGCCATTAACGCTAGAAATATAATTTACTTTAGTAATCATTATACTTTTCACTCTTAAAATAACTTGTGTTTCCAAGAAATTCTATGCAATGAAAGTGAAGACTGAGTTTCTAGGCAAGGACTGGATACTGTTTAAAAAATGATTAAGCGATTTTTATATAGGTTTGGCATAGGTTTAAACATAAACTGACATTTTCATCCAAAGAATTAAACATTCATCAAATAGAAGTCCAAAAGTACAAGCTACGTCTGAGATGTCTAAATCTAGGCTAAGCAATTGCACAATATTGTATGTCATAAAAAATTGGAGAACAATCCAGTTAAGAAATGGAGCAGTAAAGGTGATACCCCTCCACTGTAGCAAAGGCATTGTCAAACACAAATCTAAAGACACCAAACAAACCAGGAGGCTTGATTTTCCTACTATATAAATCACAAATTCACAGTACTACCACCACTTGCAAGGGATTCTGGGTAGGCATATGCAAATCCAGTCAACAAATAAATAATTGAGACAATAGAGAAAACTACATTTTTATTCTGTAGAAACAAAAAGTTTACTTATAAACTTTCCACAGCTTAAAAAAAAACAACAACACACTGGGGTGTATGCACTAAAACTGAACTTACAACTTAAACATTAACCATTAACAGCTGAGCTGGATACACAGATATATTGGGGCATTTATAGACCAGTTAGGAAATGGTGTTACTTTTAGTGACAGGTCTGCCTAATGGACAATTACCATGAATGTTTCAAGCTAAAGGGAGAACTGCAGGGATTTGAGACATGAATTTCAAACCGAAAGCCACATTTCATACATAATTGTACTAGGACACCCCATCGAAATGTTTGTAATAAAAAGATTGTGGGATGAGGTTCAATTGAAAATGTTAACATTTGTGAAACAGTCTGAAAGGCAAGGCCTTCTTTAATGAGGGGCAAATGGAGCAGCTCTGCCTGCAAGCCAACTGCAGTGGGTGCAACATGACTGCAAGCTAAGTGTGGTGGGTGCAATATGAGTGCAAGCTAACTTCAGTGGGTACTGTTTTAAGTCCTATAGGTGAAAAGCTTGTTCACCTGCTCCTGCAGCCAGTACTTGCCCGGCTTAGAAGGGTAACAGGATTTTTTACTTTTTTCTTTCAGTGCCTCTTTTATTCTTGCTCCCCCTAGTGGGCAAAGGTGAGAAGACTTTGCACACTCTTCTTTCTCTGTGCAGTATGCTCCGGTCACTCAGGTTCTTTATAACCTGGTGCTCCTCCTCAGGGTCATCCCCCAGCCACCTCTTCCTCTTCAGGCTCAGCATTGCTGGGAGCTGGTCACTTCTGCAGGCGGGTTTCTTCATGGGACAGTTATTAGGCATCTCATCAGCCAGTCAGCACTCATGTTCAGTCTCCTGTAGCAGCTTACCAGACCATAGTCCAGGAACAGCAACAACTACTATGCACCTCCATGTGAATACTCCAGCCAAATCACATATTGCCTTGCCTCCACTATCAGAAATAAGTTACTTATTATAGGAAACACAATAACAGCTTTCAAACCAATTGATCCAACTTTAAAAACTTAGGAAAATCTTTCTATTTTTTTCTCCCAACGACTACAGCTGCTTAAAGGAACACTGAACCATGTTTAACCCTTGCTTACTTGAAGGAAGCAAGGGTTAAAAAAAAACATGCCCCGGTAGTTTGGAGTAAACCCGATGTGTATCCTAAGATATACACGCGGGTTTACTCTCTGCTGTGTCTCATGTCTGAGACATCCCAGTTCCTGGTTGTTGCACAGCCAATCAGAGTGGAGGCTGGCCCACTCCGACTGCTGAATGAGAGGATCTCTCGCTGCTAGCACAGAGAGAGAGACTTGTTTTGCATGGGATCAGCAGGGGAACCTAGTTAAGGTCCCCTTTGCTGATCCCATGCAAAAACTAGGGTTCTCTCTGCACTAGCAGCAAGAGCCAGTCGCCGCCCAGACGGCTGCCAGTTTCCTATGGAAGCATGGCACCTGTCAGTCAGAGGATAAACTGACATGAACTATCAAAAGTATATGCCAGTTTATCATAATATTAGGAACAACTAACATTTCACATGTGCTTCTATATTCAGAGCTGGATCTACCATGGGGTAGAGTGGGGCAATTGCCTGAGATGGCACTTTGCCGCCTCAATAAACAATATTTTAGTGCAATCGTTGCCAGCAAGCTTAAAGCTCCACTACCTCGCGCTGTGAAACTGCCTGAGTGCCAGATGTCATGTGACTTCCGCCACTCTGAAGAAGTGGAGTTCCGGTGTTCAGCCTCTTCAAAGCTAAGAGGCAGACACTGTCTAAACAATCCTCCTCCCTGCAAAAAAAAGGTAGAAGAGCAGAAAGAAGAACTAACAAGTTTGTTTTGGTGAAAAACGAAAAGAAACAAGTGTCTTTCTGTAAGTGGTAAGTGTGTCTCTGTGTGTGTAAGTTTATGTTAGTAAGTGTGTGTGTGTGTAAGTGTTTGTGTCACTGTGTGTAAGGGTGTGTGTCACTGTGTGTGTCCCTGTGTGTAAAGGTGTGTGTGTAAGTGGTAGGTGTGTAAGGATGTGAGTGTAAGTGGTAAGTGTGTCACTGTGTCTGTGTAAGGGTGTGAGTGTAAGTGGTAAGTGCGTTACTGTGTCTGTGTAAGGGTGTCATTGTGTAAGTGGTAAGTATGTCTGTGTGTGTAAGGGTGTCATTGTGTGTCGTTGTGTGTAAGGGTTTTAATGTGTGTTTAAAGTTGTGCGTTTAAGTCTCCCTGTG
This sequence comes from Pelodytes ibericus, assembly GCA_036172795.1. Taxonomy (NCBI): domain Eukaryota; kingdom Metazoa; phylum Chordata; class Amphibia; order Anura; family Pelodytidae; genus Pelodytes; species Pelodytes ibericus. The sequence goes on from CM069857.1 coordinate 69,407,099, forward strand.
TGTATAAGGGCGTGTGTGTGTGTTAGCATCACATCAGGCATCACTGCAAAGACACATCCTGATCCTTTTGGGTAAAGTGAGTTTTGCAAGTTGCAAGTTGCAAATAAATATTTTATGCATTAGAGAGACTCTTCCATTTAAGATTGAAATAGCCTGGAAATTATCAAATTAATTGTTTGTTTTACCATGACTTTATTTTCAGCTTGTGGGTGAGATCTTGGAATTTTTTTAAAAGAATGTTTACATTTTTATTATAAATATACAAAATATACGTAATATTACACATAGTTTACAAATATTGAGAAACAATTCTCTTGGATAAATCTTCATTATGATATTCGTTGTAATCCTTAATATAATAATTATATTAAAGATTTTTTTATTATTATAATAAACATAGGCTGGTCTTGATTAAAATGTGTGCCCTAAATTTTTGAGCATTTAAACTGAATTTTGTTATGGGTCACGTCACATGTTATGTTTTAGGGAGATGCACAGCCTATTATCATAATAATGTTTTGCATTACTTTTTTGAAAAAAATAATTTAATGTATTGATATACCGCATTTGCTCGATTATAAGACGACCCTGATTATAAGACGACTACCCAAACTTTGGATATTCCATTAGGAAAAAAACTAAAAGCCTGAATATAAGACTACCCTATAGGAAAAAAGTTCAACTTGTATATATTGTAAATTGCTTTTTTAATAAAAGATTATGATATCAAAAAATGTATTTCTAGTTTTTATTTCTTTTTATGTGCCAATGCTGCCTTTCTCTTTCCCTTGCCCCCATTTTTCTCTCTCTCCCCCCTCCCTCCCTCCCCTTGTCTCTGTCTCTTAACCCTTTCCCTTCCCTCCCCTTGTCTCTGTCTCTTAACCCCTTCCCTCCCCTTGTCTCTGTCTCTTAACCCCCTCCCTCCCCTTGTCTCTGTCTCTTAACCCCCTCCCTCCCCTTGTCTCTGTCTCTTAACCCCCTCCCTCCCCTTGTCTCTGTCTCTTAACCCCCTCCCTCCCCTTGTCTCTGTCTCTTAACCCCTTCCCTCTGTCTCTTAACCCCCTCCCTCCCCTTGACTCTGTCTCTGCCCCCCTCCCTCCCCTTGACTCTGTCTCTGCCCCCCTCCCCTTGTTTCTCTTTCCCACCCCCTCCCCCTCGGCCCCCTCCCTCCCCCTCACCTTTAACTTGATCCCTGGTGGCTAGTGGGGGCAGCCGCGGGATGTCTGCACGTATCCATGCTGTCCGACACGGCAGTCTATTATGATGGACAGCTGGTCCGTCATAATAGACTGCCGTGTCGGGCAGCATGGAGGATGTCTGCACGTATCGTGCAGACATCCCCCAGCTGCCCGATTCCCCCTGGTGGCTAGTGGGGCAGTAGAGGATGTCTGCGCGATGAGCGCAGACCTTCCATGCTGCTGCCCGGCACGATTGCCGGGACTTCTGTGACGAAAGAGGAAGTACCCGGCTTCATCACAGAAGCCCCGGCGGTCGTGCCGGGCGGCAGCAGGGGAGTCTGCGCTCATCGCGCAGACATCCCCTGCTGTTAGAGAGGGAAATCCAGGTCCCCTGCAGCTCTGCTGGGGACCTGGATCCATGTCTTATAATCTGACCTCAATTTGACCTCGATTATAAGACCTCGATTTTTTCTGAAAAAAACCTTGTCTTATAATCGAGCAAATACGGTATATATATATATAGAGAGAGAGAAGTACTTTAGTGGGCATATAAAAATATTGTTTGTTCTAAGAGATCACCCACAACTTGAAAAGAAAGTAATGTTAAAATAAACATTAAAATAGGCTGTGCAATTCCTCAAAACATAATAATATGTGATCACTGACCTATAACATGACTTGTTCAAATATTTGTACATTAAATTGAAATGCATTACATTTAGGGCACACATTTTAATCATGTCCTGCCAATACTCTGGGCAGTACTATATTTCATATAATTGTGCATATAGATAACATGCTTTTGCGGTAAATTATCACTTCCTGATAAGGTTATTTTCTATTTTAATTATCATGACTGTTTTTCGTTTTGGGGGGGGGGGGGGGGGGGCAGCATTTCATTCTTGGTCCCAGGCAGCACAATGTCTTGAGCTCGCCCTGTCTATACAAGTGAAATATAGTGTTTAGTGTTCCTTTAAATCCAGTATGGGAACTAACCCATTCATCATGTGTCTGCACAAAACTAAAGAAAGTGTAATAAATATTATTCAGTGAAAGAAAGTTTTACTTCTAAAGAGAAATTACAACAAAAAACAAACAACCGTTTGATGCAAATCTATCATCAATAAGATTACAACTGCTCTGTGGTTTTACTAATATCATGTCAATAGTCACAATCACAAGTCATCACGCAAGTTCAATCTGTGCTGAATAAGATGTGAACACAAAAAAATGGGTTAATTAACACTCTAATTAAAGTAGAAATATATTCAACATGTTGTTCTTTCTTCCTTCATCTTTTCTTTGCATTTTTCTTACAGTGCTACTAATTATGACAACTGTAAAAACAACTTCAAACTGTACAACCTGAAGAAGCTCCAGTGGTGAAATGTATCGGGTGTTTTTTAGAAAACAAAATTCCCTTTAAGTAAATTCAGTTTGTTAACATACATTTTATAAATTATGTTTTTTTTTATTGTTGTCTTATACTTATTAAACGTTTTTTTAAATTTACCTTATTGTCACCCAGTTACATTCTATCTTCTCCTGAGAGCTTGTGCCCACAATAGCTTCGCTATATACTTGCCATTTCTATTCTGAAGCTTGGAACCACGTTCCCTGTTAGTGGTCAGCAGCAGCTCACTCATTTCATTAGTCTCTTCCCTACACTTTCTACTTTCTCCTTTGTCTACAGTTTTAAACAGTTAGTTATGTTTACCGGGTTTCTGTCCCACACTGCTGGCGTAGGTTGCGGCTGGTGGATCAATACAGGACTCAGTTTTCTGTGATCATCATAATGTTTGTAAGTTAACTATTGCTCAGGGACCACAATTGTTATCATTATATTGTCCAATGTTTGAATAAAGTTAATAATGTTTGTCACAGTATTGTGATAAATAACATGCTGTGGCCATTTGGTAAATCCAATTCAAGACTCCTGGTGTGTTTTATTTAATTATGGTTTTATACAAGGCTCTCCACTTAGTACTGGCCAAGTCATGCACTAAAAATTATTTCACAGAGGCCTCTAAGTTTAGTTCCAACATCCCAGAAGACAAGTATCAAAACAGCGTTTTTGTGTTCTTGGGCCCCCATCACAAGGTGTTCGGTAGCTAGGGACACAGAGGCAGAGATACTACGGGTTCCTGCCGAAAACTCACGATAACTTGAGACATAGCTTGTCAAGTCACAGACATTCAGACACTGCGTGATTTAGCAAAATAAAACCAACCCTCATCTATTATCTCTATCAGCTCAAGCAAGCGCCTGTCTTCCTGTGTGTCGCAATACCTACACACCCAAACATTTTATATACACACACTATTTATATATATAAATGGTTTTGACCAACGTATATATGTGTGAACAGAAGGCCATAAAAAAACTTTAAGGACAATAGCATTGTAATGCAAACAAAGGAAGGTGTGTGGTCATTTGGATAGGGAATACTGCTGTGCTGAAGCAGAATTGAGACATATATTAAATTAACAACTAATCCCACAGTTAAGTATAATGAGGGATTGAGAAATGTTTTGGATGTTCCATTCGAACACTATGTAATCACAGAACATGATAAATTTTATATTTGTGAAGAAACCGATAGTGCCTATATATCTCCAACTCCGATAGTGGCAGGTGTTGGCTCTCTGAGAGAAGGCTTATCCCACCTTTAAGATTACCATCTTCAGACTATAGTTAAAGCTTTAAAGGGATATGTTAGGGACACAAAGCACTTTTGGAACAGTTATCAGAGGCTGCATGTTAACACACTGTATATGGAAACCAATGGACTTCATATCCTTATTTTCCGCTATCCCACATAAAAATGGAGTGTGAGCTGAACAGTTTTGTAGACTTGCAGACAGAGCAGTATATTAAATGAGTATAAGCATCAGAGGGTTTTTTAAATAATCATGAAACTACTTACCAAAAATAATCTTGTATTAAACAGACATATATGATTGTTAAGATGTATGTTCTTTGATACTGTATATCTATCTGAATGGCAGAAATGCAAACCAGTTAATCTACAATGTGATAGAAACATAGCCCCTTAATGTTTCCTTATCTTTTTTTTCTCATGAATTGTATAACGTGCTCTTGAACTATTTTGTATTTATATGGTGTGCTTTACATTTATTGAAATTGCAAAAAAAACAAATGTAGATTTAGGGGTTTTTTTCCCCTCACAGTCTAACCATTAAGGGTTAATCTTTTGTATGTGGATGAACCATTTTTATTTTTAATTAGAGACACCTGTAGTGCTACTTACTCCCATCCCACGTTTTCTTTCTCAGGTGTTCTCAAACACTTTAAGTAGCAGGCAGTTCCCTGTCTCAACCCTATCTCTGAGTAAGCCTTGTAGGCGAAACGCGTGAGACTGGTCTTCTCATGACTTGATGATTTTATGAATTTGCTGCAAAAAAAAAAAAAATTATGGATTTTATTCCTAATGTTTAAGACTCCAGCAAAGTTCTCCACTATGAGGTGGTCTGATTCTGCTAATGTTGTTGATATTGCATCTTAACAGTGGGAGACATTGTATACAGCGGTATTCAAGGTGGAAGTTACTCGTTCATTCAGTTACTTTATATGTGTGCGAGAGCATCTTTGCTATTGAGTTTAGACTCTCAATTTAGCGACATTAGTGAAAGGGATACAGAGAAGGTGGTCTGTCTCCCCCTGCAGAAGTTTTTTTAGTCCCCGTGATAAAAGGGTTGTTACTGCTAATTCAGTTTTTTGTTGAATTTTGTAGAGCTTGTGGGTGAAGGATAGAATTATGGCATGGCTGCGTTTTTCCCAGCCTTTCCAAGAAACTACAATTATATATCACAAGAATCATTTATTGACCACATGGGGGAGGGCAGGGCAAATGGAAATTAAAGGAGCTATTACTTCAAGGAAAGTGTAACAATAGGAAAATCATGGTGATAGATGCTAAAATACAATGGGAATTAATGAGGTTAATCATAAGCTTGACAAAATAAAGTATCAAGACAATAGATTCTTTAAATGTTTGGTTTTTTGACCTGCTCTTTGTTTTGTATTTATTTAAACTCATAGCGGTTATGTTGAACATATTTTACTTGTACTTTGTTCATCTTAACTTATTTTATTTCACAAATGTAAAATATGTTACTTATTATACTGCTGCTTGCAAGACACTGCTTAATTTATGAACACAATTATCACTTAATGTTCATTTAGATACATATAAAACAATACAAATATAACGTACGTCCTGCATCTAAATGAGCATCGCAAGCGATCAGTGATTGCTCAGCTGGTGTTACATAATGCCTCTATATAGAGGCATTAAGAAGCACCAAAAGTGATTACAGGTGCCATTTTGAAAGGCAGCATTTTGTTGTGGGCAAGAGCTTCAGAAGTGATCAACGACCACTCTAGGGATGTTGCTTGGCTCTAGAGGAAGTCAGTAACACAGGGACCACATCAAGGAAAGGGGGGGCGGGGGTATAGTAAATTAATAATGAACAAATTATCAGTGGCTATTAATTATCAGAAATGTTTTCAGTAAGGGGCCCTGCAGCAACATCACAGTAATAGATAGCCCACTTTAGTCTTAGATCTAGGGTTAGGGTTTAAAGTAACAACAAAAAACAATTGTAAAGCAAATATTAAATGTGCAGAAAAGAGCGAGTAAAATTATTGTTTTTTTAAAAAGTACACTTACATTACTTATTTTAATAATTCAGTAGATGAAGGGATTTTCACATAGTATTCTTGACTCCTGGGATCTCAGAGATAAAGAAATGAAAATGACTCCTCCTTTATTGTTCAGGTAATCATGAAGAAAAGAGAAATCACAATAGTATTATAAGGTCTTAAAATGCAGATTCACACACCACACTGGACAAATGAAAACTTACAAGCTGCCGAGCAGCCAATGCTCTGTGTTTATTTAAGAGTTCACTCAAAGCATCAGCATAGACAGACAGTGAGTCTCATATCATGATGTGGAAACATAGAAATGTATAATAATGTATAGAGCGTGTAACATTTATTGAGTAAAACACTATTCTGCTTACTTGAGATCCGTGTGAGAACTAAACTAATAGTTTCACAATATGCGCATTAGAAAACACACAAAGTCCTGCGGGAAATAGCAGCATGGAGATTCATGTGCCTGCAGCACAGGCACTCACCGGCTTCATCAAAGTGCTGAATGGCTTGTGACAGACGGTGACCTTTAAACGCACAAGGTCTAGCCCCCTTAATAATTTCATCCAATCAGAAGGCAGAATTATCAGCATTGAAAAAAAGACCTACGGGTGCAACTTCTTTTACAAAATGTAATAAACAAAAAAAATGTATTCTTAATATAACGCTGACAGCATCCGTTTATCTTAATAGATAAATATCTGAATTTTCTTAAAAAGGGCCTTTACTCTGGACCGGGACTGGTTGAAATCCGGAGCACAGGAAAGGAATGAAATTACTTCTGTTTTAAACAGTGCCACCACTGTTTCTCACTAGGTAATGCAGGCAATAGTGATAGTAATATCGTCTCCATGGGTTTATCAGTGTGGTATAATGTTGCTTTAAGAAAGGACACTCTGGACTGTTTGTGGGGAACTCTATGGTCGGTGGCCATTTTATGTTTAATGGGGAGTCTCCAGTTTTCTGTCAAGTGTATGCATCTGAGCTGAATGAAGAACTGCTTTGTGTGACCACAATCAAGGAGTGCTTGCTTCTCTCCATGTAAAATACTACACACAGAAAACACTACATGGTGTCAGAAGTGCTGATAAGTAGAACTGAGCGGACACCTGGATGTTCGGGTTCGGCAGGTTCGGCCGAACTTTGAAAAAATGTCCTGGTCCGTGCTCGAACTTGACCCCGAACCCCATTGAAGCCACTAAAATGCCTTTAAAAAAGTCCTGGAAAGGGCTAGAGGGCTGCAAATAGAGTCCCCATTCATACGAATAGGTCAATTGACTACTTCATTTTGCAGCCCTCTAGCCCTTTCCAGGACTTTTTTAGAGGCATTTTAGTGGCCAAAAGTTCGGGTCCCCATTGACTTCAATGGGGTTCGGGGTCAAGTTCGACCCCGAACCCGGACTTTTTTCCGAAGTTCGGCCGAACCCGAACATCCAGGTGTCCACTCAGCTCTAGTCACGTCACATTTTAACATAGGACCCTTTATTTGATAGCAGCTTCACAAGTCTTGCATCCATTGAACTTGTGAGTTTTTGGACAATTTCTGCTTGAATTTGTTTGCAAGATGTCAGAATAGCCTCCCAGAGCTGCTGTTTGGATGTAAACTGCCTCCCACCCTCATAGATCTTTTGCTTGAGGATGCTCCAAAGGTTCTGAGGTGACTGAGGTCAGGGGAGGATGGAGGCCACACCATGACTTTCTCTCCTTTTATCCCCATAGCAGCCATTGATGCAGAGGTATTCTTTGCAGCATGAGATGGTGCATTGTCATGCATGAAGATGATTTTATTACGGAAAGCATATTTCTTCCTTCTGTACCAGGGAAGAAAGTGGTCAGTCAGAAACTCCACATACTTTGCAGAGGTCATCTTTACACCTTCGGGGACCCTAAAGGGGCTGACCAGCTCTCTTCCCATGATTCTGGCCCAAAACATGACTCCACCACCGCCTTGCTGACGTCGCAGCCTTGTTGGAACAGGGTGGCCGTCCACCAACCATCCACTACTCCATCCATCTGGACCATCCAGGGTTGCACGGCACTCATCAGTGAACAGGACTGTTTGAAAATTAGTCTTCATGTATTTTTCTGCCCAATGCAGACGTTTCTGCTTGTGAGCATTGGTTAGTGGTGGCCGAATAGATCTGTTTGCTGCTATGTAATGGTATTTTAGCAGCTGCTCTCTTGATCCGATGCATGGATCTGGCAGAAATCTTCATCAATGTGCCTTTATCTGTACAAACCCGTCTGTGCTCTCAATCAGCCACAAATCTCTTAATAGTGCGATGATCACGCTTAAGTTTTCGTGAAATATCTAATGTTTTCATGCCTCGTCCAAGGCATTGAACTATTTCACTCTTTTCGGCAGCAGAGATCCTTTTTCTTCGCCATATTGCATGAAAATGGTGCTCTGCTTAATAATGTGGAACACCCTCCTTTAGTAGTTTTTCCTTAAATTGGGCTCACCTGGAAATCTAATTATCACAGGTGTCCGAGATTGTTTTCAGTGATCAAAAGAGCCCTGAGACACAATGCCATCCATGAGTTAAACTGAAAAACAAAATATTTAATCTTTGTGACACTTAAATAGAATTTGCATAATAATTTGGAACAGGGTGTATATATATTCTCTAAAATAGCTCCAATATGGAATGAGACTTCAACTGGGGGATAACCCAAAACCTAGATAGATTATGAAAGAGATATGTATGAAGTCTCCAAAGTAAAACGTAACTTTTATTAGTAATCAATAAAATAGCACATATGACAAGACAATAGTGCGTAAGCGCAGAAAAACATAAAATAAGTAATGATGGGTTAAAAAAAAAACTTTTTTTGCAACCCCATGAATAATTAAATGTTTGTTGACCTGTAATAGATCAATTTATAATATAGAATGGGGTGCAAGAACAGTCGTCCCACTTAGTATGTCGATGGATATGAATACTGATAATAATACACAATTATATAGAATCCTGTCTAAGATTTCTAGGTATTTGGATCAGAGTGGACAACTGATTTGAAAAGATGGTCTAATGTCCATTTTAAAACCTTGTGCAATGTGTAGTGAGCCAGAAGTAATATATTAAATCACATATTTTAATGGTAGTAAGCAATATAGGCTAAATATTGCCAATAGATAGATATGATAAGGCCCACAACAGTTATAAAATACTGAAATAATTGTTGTTGCAGGTTCAAGGTAATTAGATACAATTTAAGTTTACTTCCACCTTTAAAGATCTTGTACATTCCTTATTGTAATATAGTGAGCCCAAGATGTAACATATAAACATGTACTTGGATGGCAAAGAGCAATAATATCTCTTTAAATTTCAAATGAGACAAAAGTCATACTGTACAGAAATAGATAGCCGACTAAATGTTGCCAAAAAACAATACAATGAAACTCACAACATTTATAGATGGATACTATAAGTTCATAGCAAATTAATGCAGTGTGATCCTATGCATAGAATTTCACTGAATGCCATCATTGGCTGATGTTGTTAATAGCCCTTTTTGTGAAGTAGTCAGGTCTGCCCATTTGTTATTTAAATGCAGAGATTTTTTGCACCACATAAAGTAGTAAAACAAAATTAGCATAGGAGTCTAAATTCGAACGCTGCCATAAATAAAGATTGCACAGTTTAATTATCGGCTGGACAAAAGACCCTAGCCCGATTTGCATCTCGTTACTACAGTGGCTTTGTCATGGGGTGATTGCCCGCTATAGACAGGAAATATATATCCGGTTTAGTCACAGAGTGTGGGGAGAATCGGCCGTGATAGGTCCTTGTATTCACACATCATCACCTTCATTGGTTCACCCACTCACACCTCTCTTCTCACATTGTTGCTTTCATCACATACAGAAGGACCTCTGTTGACAGAATTTTGATGTCCATTGGAAATTATCGGTCTACTTAATAAAGAGGGAATGGAGAATTTCAAACTTTAGGTTAATGTAGTTAAGTTTAAAAATGGAGCTGAACATTTTTATTGAATAGACCCCACAAACAGAGTTGAGCGGACAACTGGATGTTCGGGTTCAGCCGAACTTCGAAAAAATGTCCGGGTCCGTGCTCGAACTTGGCCCCGAACCCCATTGAAGTCAATGGGGACACAAACTTTTGGCCACTAAAATGCCTCTAAAAAAGTCCTGGAAAGGGCTAGAGGGCTGCAAAATGAAGTAAAATGTGGATGAGTGTCCCCATTCATACGAATAGGTCAATTGACCTATTCTTATGAATGGGGACTCTGTTTCAGTTTATAGAATAACAATAGCATTACATGTATTCCATAAACCGAGTTTATAAACAATGTCTTTCGGTTTATTGACTTTCGGTTTATGGAATACATGTAATGCTATTGGCTTTCTATAAACCGAAATAGAGTCCCCATTCATAAGAAATTCTTATGAATGGGGACTCTATTTCAGTTTATAGAAAGCCAATTGTATTACATACAATGTAATCGCCGAAACCCCGAACTCCAACACGAACATACAGTGGAATGTCCGTGTTCGGGTCCGGGGTCCAAAAACCATAATGCTCGGTACGAACCCGAACAGTGCGGTTCGGGTTCGCTCAACACTACCCACAAACAACGAATATCTTGGAGTGGAAATCCACTTGCTTTAATTATTATTGCTTATACCAGCTTACAAACTAACTATATGTCAGACCTAAACCAGTTGGCAGACTTATCCAGGCTGTACTAGGTATTTCTGTATCATTTTAATTTGTTTGCTTATTATCTATGCTTGCTTCCGGCCTTTGATTTGTATCTTTGTAGATGCTTCTTTCCTTGATCGGCCAATGTGGCACCCCAGCATTTTCCTTGCTTGGCCACAGTGGGGCACACCTTCTTAGCTCGGCCATATAGTGTATCCCCCACAGAGCGGAATCCCTCCTTAGCTCAGCCACATACTGTATTCCCCAAAAAGTGGCATCCCTCCTTAATGGGACAGTCTAGTCTCCTAACTCACTTTGGTGCAAGATGAAGATTACTGCTTGTACAGTGCACAAACTTTTTTTCCCAGTGTGATTTGATGCAGGCATTCTGCATAAATCACATTTTTAATATTTGACTCAAGCCAGTGATTACTCTGCATGCTTATGGCAGGTGCGGCTGCACAGATTATATAGACACTGAGGATATAATGCTTTGTTTCATTTAGTCACTTCCAGTGCTGCTGAAATAGTATGGGTAATGTAGTCCAACATCTGAAGGCCCGCAGGTTGCCTAGGTCATTGAGGTCCAACTGTGGCTAATGGGTTAGATGTGACACTCAAGAATATTTTGTGTGGGCCAAAGCTATGTAAAAAAAAAAAGCCTATAGGTCCTATTATTTACTCCTTGGAAGTAATAATATTTCTCACAACCTAAACTTCTGCAAGGTATGCAGTCCTCCACACAGAAAATGTTAAATAAGTTGGACACTCACCCAAATAACATCACTGGACTATATTTAGTTCTAAACACTCTAAGGAATGCTGTAACAAATGTGACAATTGGCTATAAATTTCAAGGGGCCATACTGCCTAATAAATATTTCTAAACTGTTCTGCCAATGTTTACACTGCGGCCTACCCACTTCTGCTTCAAATAACTCATAACCTTAGTATGGAACACAGTTTTCAACTAATTCTCATTCGAACCTGATTTGGTTATGCATTGTCCAGTGCTGTGGAACAGAATTGTGCTTTCTACATAAATCAGCAACAAGGTCCAAAGAGACACAACAAAAAATTAAGATCTCTTTATTTTTCAAAATTCAGGCATATGCAATACAACTATAACTCTTTATATTGCTTTCAATTTGCAATGTGCTTATATTGTCTGCTCACATACAAGAACATATTATAAGACTTCTCCTGCAGCTTAGCTGTGAACACAATCTTATTCGTCGGTACTTACAGGGTGAATATCACGGTTATGAACAATCATTATAAATACACAATCAGTATTGGCTCCTAAGCACCTGTAACACAAACCATCTGCATTTACACAATTCAAGACATAATGCTCAGTTCATAAAGATCATAAACATATCATCCAATACATTGAATGAATTATATGTAGATATTATCCTACAATTCTGAGGGGCGGGGGGCACGGAGCATGGGTTATAAATTTTAAATGGATTCTGTAAAATAAACATGGTTATAAAAAAATTAAAAAGGGTGAAACATATACTTTGTGTAAACAGAACTGCAAGCAAATGCTTTAAGATTAATATGGGTTTTAAAAGTGTCTCATGTTTACGACCACCTGCGGCTTGTATTGCAAATAAGCTACTTTCAGAGGAAATGTGTAATTTGCACATTATTCTACAAGGTGAGGTCATAAACATGAGACTCCATAGAAACATTTTAATTTTAATTCATACATTTGCTTTCAATACTGCCAACACAATGAATAGATATTTTTTTTTAGCATTTTTAAAAAATTCTTTCTTAGAGAATAAACATTTAACTTTTCTTGGTGTTGCTTATTTTTATATTTAAAAAAACAAAACAAAAAACAACTCATGCATCAAATGGAAGATCCTTACCAGATGGAAATGATTTCACTTAAAAAAAAAAAAAAAAAAAGTACATTAAAACAGGGGTTTTCTGTGATATTATTATAGATAATGAAAACAAATAACACAATATTGATTGTGCCTCCTCAGTCAACGTACATCCTCTTTATAATTCCAATAGGACGTACATCCCTGAGCAATTGCAAAAAATCCTTTTTGAATTTGATTGGCTTTTGAACATTTACAAGGCACACATCCTTACTATACAAACATTTCTTCTTCCTTAAAAATGCATTTCTTAAAGTACTACACTGTAATTTGTATTTTAGCAAAAGTAGTATTTGTTTTAAAAACATTGCCTTCAAATAGGCAGATGACATGCTTTTAAAATATGCTTCTCAGTCGGCTGCAGTCCAAAGTCTTTTGCATTGAATTCGTTTACGGACACCTTATGTTCACTACAGAATAAAATGTATCTGTGCATGTTCCAATAGGGTATATATCAAGTATCTACACTTACATGAACATGCAAGTAAAGTGCTAATATACAGTGCAAAGTAATACAAATTAAAGAATTATTTTAAAATGTTGGTTAGGCCAGATTTGAATGCAAAGCATACATTTTACTAAACAAGTAACCCATATTTTAACCATATTATTTGAATGTATCAAATAAAACTATTGATTTTTACTTGCCACTTTTATCGCCCAAAGCTACAATAAAATACTACAAAATTATCTTAAACAGAAATTAAGCAATTTTAGAAGAGCTGGTGATCACTGGAAAGCCTTCAGCTACACATTTAAAATGTCTATAGGACATGTTAGGCAGATTCTCCTTTATTTCAAAACAAGCTAAATTGATTTATACACTGCTCAGTCATCAAAATTGTGGATACACTATGTGGTGTACTTTGTGTCCGCTATTATGCAATAATGCATCATTTATGGTTATGTAGAATCAATCTTTTTGGTGGTGTTTAATAATCCAATGCACAAGTCCTACTCAATAAACCCAGAACTGTACACAAAAATTAGACTGATGGGGATGGAGCAACAAACTGTATCGAAAACACTGGATTCCAAAAAGAACAGCACATACGATTCACTGTACAGAGAATTACTCCATCATCTGGGTTTTTGTTTGCCGGTGCTCCAGATATCCACCGGCCCTTGAATTATACACAGAATTAGTGGGGTTTTTTTTTTATCTGCCTGTTTTACCCTGGTTTCTGCTACAGCAAGAATAAAAAGGCATTAGCAGTTCTTCATAGATATTCCCAAACTTGCAAGAAATCACCTTAATATATAAAAATTATGCCAAAACAGGACACCCAAGCTCAGGCTGGGACCCCAACACAGTCACCCATGGCAGAAAATAATTTAAGCATGGTCGCACCAGTAGTTCTATCAACAACAGTTCAGATTTGCTAAAATATAACACAAGTGATCCAGGCAGAGGAGCCACCATTTCACAAATTAGATTAAACATACCAGTGCTGACAGGTGAACTGGCATTAAATGCACAGAGAGCACAAAGTATACAAATTAGCACCCCAAAATCAGCACCATCACCGTCAGTCGCTCTCCCCTGGCAACAGACCCATAGCGACCAAAGTATAGATCAATTCAAGATTCAAAGAGACCTTTGTTTTGGGAAGCTGCAGCCCTTCAAACATGGTAAACGTGATTTGGTACTTATCTCTTAAAAGGTCTACTCAAGAGAGAATTGCAGGGAATTTCAAAATTACGGTCAAAGCCAAGTTGGAAAAGTTTCTCCCATTCAGTTACACCTCAAAGCCAGAAGGTGACACTTCCAAAAATAATAATAATATGGGTGTAAAACAGAACAAAGTTAGTTGCTACCAGTAAAATTTTAACCACTAAATATGGACACTGAAGGGTAAAATAACCCTACTGAAGATTACTGTGTAAAACAGCTTAAACTAAAATGATAAATACATTTCAATGAAGGCAAACAAATGATTCAGTGTATAACTGAAATATACACCCGGTATATAAGAATTAGAAAGTGAACAATCTAGAAACAGTTTGATATCACAGTCTTTATGCATCTGATGTGGTTTAATCTAGTCATAAACATGTACAGCACAAAAGGGTCTGGTTGAAGTTGCTAAACTTCAGGTGATTAGCAATTAGCAGCACTATTAGAAATAAAAATGTTTTAAAGCAAATGTAGATTCTTTATCTGTTCAGTTCTTGGAAGTTTTTAATTTCCGCCTGAAATATTCCGGAGCCGTCTCAAACAGCCAGTCAGTATCCACAACACATAAGTCTCTCATATAACATTTGGAAGTGTGCAGGAGTTCGTTGTAAATGACACAAGCTGGTTTGCAGTGAAAGAGAACAGAGGAAGGGTGGATGACTACAGGCTGATGTGTATCCACCGTTGCATATGTTCCATCAGGCTGTAACTCTGCAGCATTCATAAATAAGCCATGAGCCAGACACTGCCGGATATTTCGGGTGTCTGTTCTGGAGGATTCAATTGGCATTGAGAACTGTAAGGTAAAAAGAAGAAAAATAGTTAATAGTATGGCAAAAAGAAAGAAAGAGTTGTATGTACTATGGCTCAAGGAATTTCATACTGTTTGGATTGTATTGTACCAAGGGCATAATATGAAACTGAAGGGCAGAAGACTGAGGGGAAACGTGACAAAAGTGAAATTATCATGGGTAATAATCCCTCCTCCAACACAAAAGACAGGTACACAAAGATAGATTCCCACTCGCAGCAGGAAGTTAGACAGATTAACATCTTCCTACTGGTGCACAGGTGTTAAATTATAGAATTATGTACCAAAAAAAACCAACATATGCATTTTGTCATCAATCACCATTTCCTCAAGGGCTTAGTGAATTAGTGGGGTGTGTGTATACTTATAGTTAGTTCCTGTGACAGAACCCTCCAGCACTGGTGTTCTTGGAGAGAACTAATGGCTTGCCTCCTCCCTATAGATTATGGCATTAAAAAAAAAAGTTTTTGATTTGGGGAGGTGGGCAAAATGGGAAAGTTTGCACTTTGCATTGATTACAATGTGTTACAGGGGAGTATCGTCACGGTAACTGGACTGCAGTTCTAAAAGTGCTCAAATAAACTTGTATTTGTTATATTTCTTGTCATGTTTAAAGCTGTGCAAGTTTTGTGTGACTTATCCATTGTCCATTCTGTTAATTAGTTTTACTGCCAAATAGTTATGTCCATTGTATGCCTGTACCAATTTAATGACTGGACCTAGTGGGGAACTAGAGTGGCCTCCCCCTAGTATTGTATGCTAAACCCCTGTTGATGTAATTATGTCTGTATATATGTGTGCTGTTCCTGTAATAAATTGTCACTTACTTAAAGAGACACTACCACTTACATAAGATTAACTAGATAACCTGGTAATTTAAAAGAAACACATACATAAATCATTTGCCACTGTTTTTTTATATGATTGAATTCATTGCATATAAAAGGAAAAATAAAATAATGTGTTTATGTCCTGGCTCCATTTTGTGAATTTCCCATCGTCCAAAATCTTCCAGCAAGTCTAACTTTACAACTGTTGCCAAAACCTGCATGATGATGTCATAAAATACTCCCTTGCTCTCTTACTGACTCCAGTATATCATAGTGGGCAGGATTAGGTAGCCGTGTACAACTTTTTTTTACTGCCTTCCAACACAAAGAGAGGAGATTGACCTGATGAAACAGGATCATAACTCCTCCCCTCCTTGTGATGTAATAGTTACATTACTCTCCCATTCAATGCAAGTCTATGATCAGAATTCTGCTGTAAAGTCACTAAGGGGTGGCACCCAAAAACACTATATTTCACAAAATGGCGGCACCCAGTCACACTTGTTTAGTTACATATTTTATTAAATACAGTCACATAACAAAAACAAAAGACATATCTGAAATCAACAATACAAAAATAAACCCTTTTCATTTTAGGCGGGGGGGGGTGTCCCTTTAACTTAGTATCGTCTGGTGGAACTATTAAAGCTAAATATTGCATATTTCTTGTATTGTACTGCTTCACCATGCAATAGATGGCAAGTTTCAAGTCAGATCTGAACATTTGTGAAATTTAAAAGCACATACCTTTATACAAATGTCCCTGAGCTGGGAACGGACTTCTGAAACCAGCAGCATATTCCTGGCATTGATGAAGTTCTCTCTACACCATTCCTAATGTTATCAATACATAAAATCAGACAATAAGAATAAGAATAATAAAAATCATTTTCCTTTGTTTCCCAGATCAATCTCACTTTGTGCGGTAATCTTGCATATTATTAGGAATTTAAGATTAAAGCATTGAGGGGCTAATGAAAAATTGTGAAATCACATTAAAAAGATCTACCAAGTTACAATGGTTTGGCCTGCCACTTAGACAAACGAAAAGCACATTTGAGTCTTTCAAATTGAATGTAAAAGATGCCGGTGATTCGGTAAATTGTGCACTAAAAACATTTTTTTAGCATTTTTATAATCATATTTTGCGGTGGTTTGTAATGGGATAAATCAAACACATACTTAGAGATGTAACAAATTCAGAATATATGGACAGAATAATGCCATAAAAAAGCAGCAATAATATGGTTACTGTTACAGGATAAACCATTTCTTTTCTATGCTTGCATAAAGTAGGGCTTGACAAATCTCTGTAGAATTTAGGAGCCAGCCATACCAAATGAGGAACCAGACTCCCTGGCTCCTGGGATTTGTCAAGTCCTGGCATAAAGTAACCACGTTTGCAAAGGATACACATGCACAGATATCTTGCCTCCACGCAGGACTGCGGCCTACGAAGTAGGTGAAGCGCACAGCACAACAAAGTACATAAGCATTCTCAGTAGCTGCCAGGAACACTGTGCAGCAGTGTTATGGCAAAATTGTGTGTTTGTGTAATAGATATATATATATTTTTTTATATGTTTATCTGTCTATCTAGTCTGTATGTATGTATGTATGTATTTATTTGAAAGACAAATTGTGACTCACCTTATTTTTTCCCAGGTTTTTGAAGGCTCGATAGATGTTGAGCAAAGTGATATGGTCTCCTTCACTGGAGATAAATTTCTTCCTGGCTGCCTGGACCTCATCCCGTTTAGCAGGCGGGTTGTGAAGGACACTGTCCACCGACAGCAAAGAGACAATTGTCAGGATCTCTTCTGTGCAGTGAAATTTTGGGGACAAGAGGATAGTCTGCAAGGAAAACAACACAGTAAATCTTCATATAGTTGGCTTGAAGAGGTGAATATTGCACCATATCCCTTTGTTTTGAATCTTGTCTTGTCAGGATTGTTAGTATGTTAAAAGTGTTCAGTGATTAACACACTAAACTACAAACAATGACTGGAAATTTGTAATATTTGTTTTTAAACTCCTACCACTAAATTTAATCAGATCTGTATAAGAATTTATATCCAAATTACAGATTCAGAATTAAAAAAAATATATGAAAACAAGTGGTTTAAACGCTCTACCTTGGAAAACTTGGGCTCCAAAGGAAATGCGGCCATTTTCCTCCCCAGTGGTGTTAAAATGACCTGGTCTTCCTTTCTCTCCACAGCACCCAAGAGATCCAGCTGCTCAATAGCGGCCCGTATAGAGTCTGTGAAAAGCAAGCAGTTTTCTTTTTTAATTCTTTTTAATAGAACACTGAATTGCAACATTATTTTGTATACTAAACGACTTGCATTCCACCAACTGATTGCAAGCTTGCTGTGCACTTCAGATTTATTTTCTCCTGTTGTTGAATTTATATTGACTACTGTATCATAAAAATCTTCAAAAAAGAAAAAAATTTTTACATTTATTGCTCCACCTTTTAGGAGACAGGGGTATTCAAATTCTTGCTGCAAATTGTGTCTGTTTTTTTTCTTTATGACTACATCTGTAAGCACTTCCTTTTTGAGTAGTGAAAAATAGGTAAGCTACATAACTATTACATTCAGATTTTAACACCTCTTATCATGCCATTTTATATAAAAGTCACTCATATTAAAAGGGATTACTAGCCATTTAAAAAATGAAAATGCATCTGTATCAATACACTATGTCAAAACACTTTGGTTTCCCTCGCCAGCTTATGTTATAGATTTGAATTTTCCCATTACTGCCACTGGGAAAAGCAAGTTTGAAAAATAAAATGTTATACTGGGTGTTCTCTATGAATACTTTAGCAATGAGAAATTACTGGTTCTGATATCAGAGAAGCCAAGTCTAGACAAGAAACAGCAAGATGGAAAAGGAAAGAAAAAAAAGTATATGATGGAAGTTTGCATAACTGCATCAGATATGTTTCTTATTGGCTGAAATAGCACGTTTACTTTTTTTTTTTTGCACAAATGTGGAACATTAAACACCAAAAATGTTGGTGCAGAGAATTGAAGTGAATTTGACATGTAGATCATACGCTATGTATATACATACCAGGAGAGGGCTTAGACATAAAGTCAAACGTAAGGATGTTTGGTACTCTCAAGACCAGAAGCTGCAGCATCACACTGGCAAGATTGCATCTGAAAATAATAATACATAAACCACTGTATTATTTCAGTCTGACTTAATTTATTCTGTTTTATTGGAGTAAAAAGCATTGTATTCTTGCTTGACAAGGTGACAATCCTAAATTTGTCTGAAGGACTATCAATTAAATTATGCTGTGCAAATGGCTTAAGCTTACAAAATAATAATGACATTATACAAATTAGTCCCAACAAGGGTTATACACAAAGAGCAGTTCAGATGCAAGGTTCTAAAACAAAAATCATCATTCAAACCAGACAATTTCTGCACTTTGTCCAAGTAAGGCTACGTAAGTGCGGTTAGATAAACACTGACCTCTGTATTTCTGGTATGGTCATTTTCTCAAGCTTCTCAAACTCATCTTCTGTGTAGAGTCGATAACATATTCCACTGTCCTCTCTCCCAGCTCTTCCTGTTCGTTGCCAAGCTTGGGCTTTAGAGACCCGTTGCACAGCCAACACCTCAAGACCACTGTCTAGAAGGCATATGATTCAACAGTCAGGAACAGCAGGTTTTTGTGGTTTTATGTAGTAATTTAGTCATGCATGACACGGTTCATTAGACTAGGTTTGTCTAAAAACAAAACACATTATAACCGTATCTGGCTAAAATCTGCCAGTCAACACATCAATTTTTATATATAAAAGATCCTCACCCTGTCACAACTTCCAGACCCATCCTCACCTAGCAATTGGACTCAGACTGTCCAATGCCTGACCCTGTTTCTCCATATCCCACCCCCAATCAAAATTACATATTTCTACAACTTGGCAACCTCACTCATTTTGATCACTTGCATTCTCCAATGAGTTCAATTTCAATGTGGAGTATGCTGGCTCAAAATCCCCCCACCTATAGCACCCATTTAGTAACCTCTGGTGTAACTCACTCAGCTGTCACAGTTCCCGAATGCGTTCCATTGATGTATGCGTTCCCGTATGTTTCTCATGTATCCCATCCCCCTTAGATTATAAGCTTGCAAGAAGAACCCCCTACCTCATGTTTTAGTTTAATTCGGTAAAATCTGTATGTATCTCATTATTTAAGTGACATGCCAAATCACTGCGCATATATTTTTGGTGCTATATAAATAAAGGTGAATGAGATATATAAACAATCCTTTACAGTTGACACTCAGAACTCTGAGGTAGCGCTCATTATTTGCTCAAGAACAACTGCAGACAAAAAAAAAAAACACAAAATGGTATTGTTGGAAAGCGCACATATTTACATAGCACTGACAAAATGAAAATTTGTTGTGCAGAAATATAAATGAAATCCCTGTGTATGAAGGTCATGGTGCTTTTATTTTGTAAGCTTTTTTGCTAGAAATAAAATACATGTCCCTGCTAGTGCCTGGCAGTTTGCACATTCATGGTTGCCATTTTGTAGGACCTCATCAGTCAATTACACCATTCGTAGGCACCATTTTGTATGAGTTAGTTAGTTTATTTTATGACACCAGGCACTAGCGAGGACGAGCATCTACAGTCAGATCCAACCCAGAAAGCTCACAAACTGACAGAACCCTGACTTTTGTATATAGCGTAGCAAGGGCTTTCAAAATGGTTTTATTTATGTATTATAGACACTGTAAATGCCTGTGCTATGTAAAATATCCTCTTTGCAACAATACCAATCTGGTTACTGGACTACAGTTGTCCTTTAATGAGCCATCATCTATTTGGAAGGCATAGGAAAGTATTGCTTGTTAAGGCACATTGATGTGTCATATACGGCCTAGCAGGTTATAACGGAGATTTGTCGGTTTACTGTTTACAGTTTTTATTTGGGATTACTGGCACAAGAGAAGAGGATTTGTAAAAGAAGAGGTATAATAAATGGAGAAGAATGATACATCTTATAATGTTAGAGCAGATCATGGAGGGGAAGAAGTAAAGTCAATAAGGGACAGGAAACAAAACAATGAGGAAAGTGGGCCCGTGGGTCTCCGATTTGCTAATAAAGACTGGACACACATGATCACAAACATTCATTATCACTGGTGTAGGTGTTACAATTTCTTACCTGGGTTGTATTTCTTTGCTTTCACCATACCAGTATCCACCACATATTTGATTCCGGCTATGGTAATGGAGGTCTCTGCAATGTTGGTTGAAAGGATAACTTTGCGATGATCCTAAAGAAGGGGAAAATGTGACCATTTAAGCCAAAGAATTAAATCATGATTTGACAATATGTCAGAGAATCTGGCATATCCAAACGGTCTATGTTTATTTAATGAACTTCTGCATGTAAAATAATGCTGCACTAGATCACTGATCTAAAAAACCTTCATCAAACCGTCACTGGAGTTTTCCATTTATAGAATGTAATCGTCAACACTCACTTCTCAAACAATGATCAATCAAAAAGAGAAGAGAAAACACTCCTAAGAGCGTTAATATTCCAGAAAGATGTCTCCTAAGACTGTAATACTATACTTGAATACTTGTGCCATCAAACAGATGAACTCACCTTGGGTGCACTCTGAAAAACTCGCAGTTGCTGAGAGTGGGGCAGAGAGGCATAAAGAGGCATCACCACCATCTGTGCACAGCCATCTGGGAGGTGTTTTGCTATGTCTCTGCATGTTTTAGTCATTGCTTCAATCTCTTCTTGACCAGTGAGAAACACTAAGATATCATGAGTCGATGGTGCCTCCTTGGGAAACCAAGGAACAAAAAAAATATTTGTTTTACACCAAAACATCTACTTCTGCCTGAATTTCTTTTAAACAAATAAATGCATGTTAACGTGGACATTTTTGTGGTTTGCAATACTTAAAATGGGCACTTTGCTTCCCTAAATAGTTCTTGCATCGTTTGTGCTTTGGGTCATTGTCCTGCTGTAGGAAGAAATTGGCTCAAATCAAGCTCGGTTCACAGGATATGGCATGGCGTTGGAAAATGTAGTGACATCATCCAAGACGTTGAAGAAAAAACGATAACGAGTAGGCCGATAAAGTTACACCATTGGCCACTAAATTGGTTTTGGCCCCCATGTTTCAAGTACTCCTCCTGCATCTTTTTATTGGGACTGCACCTTATGAAAAGTGAATCTTTGTGATTGGAGTACCTCAAAATTAAATGCATTTGTCCATAACACTTTTTTCCAATCTTTCTCTGTGTAGTGTGTGTTATTTTTCCCATCTTAATCTTTCCTTTTCATTGGCCAGTCTGAAATTTGGCTTTTTCTTTGCAGCTCTGTCTAAAAGTCCAGCATCCTGGAGTCACTTCTTCACTACTGACTTTCAGATTGGTGTATTGCAGGTACTATTTAATGAAGCTGCTAGTTGAAGACGTGTGAATTGTCTGTTTCTCAAACTAGAAACATTTATGTACTTGTCCTCTTGCTTATTTATGCACCAGGACCTCCCACTGCTCTTTCTATGCTGGTTAGACCCAGTTCAAACTGTTCTGTGAAGGGAGTAAAACACAGCGCTGATTTTCAGTTTCTTGGCAATTTCTCGCATGGAAATGCCTTAATTTCTTAGAAAAAGAATAGAATGACTAGTTTCAGAATGAATTTGCTTCTGGCCATTTTGAGGAGCCTGTAATGGAACCCACAAATGTCGATGATCCAGTCAACTAGTCTAAAAAAGGACATTTTTATTGGTTCTTTAATCTGCACTAAAATAATTGCAAAAAGATTTTTTCTAATAAACCAATTAGCCTTTTAAAATGATAAACTTGGTTTAGCCAACACAATATTCCACTGGAACACAGGAGTGATGGTTGCTTATAATGTGCCTCTGTACACCTATGCAGATATTTTGTTTAAAAAAAATCAACAGTATCCAGCTATAATAGTCAATTACAGCATTAACAATGTCTACGCAGTATAGTAGGATCCATCTGATGTTATTTAATGGACAGATGTTTTTATTTCAAAAACAAGGACATTTTTAAGTGACACCAAACATGCGTGTTTACTCTCAGCTCAGCCCGTGTGTCTGGTTGAGGTCTTTTGGACATGGTGAACTTATAATGGTGCATGCCAGTTTATCCTCTGACTGGCAACTGCCATGCTTCTGTGAAAAGCAGTGAACAAGCTTGTTTTTATTTGGGATCAGGGATGCAAGGCAGCTGACGCACAGAAGCTAAACTGACATGTACATTTAAAGTACTTGCCATCAAACACTCAGTTAGCTAACATGATGATGGCAGTGTGCATGCAACTCACCCACTCAACACTTGCCGTTCCCAATCTATGTCAGCAGCACAAACACTTGTTAAACATGGTGGGGTGCATATTACTTAGAACATGGAGGCGTAACTGACTGATACTTTTCTTACCATGCAACCAGAAAAGGAAATTCGTAAAGGTTGACTTGTTCCTCTTTTACCAATCTTTAACCCTCCCCCACCATGGGTCATTTTAAGTTTTTGCTCACCCTTCTCCTTTTTACCATAAGAATATGAACACATACTGTGATTATATCTAGCTGCTGTACCTGGTGGATCTGGAAGACAGTAACCAGTGCTGCTTGGAGGTAATCACTTTGAGACTGTTTTGTGTAGAAGACCTGAATGGGATGCTGTCTGCCTTCTAGGTAAAGAACTGGCGCTCCATTAAAGTACTGAGAAAACAGGTCCACATCCATTGTGGCAGACATAATGATTACCTGAGATGTACACAAAAACAAATATAGTTTTACAAATAACAAGGGGAAAAATGTATAGACTTTCACTTCCATGGTATGCAAAGAGAGCCAGATTACAGCATGCATGCACCAAGGTTGAAATAAATGCTTTACTCACTTTAAGAGGAAGTTTTCCCAGCTCTCGCCGTTTTTTCTGTGCAGACTTTACGACCCCAAAGAGTACATCAGTATGCACTGTCCTTTCATGAGCTTCATCTAATATAACTACACTGTATTTTCGCAAAAGTGGATCTCCAATTGCCTCACGGAGCAGCATACCATCTGTCAGAAACTTTATTTTTGTTTCTTCAGATGTGGCATCTTCAAAACGAACTGTATACCCCACCTGCCAAGTCGAGAAGTTGATAGAATTTACTTAATAAATTGAGAAACCTCTATTTGGCACAATCTCAATTGAAACATTAAGTAAATTTAGGTTGAATACAAAATTTAAGACCATCAAGTTCAATATTTTTACATATCCTTCTTCCTGCTCTTGATTTAAAAGAAAGCAAAAAACCCTAATTAAGTGATTTCAAACTTTGCCACATAGGGGAAAGGTTCCTTCTTAACTTCAAAGCCTAGGAGAAATCAGATTGCTCTCAACTATTAATGCTGATTCTATAATTGATAGCCTTAATGTTCTGTTTTTCTATAATAATATATATTTTTTTAAAAATCCAGACTTTAAATGCATCTATTGGATTTGAAAACACCATCTTTCATGGCAGTGAATTCCATAACTGTATTGTCCTTACTGTAAAGAATCCCTTCCTTTGTTGACTATGAAACTGTCACTCTTTCAGTCTCAAAGGATGACCTTTGGGGGGTTGTTGTTTTTATTTTATTTTTTTACACATTTCTGTTAATGAACAGGTCACTGAATAACTTTATATTCGACCTGCATATACTAATAAAAACATTATCATATCTGTACTAAAGCACCGTTTTTCTAGCATATACAAATGCACCTTATTAGTAAAAGACCATTTTCTGAAAATTAACTTGTTTTTAAGACATTACATATTACAATGAACAAGACATACCAGTTTACTTATTTCAGTTTTCTTCTCCTCAGAGATTCTGTTTGCAAGGGATATAGCAGCAACCCTACGAGGTTGGGTAATGCCTATGATTCCTTGGCGCCCAATGCTGGCCTCATACAAATACTGTGGTATTTGAGTGGTTTTACCAGAACCTGTTTCACCTGCAAATCAAATGTGTATAAGAGAAACAAACATATTTAACTTATTAGAATAACACATACTTCACTCACTGAATTAGTGCAGTTATACATTTTAAATTTTATATTACTATTTTCTTAACTACTGATAAAAGTACAAATCTCTGTTATACATTTGGATTAAGAGATTGGACTTTAGATTGTTTACTGACACTTTTAGCAGTGCCAGGGTATTATTAATAACCCCCAAAGTGTTGGTTATCTCATGGTGAGACTATGGTTTACAACAAATAAAGCAAAAAGCTTTGGATAGATATTATTTGCAGACCCCGATCAGACGAGACACAGCAGAGAATTAACCATGTGATTAACTATGTTTACTCCAGACCAGCAGGACATATTTTTAACCCTTGCTTAATTCCTACAAGGAAACACGGGTAAAAGGGAAAAAAAGTATATTTGTTCTTTAAAAGAGACTGTATCATCCATTGTTTCTACTGTGAATGTAAAGCATAAAAAATGACTGAAAATGATCTTACACATTTCCCAATGAAAAGCAGTTCATTTGCATACAGTGCCACATGTGATGTCGCCGACCAGACGGCTGCCTGCTTCCTATGGAAGCATTGCAACTGTCGGTCAGAAGATAAACTGGCATACACTATCAAAAGTACATCCCAGTTCATCCTCACACTGGGTACAACTTACATTTCACTTGTGCTTCTATATTAGAAGCAGAAGTGAAATATAAAGTTTAGTGTCCCTTTAAACCCTTAACGCACATGGATGTATATATACATCCTGAAAAGCATGGTCCGAGGACGTATATATACACGTCCTGAGTTTAAATGTAGCGCTACATTCTGGCAGCTATTCCCAGAGGCTGCCTCAGAGTGTGCCCTCAGTCCCCCTGCGAATGTGATCGTATGTGTTCAAACACAAAGGCAGTGAAAGCAGATCACTGCCTATGTGTTAACACACCATATTTTGCACCCATGGGCACCATAATCACCAGGTGGTCGCTGGTGCCGTACTGAAGAGGAGCATGCTCCTCCAATACGGCGTGGCCAACAGAGAGCGACGGAAGAAGTAAAAACTGTTGCTTGACTGCAAGCAGTCAGCAACATTACAGTTAGAAAATAAATAAATAAAAGGAAAAAGCTAACCTTATATCTAGGGTTAGAGTTACAATTAGAGTTACAGGTGGGTCATGGTTAGAATTAGAGAGTACAACAGTTAGATTAAGGGGTGGGGGTAGATTTAGGGTTAAGGTTGGGGTCAAAATGTCACTGTAAAACAAAATGGTTAAGAAACCAAAAACATTTTTACTTGAAACCCCCTCAGAAAAACATGGAAACATTGGTATTTCTAAACTCAGGACAAATATTAGAAACTATATAGAGAGTGTCTTTTTTACAGTTTGTAATTGAGTAAAAAAATTAGGTCAAAGTTATAAAGTTTTTTTGGGGCATATTTTCATCATATTTTATATATTTTTATGGTAAATTATATCATATGATGAAAATAGTCTCAAAAGAAAGCCCCATTTGTCCTTTAAAAAGTGATATTTAATTTGTGTTGGTGTTCTGAAGAAAGAAATCAGTTATGCAAAAGTATGACAAATATAATGCAATTCTGGGCTTCAAGGCACATCAAATGAAGCATAGAACTGTCACCAAGGGGTTTACCTTAATCTCACATTATGTCGTCATGAAATTCCATAATTCTGAAAAGTTTTAGGATTTTTCTAATTAACATGTAATCACAAAATTAACAATGTAACACAGAGGAACAGGTCAGGTACTATTCTAAAATCCTGGGATGTCCCTAAATTACATAAAGCATTTAGCCCTTGTATTAACACATTAATACAAAAACCCACAAGAAACTAGACAGGCTGAAGCCCATTACACAAAAAAAAAACCATCGCTCAGAAAGCATGCTCTGTTAGTCACGACCTGGGAGTGCAGTATTGGAACTGTTGACCACATCTGCTAGGGTGCCAGAGGTAAATCATTCCTGGTTTAGGGTGAACAAATCATAATGCAAATAATGGACTGACATCCATGGCCATGAATACCAACTGTACGTGTAATCAGTGCGTGCCGTCGAGAAACAGGCCGAACCCCCTTCCCCGTTCTCACCGATGATCACCGCACTATCTAGCTGGCGAAGTTTGCCTATGAGCTGGGCACGGGCATGGTAAATAGGGAGGCTGCGCCGCTGGAGCTCCATGGGGACCGGAGGCTTCTTGGGTCCGGGCTGCATCGCCCCTTTCCGATGGAAGTGGAATGGAGGAGAGCCCGGCTTGAACTTTTTCGCCGGAGGGTGATCGGGGTCCTGAGACATGTCCGCGAGGATCGCTTCAAGCGAGTCGACGGCGGCTGACGTCCCGGGAGAGGAGGTAGCAGCCCGGAGAAATCATGTCGACATACACACCGCTAAATCACACGTGCTTCCGGCGGATTGCCTTGCAATACCAGAACACTGCGCTAGTGGGCTTCGAACAGTCAGTTACAGGAAGAAGCAAGTCTTCACTGATCTCCGAAACACTGTTGATAGACTCAGCATTACTGTGGTTGTAGTCTGTCTGCTGTATAGTCATGGAGGGCACTTTTTTTGATCTTGTCCCAATTCATCTGTCGTAAAACATTGGGAAAATCACATACAGTTCCTAATTTGCCGAGACAGTACTATTTTTTTATTTTGTAGCTGTACTTGAATTTGTAGTCCTGTGAACAATGCATACAGATTCTAAACCAGAGGCAACCAGCTCGAGATATCTGGTATCTGTACCAGGTAGCCTGGAGCTCAATGATGCACAGCCACAACATCCCGTAACATCATGCTTCACCTAGGGTGACAACATTTTATTTCTGCCATTCAGGGACACATTTTATATCATAAATTATTGGGAAATCTTGGGAACCATGTTGATTTCCGGTCTAATAATATATTTATAATATATACAGTCAGTGGTGTATCTTGATTTTGTGCTGCCCTAGGCAGACAAAATCTGGGCACCCCCCTACCCAAGCTGCACACCCACGTTACACACCTAACACATGCCCCATCATTCAGACTCACATCAAGCTCACACTCCCATCACACTCAGTCACACACTCCTACTCCCATCACACTCAGTCACACACTCCTACTCCCATCACACACACTCCAACTCCCATCACACTCAGTCACACACACTGTCTCCCATCACACACACACTCTGACTCCCATCACACTCAGTCACACACACTGTCTCCCATCACACACACACCAGACTCCCATCACACTCAGTCACACACACTGTCTCCCATCACACACACACTCTGACTCCCATCACACTCAGTCACACACACTGTCTCCCATCACACACACACTCTGACTCCCATCACACTCAGTCACACACACTGTCTACCATCACACACACTCTGACTCCCATCACACTCAGTCACACACACTGTCTCCCATCACACTCAGCCACACACACTGTCTCCCATCACACACACTCTGACTCCCATCACACTCAGTCACACACACTGTCTCCCATCACACACACTCTGACTCCCATCACACTCAGTCACACACACTGTCTCCCATCACACACACTCTGACTCCCATCACACTCAGTCACACACACTGTCTCCCATTACACACACTCTGACTCCCATCACACTCAGTCACACACACTGTCTCCCATTACACACACTCTGACTCCCATCACACTCAGTCACACACACTGTCTCCCATCACACACACACACTCTGACTCCCATCACACACACTGTCTCCCATCACACACACTCTGACTCCCATCACACTCAGTCACACACACTGTCTCCCATTACACACACTCTGACTCCCATCACACTCAGTCACACACACTGTCTCCCATTACACACACTGACTCCCATCACACTCAGTCACACACACTGTCTCCCATCACACACACACACTCTGACTCCCATCACACTCAGTCACACACACTGTCTACCATCACACACACTCTGACTCCCATCACACTCAGTCACACACACTGTCTCCCATTACACACACTCTGACTCCCATCACACTCAGTCACACACACTGTCTCCCATTACACACACTCTGACTCCCATCACACTCAGTCACACACACACACTGACTCCCATCACACACACTGTCTCCCATCACACACACTCAGTCACAGTCACACACACACACACGCACGCACACACACACACACACACACACACACACACACACAGTCTCCCATCAGCACTTACCTTTCCCTGGTGGCTAGTGGCAGGCAGCATGGTCCCTCCATGCTGCCTGTTCGGCTCCCCGGCGATTGTGCCGACAGGTCACGTGACCGGGCGCGCGTATGACGTCAGCGCGCCCGTCACGTGACTGTCGGCACTTCCGTGTCGGCATACTGCACGGGGAGCCGAACAGGCAGCACGGAGGTTTCTCTGTGCTGCCTGTTCGGCTCCCCGTGCAGCCTGGCAGGCAGAGCGTTGGTGAGGGGGGATCTTCCGATCCCTTCTCACCTCCGTCTCTGCCTGCAAGCGCGGTGGGGGTTTTTTTTTTTTAAAGGGTCGCGTTTTTTTTTTTTTTTCACTTTTTTTTTTTTTACATTTTTTTTTTTTCACCGCCCCCCAAAATTTGCCGCCCTAGGCATCCGCCTAGGATGCCTCGCGGTAAATACAGCACTGTATACAGTAGTGCACCTCACACCTAGCAAGGAGCAGCCGCACAGTGTATTTCTGGGGATTGTGTGCTCCGAACAGAGAGCACACAAACCCCGGAAATACATTCGGAAGACAGACGGCAGCTTTGAATGAGCTCTGTTGCCAAATCGACAAGCACTAAAAGTATATGAATTTTCGTTGCTGAATTCATCGCTGGCATCACCTTTCGAATGTAACTCGTGTATTTCCAGGGGTGTGTGTGCTGGCTGTTCTCAGCACACAAACCCCCGGAAATACACGTGAGACATCATGCCACGGAGTGACAGGCGTGCTCTGGGCTGGCAGCACTCCTATCACTAAGGGGCACACTATGCCCCTGAAATACAGTCATAATCAGACAGGAGCATTTTCATAGAACTTAACCCTTCTATTGTTAGAAATCAGCAGTTCCAGATAACTTAACCCCTGTATTGCTGGATATAGGCAGTTTAGAGAACGTAACCCCTATATTGCTACATACTTGCAGTTTCAGAGAACTTAACTCCAGTTTTGCTAGATATAGGCAGGTTCAGAGAACCTAAACCCTGCATTGCTAGATTTAGGCACTTTCAGCAGGGCCAATGCAAGACTCTTTGCCGCCCTATGTGAACATACATTTTGCCACCCCTTGCTGATCTTACCCTCAAGCATTTATACACACAGTAACACAGTGTCACATACATATGCAGGCACATGTACACACACATGCAATGTCAGATGCAGCCACACGTACACAAATAGTAACACATGCAATGTCACATGCATATGCAGCCACACATTCACAAACAGTTACACATACAATGTGATCCTTTTTTTTCCTACCTCCCAATGCCTGGTGTCTCTCTCTTTTCTTTCTTTCCTTCCTCCCTCCCAATGCCAAGTGTCCCTTTTTTACTCTTTCCTCCCTCCCAATGCCTGGTGTCTTTTTCTCCCTTCCCTCCCAATGCCTGGTGTCTCCTTTTTCCCCTCCCTATCAATGCCTGGTTTCTCTTTTTTTATATATACACTGAGGATATAAAGTTTTGTTTCATTTTGTCACTTCCTGTGCTCTTGTAAATGAATACATTGTGTAGACTGTGATAGACTTGCTCTTGTACACAGTAGGATCTCTTCACAGTGCAACACATTGTCTGATGACATCACTAAAGAGACAGGAAATTCCATTCATTTGAATTAATTTATTCTCATTGGTTTCTGCAGCAAAATAAAAAGGAACTGACTTTTACTCAGCTAGTGTGGGCAGTCCTGTTTTTGTGCAAACTGCTGTAATTTCACAATTTCATCTAGTATTTTATATTTTAAGCAGTGTAAAAACATCCATTTTAAAATACTTTGAAAGCACATTAATATGTATTAATATTTGGAAGATGCATTTTGGGCACTAGACTGTACCTTAAAGACGGCTATGTGAAGTGTGATTTCACATGACTACGTATGAACCCGGGGGATTAAGCTCCAGCCTCCCCAGTATACATACTGGTTGTCTGGAAGCAAAAGTAAAAATTTGCCATGTAAAAGGGGTTCCCCTAATGCTTACCATTTGTCTTGGTCTAATGTACTGGAACAAATATCTTAGCTCTAAATATTCTAGTTTCTTATAATACAGTGCTGACATCCAGGGCCACCAACAGAAATTGTGGGGCCCCATACAGACCAAAGGGTCCACCTCCCCAACTGCTTTCTCCTTTCTTTATTGCACCTACATCAATGCCTACCACCCTCTTAGCAATGCATTAGATCGCAATGAATTTAAGCTGTGATACACCATGATGATGGTGCCAAAAGTGGCATGCCACAGGGGATTTGAAATTCTTAGTGCGTATCGCACACTTATGTTCACCGTGGTGTACAGTGAGAGGTCTGGTGGTTTCACCCACATAAAATAGGCCACAAAGGCACTTCAAAAGATATATCACAAAGTCATGTTGGCAGTTCAAGTATTCAGTGAGAGGAAATCTAGTACCTCTCCGTGGGTGAGTAAAATATGGTGAAATAATCGCACTATTGCAATTTACACATCTCCCACATTTATGCATCCCCACTGGAGGCGTAAGCCAATTAGCCGTCCCGTACGAATTAGCAGATCCAGAAACACGTTTATTGTCCACCAGTAGGTCCCTAAGATTCTGTGACCTCTTAAGAGCCATAATAGGTGGTTGTGCAAATAGTTTGCCAACCTTCTTATCCACCTGAAGCACAAACCAGTACTTGTTAAGGATATGTCGTACCTGATTTGATTTGGTAGAGTAAGTGGTGACACAGGGGACTCGACTCGAGACACTTCGCTGTTGTTTGGTAAATAGTTCCTGTCACGTCTTTTGTTTTGCTCTGATGGCACATTGCCCCAAGTTCATGGGATCATAACCCCTAGAAATAAAACCGGCAGATAGCTCATCAGAACACTTGATAAAAAGTTCGTCCTTATCAGTGATACGGCGCAGTCTCAAAAACTGACCGTAGGGCAAATTGTCCAGTAGATGATGCATGCAAAAAAGATATGCGATCCATTTCTTTTCTGTAGAGGTCAAAAGAGAGACAAGAGTCAAGCACTGACAGCTGAACATCAAGAAAATGGATCACGGATTTGCTATATTCCAAAGTGAAAGTAATAGTGTTCAACCGTGAGTTTAGAAAATCCATGACTTCCAACAAACAGGGTTCTGTACCATGCCAGACAAAAAAGATGTCATCAATATAGTGTAACCACATACTGACACACATTAAATGCCCCATCACCCCGATTACATGCCCCCATCACATGCTCCATCACCCCATAACATGCTCCCATCAACCCGGTTACATGCATCCATCACCACATTATATGCCCCAATCACCCCAATACCTGTCCCCATCACCCAAATACATGTCCTCATCACCCCCAATACATGCCCCCATAAACCACAATGCATATCCCCATCACCCAAATGCATGTCCCCATCACCTTGTCCATGGTGGCTAGTTCAGCTCCCCCGCATTGTGTGCAGAGAGGTCACATGACCTGGCGCATGTCTGACGTCAGATCGCCGGGTCACGTAACCTGTCGGCACTTCCCCATCACACTGCACGGGGAGCCAAACAGGCAGCACGGAGGTTTCTCTGTGCTGCCTTTTCGCTCCCCGTGCAGCCTGCTTGCAGGCAGAGCGGTGATGAGGGGAGATCTTCCAATCTCCCCAGCCACCGTTTCTGCGGCAAGCAAGGTTTTATTTTTCTCTTAAAGGGGAAGCTTTTTTTAAAAAAAATTGGCGTTTTTTGCTGCCCCTTAAAGGCATACAAGGCAAGTGCTACCCTAGCTCACGCTAAATACAGCACTGCTGACCATACTGCTTCATGTACTCCACCCAAATGGTCTGAAGTCTGAGCACCAGTAGGTCATTTGACCCCCGACGCTCTGACCGCAGACATTCGTGGGGAGCACGAGACGCAGCATGATAGGATGTCTGTGCGCCTGGGCTTCCATTGATGCACACTGCAAATTACACACATATGACACCAATGTATAGAGAAGCATGCAGTAACATCAAGGTAATCAAGTACTCCACAAATGTGAAAATAGACTAGCAACTTTACACAATGGTAGTCAGCAGTCTAAGGCTCTCTGTCTGTTGTGTACTCTGCGGACTGATGTCCTGAGGAACTGGGCTGCCTGCCACACCATTTCGTGGACTGAGCACACATGGTTACTGATTGTATATTAAGGGAGTTTCCAATTTTAAGTGTATGCAACGTTGCAGGGAAAATACAATTTTTATTTAACCATAGTTTATGAGTGTGTGGTAATAAACTTCCTTTTACTAGTGTCTATACAGCACATCTAGTTAAATAAGAGGAGACATCCTCTAATGTGTTTTCAGCATTGCATCTAGTTGTGTTGGTTGCACAGCCTGTCTAATAATCTTGTCTAATGTGTAACTTTTGGGGACTTTTTTGGTTTAAACATACTATTTAGCAGAGTAGTGTGAATGGAAAGCATATATTCTAATTTTACAGAGTAGTGGAGATAACTGGCAATGTATCGCTCATCAGGAATATACCCACTCTTCTTATGTAAGTTAATTGTGTGTGTGCAGGTGCTGTGACCAGTGTTCTGTGACCACATAGGATGAAATATGTTTCCTTTTTCTGTTAAAACACAATGATACTGACAGGTGTTCACAAATTTGTTTTAAGCAAGAGCATTACACAAAAATGACTTTTATATTTTGTCTTGTTTGATCTAGGTTTGCACTAGTCCTCGTGCCAAACTTTTTAGGTTCAGTAAAACTCTATTTTAGAGTATTATATTCCATGGATAAAGAACAGTTATTTTATTTAGAGACTTCTCTCCCTCCAACTCAGTTTTCTATCATGTTTCTGAGGTAAATGCCTCCCAAACATAACTCCTAACCATGGAATAGCCTAAAATCTAAAACTCACTCATTACCAGCATGAACACTGGATTTTATGTATTAAGTTGGAAAATTGTTATCAGTACTCTTTTAATAAAATGCTACAAAATGGATATTAGATATTTATGGCACCTAATAAAATACAATAAAATTGAGCTTTACCTCTTTCATTCTGCGGCCTACTGACGTTGTCCTCCATGTCTCTTCCTTTATTTATTTCATATTAACTCGATGTTTTTATCACCCTCTTGAATATGATTTGTATTCGACTTTTAAACTCACAGATATTTGACCTATGATTGCAGCACACTAAGCATCCCTGATTTTTGTTATTGAAACTATACTTGCTCACTTACTCTTTCTATAATTTGCTGAAGAAAGATACAAAAGGAATGGACAGCCAATCTTCAGTGTGCCAACATAAGCACATAGAGAATCTAGAACACTTTTGTTATACATAATAACATTTATTAATAAATATATGCACAAACTAGTAGCAGTGACATAGATCTGACACTTTAAGCAACCAGACATGCAGCTGCCTGAGCATTTCCTGAGGTAAATATATAGGTACATAGAAAAAAACTGAATGGTGCGGGACCGTGGGAACCTTAAAGAATATAAATAGACACACAAAAGTGTAATTTATACACGCACAATATGTGTGAATGAAAGGCATCTCAGAATTTACTTGCATTCTTCAGTAATACTTTAATGTCTGAAATAAATAAAAACAAGTACATGTGCAGATCTACAAGGGGTTGCAGGAATAGCCCAAAAAGAGTAAAACTCACAAGATAGAAGACAATCATAGACAATAAAAGTCCACAAGTGGAACAGCAATGGATCTGAAGACTCATGACCTGGACCAGCAGGACAAAGTGCAGATGGCAGATGGAGGAGAAGAAAAACAACTCAGGAGCCGGCGTCTGGATTTCTTTCGTCCGAACTCACGTATTAGCTTCGTCATGTGAAGACCATCAAGTATTTTTCTCCTGTTGAAGCCGAGACATGTGTTCCAGCAAAATGCATTGAGACGCTGGTACCCAAGCAGGAATTTAGATCAATTCTATTGATCTGAATTCCTGCTCTCTCTCCTCTATCATTTACTCTGTATGGCACCAGACACGCTAATTTCTCTATGTATATGTAGCAGTTGTATATATGTACATAAGATTAACATAATCTACATTGGTATTATGATTTTTTATCTTTTGATATTAGTCTCTCACTTTTTTGCTTATGTCTTTTAAATGTTGGATTGAAACTCGAGGGTTCATGTAATGTGGTATAAGTTACAGTTTATTGAGTTTCTAGTATGGGGCCCTAACTGAGCTGAGCAAGACAATCAAGCAGACTAGGACATTACTTTTTCTTGGAACAATGAGAGAACACAAAGAACTAATCAGTGTTCCCAGTTTTCAAAGACAACGTTATCTGATTGTTTATTCACTGTACTTTTATATTGCAGCTGAGCGAGCGAGTTTAATGCATAATATAAGCCTCTGT
Source organism: Pelodytes ibericus (assembly GCA_036172795.1). NCBI lineage: Eukaryota > Metazoa > Chordata > Amphibia > Anura > Pelodytidae > Pelodytes > Pelodytes ibericus. The sequence goes on from CM069857.1 coordinate 69,442,460, forward strand.
GTCTTTACGAATTGAGTTTTTCCAAGATTTTTGATAATACAGGGAGCAATGATATTGGACAGTAGTAAGATTGAAAATTATTGTCACCACTTTTATGAATAGGTACTACTCTTGCAGTCTTCCAGACTTCGGGTCGTCAAGGAGTCTTGGTTTTGGATTGCGGAAGATTTAGCAATTGCTGGTGCACTGAGCTTCAGCAACATTGATGGGATTTTATTAGGTTCAGACGGGTATTTCATTTATTTTTATTGAGATGTTTACTAATGACACTAACAGAACAGGTCTAAAACTGCATTTCTCTGTCATTTCAGAATGCATGTCATAAGTTAGCTTAGCAATCAGGTGGTGGCACATTGATAAAATATTTATTAAAGGTATCTGCTACATCTAGGAGGTGTTGCAGGGTTTGGCTGTCAACTTTTAAAGTGATGAATAGTGAGTGGACTGGGGGGTTGTATGTTAGTTATGATTTTCTACTTTTCTTGATTTTGATATTAACATTTTCATTGAAATAATGGGCCTTTGCCACTTTTGTTTGTTTTGTGCATGCATTACACCATTGTAGCTTTTCAGATTAATGTGAGTTGGGCTGGAGGTCAATTGCGTTAACGCCAAAGCCTTAAATTGATTTATTGTTTTTATTATTCAGCCTTTCACTTTTTGGTTTTTGAGTTACGGTTTTACTAAGGAGTTGGGTTATGTCAGAAAGGGTATGCACTGGTGAGTTAGGTGGCCGGTAGATTCCATCAACAATCATTAGTTTGCTAACCAATTATATCAGAAAGGAAATCAAAGGTGACAGTTCTGTAAATGGGTGAACCTTATGGATACTAGTAAGAGAGGGGGTATGCAAAGAACACAGATATAAATACAATATCCACAATGGTCAAATTATGTTGGGTTGTTGATTGAAGTGCTGCCTGGCGATTTCTTCCTTGTGTCCTCCTTGAAAAACTCCTATCATCCTTTCATAAGGGCACTTATTTGAAATTGCCACTTAATGCAAAGTGGCCTTTGCCCATCTCAGTCATACAGACTCTGCACAAACTATAGTGAATCCCGTATTTGCTCGAATATAAGACGACCCTGATTATAAGACGACCCCCCAAACTTTGGATATTGCTTTAGGAAAAAAAGTAAAAGTCTGAATATAAGACTACCCTATAGGAAAAAAGTTTAACTTGTATATATTAACATGTAAATTACTTTTTAATATTCAATAAAAATGATATTAAACAAATGCATGTCTTGTATTTATTGTGCCAATGCTGCCTCTCTCTCCACCCCCCTGCGTTGTCTCCCTCCCCGCAAACTTTTCTCTCTCTCTCCCCCTTGTATTTCTCTCCCCCTCCCTCCCCTTGTCTTTCTTTGCCCCCTCATCTTTCTCTGCCCTCCCCTTGTCTTTATCTGCTCCCCTCCCCATGTCTTTCTCTCCCCCCTCCCTTAGCCCTTCCCTCCCCTTCTCTCTGCCCCCCTCCCTCCCTCCCCCTCACCTTTAACTCGCTCCCTGGTGGCTAGTGGGGGCAGCTGGGGGATGTCTGCATGATACCTGCAGACATCCTCCATGCTGCACGACACCTTCGTCCATTATGACGGACAGCCGGTCTGCACGCTGCCCATATCTCCCTGGTGCCTAGTGGAGGCAGCCGGAGGATGTCTGCACGATACGAGCAGACATCCTACGCTGCTGCCCGGCACTTCCGCCAGGACTTTTATTTTGAAGCCGGAAGGACCCGGGTTCATCATAGAATTCCCGGCAGTCGTGCCGGGTGGCAGCAGGGGGAGGATCATTGCGCAGACATCCCCCGGCTGTTAGAGAGGGGGATCCAGGCAGTGGTGTATCTTGGTTTTGTGCTGCCCTAGGCAGACAAATTTTGGGCACCTCCCCTACCCACGATGCACACCCACGGCATGACCCATAACCCACGTTGCACACCAAGGACATGCCCCATCACCCCATTTGCATGCCTCTATCACCCCATTACATACACATTGCCAGTATCATTTGCCATTAATATGCCCCAGCCAATTTGCCCAATAATATGCAAGTATTATTTGCCATTAATAAGTCACAGACAATTTACACAATAATATGCCAGTATTTGCCATTTAATCAGCCCCTGCCAATTTGCCCAATATTATGCCAGTATAATTTGCCATTATTATTCCCCAGCCAATTTGCCCAATAATATGCCAGTGTTATTCTGCCATTTACCGGTAATATGCCCCAGCCAATTTGCCCAATATTAAGCCAGTATTATTTACCATTTAATATGCCCCTGCCAATTTGCCCAATAATATGTTAGTGTTATTTGTCATTAATAAGCCCCAGCCAATTTGCCCAATAATATGCCAGTGTTATTTACCTTTTAATATGCCCCTGATAATTTGCCCAATAATATACCAGTGTTATTTGCCATGTTATATCCCGCAGCCAATTTGCCCAATAATATGCCAGTGTTATTTGCCATTTAATATGCCCCTACAATTTGCCCAACAATATGCCAGTTTTATTTGCCATTTAATATGCCCCTGCTAATTTGCCCAATAATATGCCAGTGTTATTTGCCATTTTATATCCCGCAGCCAATTTGCCCAATAATATGCCAGTGTTATTTGCCATTTAATGTGCTCCTGCCAATTTGACCAATAATATGCCAGTGTTATTTGCCATTTAATGTGCCCCTGCCAATTTGCCCAATAATATGCCAGTGTTATTTGCCATTTAATGTGCCCCTGCTAATTTGCCCAATAATATGCCAGTGTTATTTTCCATTTAATGTGCCCAGCCAATTTGCCCAATAATATGCCAGTGTGATTTGCCATTTAATGTGCCCGGCCAATTTGTCCAATAATATGCCAGTGTTATTTGCCATTTAATGTGCCCAGCTAATTTGCCCAATATGCCAGTGTGATTTGCCATTTATGTGCCCAGCTAATTTGCCCAATATGCCAGTGTGATTTGCCATTTAATATGCCCCTGCTAATGGCCAAATCCCCCCCATCTGCCCAGCACTTACCTTTCCCTGGTGGCTAGTGGCAGGCAGCATGGAGTCCTTGGAGTTGTGCCGACAGTCACGTGACGGGCGCGCTGACGTCATCACGTGACTGTCGGCACTTCCGTGTCAGACTGCACGGGGAGCCGAACAGGCAGGAGGTTTCTCTGTGCTGCCTGTTCGGCTCCCCGTGCAGCCTGGCAGGCAGAGCGATGGTGAGGGGGGATCTTCCGATCCCCTCTCACCTCCGTCTCTGCCTGCAAGCGCGGTCTTTTTTTTTTTTTAAAGGGACGGATTTTTTTTTATTTATTTATTTATTTATTTTTCAGTGCTGGGGGGCTGCCGCCCCCCAAAATTTGCCGCCCTAGGCATCCGCCTAGGATGCCTCGCGGTAAATACAGCACTGGATCCAGGTCCCCTGCAGCTCTGCAGGGGACCTGGATCCCTGTCTTATAATCTGACCTCAATTTGAGGTCAGATTATAAAACGACTTTGAATATAAGACTTATATTCGAGCAAATACGGTTGTTCAATCAGCTAACCAAAATAATCACAAAGCATCTACCAGTTCTCAAATTAGATCCCTTGTATGAGAAGATCCCTACCATGCCTATATTTTGAATGTGCTTTTAGCACTTTAATATGCATTAATATTTGGAAGCTGCATTTTGGTCACTAGACAGTCCTTTTAAGGTGGAAGTTAGAGTAACACCTATGACTATGATTAAGCGCTAGATAGAGGCACGAAACGTGGACGTAATTCTTCTTTTGTATGGTGAGTGCTTAAGATTGACTTAATAAAAATGTAACATTTCATAACGAAGTCCTTGTCCCAAAACTTTAATTTGCAGCCTGGATAAAACCTCAGACTTACAAGGCAATTGTGATTTGTGGAGGTGTACCATGAGAGGCGGATGCAGCAATATTTTTTGTGTGCACCCTTGATTATCTATATATAGCAGTGTGAGTACCTTCCCTTTTTTTTCTGGGTTTGACGGATACCAGGAGAATGTTAACTGCCTGACTGCATTGTGCCAACTGTAAAGTTTGGTGAAGAAGAGATAATGGTTTGGGGCTGTTTTTCAGAGGTTGGGCAAGGCCCCTTACTTCCAGTTAAATGAAATCTTAATGCTTAAGAATACCAAGACATTTTGGACAATCCTATACTTCCAACTTTGTGTGATTTGGGGTAGGCCCTTTTCTATTCCAGCATGACTGTGACCGAGTAGACAAAGCAAGGTCCAAAAAAACATGGTTGGATGAGTTTGCTGTGGGAGAGCTTGACTGGCCCACACAGAGCCCTGACCTCAGGCCCATCAAACACCTTTGGGATGAACTTGAAATGAGATTGCAAGCCAGGCCTTCTTGTCCAAAATAAGTGCCTGATACTGATATATGCTCAGCTGGATGAACTGGCAAAAAATCCCAAAGAAACACTCCAAAATATTGTGGAAAGCCTTCATAGGAGCGTGGAAGCTGTTGTAACTGCAAAGGGGGGAACTAACTACATGTGAATGTCTATGTATTTAGAGTGCAATGTAATAAAAGTCCCTGTTGGTGTAATGCTGAGGTATCCCAGTACTTTGCGCCATTTAATATACATTTTAACCATATGTAAATCAGAAGTGGCACACGTGCACTCAACACCCAATTCGGGTGCTCAGCAGTAGTGACAGGGAAATTTGGTATGATGTATGTGCAAAATGTCTATATGAATGGCTTTGCATAGAAACACCCCAGATACAATTAAAAGAGCGGGCATGCATTCCAGTATGTGGATAGTTACAATAAAATATCAATAATTTACATTCATATCAAAGTAATATATCCCTTATTTTTATTTATTTGAGGAAGTACCTAGAATGGGGTGATCCAAAGACACATGATTGCAAAATGGAATAGGTGCTCCCACTTAGTAAAACATATCTTTATCTATTAAAAAGTAAGACAAAAATGTATAAAACCATAACAATGTGTGCTCTAGTTACACAAAACAAGCATCAAAATGTTTAATAAAACCAAAGGTCCTGGTTGTGTTTTTAATCTGAATGTGGGGCCTTCAGATAACAATTTAAACTTTGCAATCAATACAGGAAATATATTTAAAGGCTGATATGCCTTTAAGACAGGGCTGAAAAGATAAGGATAGATGTGATCCACTGTGTCTAAAGAGTTAATCAAAATAGTGGTTCACCTTTATTTTATTTGAAGCCGTAGAGACTACAGTGTTCTCCCAAGCGAAATCATGTATGGTGATTTACAATACTTAGACCAGGGCTCGACAAACCCCAGGCGTCATGGCGACCAGGAAATTAGACCTGGCGCCTGAGTGCAGTCAGCCTCATGGTCCCCTTGCCGCTGCCATCCGATTTTTTTCGCAGCGCGAGGGGGTAACGTCTGTGCGGATGGCAAAGCGTGTCTGAGTGCCGGGTGTCGTCACGTGACATCCTGGCACTCAGCAGGCCGACCAACGGAGATCAGCTGCAGCACGAATGTCCCCCTCCCCTGCAGTGAGGTAAAGCAGCAGGGAGGGGGGACACGTTAAGAAAAAAACCTCAAGAAAAGACTGTGTGAGGTGGGTGTGTGTTTGTATATATTGTAAAGTAGGTGTGTGTGAGTCGTTTGTATATGTGCATATGTAAAGTAGGTGTGTGTGAAGTGTTTGGATATATGTGCATATGTAAAGTAGGTGTGTGTGTGAGGTATTTGGATATGTGTATATGTAAAGTAGGTGTGTGTGTGAGGTGTCTGGATATATGTGTATATGTAAAGTAGGTGTGTGTGTGAGGTGTTTGGATATATGTGTATATGTAAAGTAGGTGTGTGTGTGAGGTGTTGGATATATGTGTATATGTAAAGTAGGTGTGTTTGTATGTATGTGAAGTAGGCATGTGTGTTTATGAATTGCGTTTATGTTTGCGTGATTGTCTGGCTCCTAAAATCAAATTAAATTTGTCAAGCCCAGACTTAGACCATTGTAGAGCCTAAAATGTAGCAAGAAACTCTCATTAATGTTCAGTGAGTTGATTATGTAATAGTGCATAGCAGAGAAAATTACCTCACTGAGCATTACTGAGAGTTTCTTGCTACAACTTAAGTTCTACAGTGGTCTAAGTGTTGTAAATCACCATACTGTGTACAGGACATCTCCACATAAGATTAAAAACACAACCAGAACCTTTGGTTTTATCACACATTTTTATCCTTTATTCTTCTTTAGTGTCACTTGAGCACACAATTATATGTTTTTATTCATTTTTGTCTCATGTTTAGTTTAATAATATTGATGTTTTATTAAGAGGGAGCACCTACTCCATTGCTGTCATTTACAATCATTCGTAATCTTTCAAATGTTAATTCAGATCATCCCAATGCACCGGAAGCAGGCATGCCTTCTCTGCACCCCAATATAAAATAGTTAACTAATCCCATCCGCCTGCGTTCCATGTTTCGGAGAAGTGTTGGCGCTGCGGGGTAGAGAAGGGCACGGTACTACATATCTGGTGGGAGTGTAAAAACATTGTGCCTTTCTGGAAACAAATCCATGACACTATGCAAAATTTTTAGTGATGAACCTCTCCCATTTCTGCCTGGCCCATATCTTATTCACCAAATTGAGGGGTCAATAGCGAGCAATAAGAAATCTGTTGTACGACATCTGATTAATGCGGCAAAGACCATCATCCCACTGCATTGGAAAGACCCTCTGCCCCCATCCTTTAAGGACTGGATATTGCAAGTAGAGAGGCTTAGGACCCTCGAAGAGATAGCCATGTTCTCTGAGGCCCAACGCACCAAATACCACCAGACTTGGTTTTACTGGTTGAGTTTCCTAGACAGCCCAGAGATTCGACAGATACTCATGAGTGACACGCGCCCCACTACTGGGGAAGATATTGCTGACTGATCCACATTCCAGTTTTTTTGCTCCCCGTGCCCTGTATTGCTTAGATTCCTTCTTTCTGTTCTGTCTCTATTTCTTCTTCTCCCACCGCCCCCACCCTTTTTTTTTTTATATATATAATTAATTTTATATATTTCGAAAAAAATATGATAAATTTGGATATACATTTCTGAGGAGAGGTAAAACATATCATTGAAACATGTAGACCGAATCTATTGTATGTTTATTTATATTGATGTGCCCTATTATGCAATCCTATTATTTGATATGTGTTTTCTACTATTGGTTTTGTTCTGTCCCCCCCCCCCAAATATTAGTTTTTTTGCATTGTCTTTAAATAATAACTAAAAACTAATAAAGATATATATTTACACACAAAAAAAAAGTTAACTAATGCAGATCTAGATTGATTTGAAGCTATGTTAATGCACATTATAGGGATGTCTCAATTCTATGTGCCAAATATAGCTTCACTGTTTTAGCTTAGAAACAATATTTCCCTAAAAAAATCATTGCTTTCCAGGGACAACACATTTGCATGGGTAAATTGTCCAGGTGCCTCAAGTATAATATTTCAAGTTATTGTACCTGAGAACATGTGAATTATTCAGGCTCATGGTGAAAACATTCTACGGGAATAATCAGATTCTGTAGTTGGCACATTGGCTCAATTAATGATTTTACTGGCATTTGTTTGTCTACATTAATATATAAAAAAAATAAAAAAGCAAAGGTGCGCTAATTAACCCCTTCGTGACGCATGGTGCTTGCGTCCCAAACGACGCAAGCACCAAAACGTCACGATTTGTTCCTGGCCACCGATCACAAGGTGATCGGTAGCCAGGAACACTCTGGCAGAGACCCGATCAGGGTCTTAATAGACCCTGTGGGCCCCTGCCAAAAAATTGCGAGACCTCCGGACGTCACGGAGGCGTGCCCAGAAGTTTGTAGAAATGTAGCCAGTGCTCGCTTTGAGCACCGGCTACATTTTCCCTGTCAGACAGAGGCCGCTCAAAGTGGCCTCATCTGACAGGTGGGATCCCGCTGTAAGTGCCTGCAGCGGGATTCGAAAACAGCTCATCGCGGAGAGCCGCGATGAGCTGTTTAGTACAGGACGTTCTATGCCGTCCTAACGACTTTAAGGCACTGTGACAATAAGTGCACAAAGAAAATTTTAAAGGCTACCATACCGCTTTGATATGTATCTGCTCTGAAAGGCATATCTGATAGTTCTGTCTGGTAACTGTATAAAAACAGTTATCAGACATACCTTTGAGGAGATACCATCCACAGATACAAATAAAAGAGGTTTGATACCCTTTAAAATGTTCTTTTTGTGCACGTATTGTGACAGTATGCCACATGTTGGGGACACCATTACATTTTCATTATTAATTAGCGCACCTTTACCCCTTTGCTTTTTTGATGTTTTTTCCTGTGTGATTTAGGGTTACACAGTATAGGTTGCAGCTTGCATCTCTTTAGCGCTGTGGACACACCCATTGTTTCTGTCTAACAATAGGATACCTCTAAATGTAAAAGTTGTAAGCGTGGAGGCACAAGCTATTCCCTCTCCCATGTATCTTACCCATCACAGCAGAGTAAAAGACTGAAAGCCGCAAGCAATTGCCCATAAACCAACAAAAATGGTTCAACCTTCCCTTCCTCAAAAGAAACAAGCAACTTATTTCAGTACTCATGTAATGAAGAAAACCAAGCATGTGTATACAAATACATAAAAATGAGTGCCAAGAGCCAGCAAGCCATGAATCCTAAAATCCCAACTGCTGGCTCCTCACTTTTTAAAATGATTTACATAGAACTGTATGGAAAAACCACTTCCCTGGCTCCTAAAAATAATTATTATGCGGACTCCTGAGTCGGTCTGTTTGGCTCCTCAATTCTATAAATATTTGTCAAGCCCTGCCATAAAAGAAATACATTATTTTACTAAGCTATTAAAAAAAATACATATAAATTACCGGACATGTGGCTACCAGTTCTCAGGTTAATTAAAGCAGGGAATGGATATAGAAACCTGGAGAAGGAGAAAATGGAAAAGGTCTTGACCACACGATTGGTAGGACATCTACCAGCATAATAGTCATTTTTCTTGTCATTTCTATCTACATCTGGTAAGATTAACATGGTGAATGTGAACAGAGGCAAAATAAGATTTTCTTTTTGCAAGTATTCATTCTGTATATGCTGCTTAACTAGATCTAATATTTGAAATATATGCATGTTATTCCACCTTTCTTTAAATGTTAGAGATTTAGGTAACTGAACTTGTTAATTAGAGTATATGAAAAAAATATTATCCTAAGACCTTGTAAGGGAAGGAATGTACCACCCGTTCGCCAAGAGGTTAATTATTCCTGGCTGATAAAGAGAAGTAGGCAACTAAAATGTATATGTTTACAAATCGCAAATACCAGAATGAGTTTTTTTTGTGTCTTTTAAAGACTGTCATACATAATCTTCTGTATCAAAGAACTTAAGAAAAATACACACAACACCTTTAAAAACCGATAAACAAGTATGCATGGTCTTGTTGACTAGCATTTGCTTCTAGTTTCTTGGCTCCAAAAGGTTCAAGTACCAATGCAAGCAAAACCTCAACTGAGAGGCACTGATGGGAAGTTGAAAAGGTCTCCATGGGTGAGTCAATGAATCATAAAGTGCTTCCTGCTCTGGAGAATTTTGAAAATTGTCTCTTGCAACAAGGAAAGGAAGTATTCCAGAAGGTATTAAAATAAGTTTGCTTCCCAGTTGCATTTAAATTGTTGGCACAACTCTGGTTAAAAGTCAAATCACTGTCCCCCACCCCAGGCAAATCCCCCAGGTCGATCTTCTGGCAGAGGATTGTAATTTGGGTCTTCTTCTTGTGTATCAAATATTGCTTTTCTGCAAAAGAGAGAAGGTTTAAAGTCAATAAATCCCATGGGTATGTTCTGTGTGTAGTTAATGGAAAGGGGGGAGGGGGGGGGGGGGAATCAGCACATCAGGGTTAGCGAACAGGTAGCTCTACATCTACTCATAAATACAACACTTGTAATTCTCCAACAGTTTTTTTTTTTTAAGATAGATAGAGCATGGCTGTAGATTGAGTTATACAACTTAGGACTGTCAACCTCAACACTGTTTATACTGTGAATGTAGAGAATAAAAATGTATGAAAAATTAGCTATGCATTGTTTTAGCAGAATTGCAAGTACCTGCATAAATATGGAGACAAATAAGTGTTAAACACCTCTGTCGTGTCTATGACATCATCTGTGGCTTGATATGCAAATTAACTATTTCTCAATGGGAAACGTATAATTTGCATATCAAGCCACAGATGTCATAGACATGACAGACGTGTGTGTGTGTGTGGGGGGGGGGGTTTACTTATGTCTTCCTTTCACATTAAGCCATTCCTTATTCCCTATAAGCCTCATCACTGAAAGAACATGATAAAAAAAAAAAAAGCTAAAATCATTATTCTTTGTGTATTCAGTAACCCAATAAAAAAAAAAAAATACTTACAATACATAAGGGGTTTTAAGAATTCTTCCTCCTCCAGGCTGGTTTGGAAACACGTCCTCTAAAAAGAAATATATGTGCCCGACTGCAATACCTAAAAGAATCCAAGAACACAATAGTAAATATAAAAGTTTAATATCACACACACTTATGCAAACAAGTTTGAGAATGGTGTTTTTACCTAGGAGATCCACAATAATGGAGTTCCCAAGTAACAAAGAAAAGCCCATGAGCACCCAGGGCAAGAAGGGGGCTTGAAAATTGAGGAGCCCAAAGAAGTTCATACGGACGTAAGGATTTCTTCTGCTCCATACATATACAAGCATTATCGTAAAAGCCTGGCCTAGGAAAACTAAATTTACAAATAAGCCAAAAATCTGGTGAAAAGCCATTAAGGAATTTTACATTGGACATTTCAAACACTGCAATTTAACACACGTTACCAAAGTAGGTTTTTCCAAAATGAATATTTCATGTGAAAGACGTTAAATGTTGCTGCAACAAAAAAGGACTTTAAAACTATTATCATCCATAACAAAGTCGACATTTTCAAAAACTGTAGTGTTTTTTTACCATTACAATTATGAAAGACAATACAAACACACTGTAATGCACACATTTCTCTAAGGTGCTCAAGTTTTTGTTATGTAATACAGTTTTATTTTTCAGCATTCCAAAGGAAAACAGTGCAAACTGTCACTTACTAGCGTAGCATGTCACCGATAGGAGTTTTACCAACTATACAGGGATTTCTACGCTAATAAGTGGAAGTCAGACACGGGACACACACGGGAGTCTAAGGAGGTGATCACAACTCCCATGAAGATGAGGCAGCATCCCCCCCCCCCCCCCGTGTTTCTGACTTCCATCTACTAGCGTAGCATGTCACCGATAGGAGGGGATTTCACACAATGGGCAGAGATGCTACTGGCCTTGGGTAGCTGTTCCTTTACATGAATTATGTATTTGCACTTGCAGAACTCCCAAAAAAATAAAATAAAAAAAAATAAAAAAAACCATAGATCTTGATAAAAAAAAAAAAATTTTTTTAATGTTTGAGCTGTCTCCCATTTATGACATCTCCCTTTGGCACGGTGTGCAAAAGGAGCAATGGAACAGTTAATATCCATATGGGTCACAAATTGAAATATTCCTACTGTCTCCTATAATTACATCAAACACTTTTTACCGTCATAATAATCCACAACTCAGCATGAAATATGAAGACTAGAATTCTAATAAAATGTGAATTGCACTTTTATAAAAGGATACAGCCATTAAAAGACCACCAAATAGAAACATAAATACAAAATCCGCAGTTCGGCCTCGGAATGATCCTTCTTCAAGCATCCTGCAGTATCGGTATCTGAACAATCAGGTCAAAGAAAACACACTTTCCTTTTTCACTAATTACATTTCTGCCACCTATGTGGCTACCAAAAAAAAAATAAAAAAAATGTTAATGCATATTGTGGAGGGATGTTACAGCATACAAAACAATACTATTAAAAAATAAGCATGAACAATAACAAATATAGATCTTTTCTGTAAATATAAAGCTGCACATGTGGGAGGCATTGCACATGCAGAGAGGGGGTGGTGTGAACATACATGTTTAGGTCACTCATGTGTGGCACCCACTTACAATGCGCCCTCTTATCCATCCACAGAGCTCTATGCGAGACCTAGGATTTGCTCATTCCAGTTGCAATCCTGAAGGATTTATAAAGGCTGTAAACTCATCAGCCCTGAACACTGACTTATTTGGCTGTCATATTTATCCCAATTAATGAAAACTGCTTAATGAAAAGAGGGGGAAAAGACTACTATTATAAGCAGAACATGATAAATTACAGGATACCACACCTGCCCAGTTCCTATAATTTACTAGGCTGGCTACTGATTTGGTCTGTTTGCTCTTCAGGTCTACAAATCTTTGTCAAGGTCTGGCAAGTATTTAAAAGAATCACACTTCGAGAACTAGAATATTTAATAAAGGATACAGAAAAATCATATTAAATAAAAAATTGAATCCAATTGATCCAAAAAACAAGAAGTTTGTTATTAATCGCCATATCTGTAATAAACAAAAGCAACAAAAAAAGAGACACAGAAAGAAAACATTACATGTACAGAGAAAAATATTTATAAGAAAATGTTTACTTGAAACAAAATTATTTTCCCCTATAACAATGTTATATCTGATGGCTAAACTAACCTCGCCACATTGTATCAATATGGTTGAAATAAAGATTGTGGTTTGTAAAACCTATACCTTATTGGATTTTAAGTAATACGGATGTAAAAATAAAATAAGCAGCTCAAGTACAAATATAATTTAAAATCGGTTTAATGAGTAATCCATGAGTGCATTGGGTTGTTCATATAAGTGTGTTTTAGGACACAGTTCTAAAAGTGGTGTAAAGAGCAGTAACATTTCATTGGTTTCCATGCCGATTGCTCCATTTTTTGGTTTGGAATTTACTTTTATAAATAATTCCATTGTTTATTTTGTATTAGATGGATAAGGACAAGAGCAAAGAAACATTCTCGTGAATAAGAGTAATGGGTTGCACAGGGAAAAATGAGAATTCCCACAATGTAGCATGGTTAAACCTGACCATGTGGGAATATAGACTGGATCTTAAGCCTTGTGTTTTTTCTTTTAAAACACACTTATAAAACATGCAGCTTAATATCTTTAAAAAAATAATAATAACATTTTAAAGGCATACAATTTTGGCTAGCTAAAGGTATCTTTATATTTTCTCTAAAATGTTAGTGATATTTTTACAACACACCCACTATAAATGTCTAACAAAAAATGGTGGCTGAATTAAATGAAAAGATTCTCCTGTGCTTTCACTGTGGCTCAATATCAGTTGAAGAAAAAAATAAAATAAAGAAAGAAAAAAAACCTTACCTGGTAACGTCTAAATATCAATTCTGGGTTGAAGTAAAGTTGAAAAGGTGTTATGAGCTCCAATTGCTAAAAGAAATGATACTTGTTTAAGTAACTATGCAGTAGTAAAAAAAAAGAAAAAAAGGAAAGTGCCGTTTACAATCATTAATACGGTGTTGGACCTACACATGGGCCCAGTATAGTTTGCTTATCACTCAACAATCAAACCACTTCAGAAAACGTCTGATGACAAAGTTACCAATAATTACAGGAAGTTAAGCAGAGTTTGCCTAAATATAATCTAGTGGGAAAATATTCACTTGTTTCACTGCCATCATTGCCAGTGTTTAGCATAGACTTTCCTTAAACCTTAGTGTATTTTCTGTCCATTACCAGTACATGTTAGCTATTCGATTTTATTATAAACACACAAAAGTTATTCTATGTTATTGTCCAAAAAGTCTGCCACTTAAGTAAAACCATTTAAATATCAAAACTACAATGTTAACATTTCATGCACATTGGCATAGTCAAAATGTCTCTAAATTACCTCACTTTTCTCACATCTGAATGTCATTCATTGTACTACAGGACTAGAAATATTGAATAGTTTGCACTTGTAATTTGGAATTTCAAGGGTCCATTCATAGAGCTTAGGACAAAATTTGTCACTCCACAATTTGGATCACTTTAGTGATCTGAATGGCCCCTAAAATCAGGCCATTGAGGAATTATGAAGGGATTCTGAATTGGCCTGCAAATCAGCCATTTCATCAGTCCGTAGTCCACGAAGTTCGGCCGACTGAAATGGCAATTTCTATATGTCCCACAGACTTAAACGGGAGGATTTTGGCTACGTAGTCAAAGTCCTACTGAAATGTCTCCAAAAATGTTTAAAAAAAATCATGTATATATGTATATATGTTCGTTATATATTAACACAATATAAAAGTTGCCCTCTGGCCATGTAGAACTTAGTCACGTGATAACACCATTGCAATACACCCTCAGTATCCACATACCACTCGTAAATCAAAGCTGGTATGTGGAAAGTGAGGGTATAATGCTAAATTCAAACCAATTTGGGGAGAGATATTGGTCCTTTAACCCCTTCATGATGCAAGGTGCTTGCGTCCCAAACGACGCAAGCACCAAAACGTCACAAATTGTTCCTGGTCACCGATCACAAGGTGATCGGTAGTCAGGAACACTATGGCAGAGACCCGATCAGGGTCTTAATAGACCCTGTGGGTCCCTGCCAAAATATTGCGAGACCTCCGGATGTCACGTGTGACGTCACGGAGGCGTGCCCGAACGGCGCGATTTAGAGAAATGTAGCCGGTGCTCGCTTTGAGCACTGGCTACATTTCCCGTGTCAGACTGAGGCCACTCAAAGTGGCCTCAGATGACAGGTGGGATGACAGGCAAGTGCCTGCAGCGGGATCCGAGAACAGCTCATCGCAGGGAGCCGCGATGAGCTGTTTAACAAAGGAAGTACTATGCCGTCCTAACGACTTTTAGGCACTTAAAATTAGGACGTCATAGTACGTCCTAACGTCACGAAGGGGTTAAGATTCTGCAGACCAAGTTCTCCTAACTGAATATGGTGGAAAATCAGCGGAAATTGCATATCAATATTTCTCTGTAGTTCAGCTATCAATCCCAATCTGGACACATTTCGGACCAAGATCCGGGGTATAGATTACAGCCCCTACTATTGTAACACTGTAGCAGTAAAAATTTTAGGTGCCATGACGGCATGGCTTTGAGTGATTTGTCAAGGTCTATCTTAAACTTGCATATGGATTTATGTATGTGTGCTGCTTGACCTGGAATGTTATCTCAAAAATGTAAAGTATAGTGTGTCTTTATAAACAAAAAAAGAATAAAACAGTTAGGAACCTCAATAACTGACAGAAATAATTAGCACTTTATAAGTAAGTGTTCGGCACTATGGCAAGATAAATAGTAAGAAGTGTAAATATAATACAACTAATGTTAAAAGAAAAAGCAAGAGGTGTATTCAAATAACTATCAGAGAATGTTAAAAAAATCTAAATGCTACATTTTTATTAGCAGTAACATTATTAAAGCCACATTATTGTGTAAAGTGGTTTGTTTTTAATTAACACAGCAGGAACTAATTAGAGCCATTGATAAACATTATATAATTAAAAGGAGTCAAACAAGAATTTTTTTCTCCACAAAGGCCAATAATAATAATACTGATGCAGTCTATTTAACTGGTATTGTATGAAGCAGGGCTCACTACCTTAACATTTATAATGGCAAATAATGAACTAAGTAATTAAGTCACCTTCACAATTGCTCACTTTATTCCACCACTATGATGAAAGTAAATATTTCCTGCCAGTTTCAGAAGTATGAGAGATTTGGGTTGCATTAGCATGCCTGAGTACATAATGTACATGGTCACTGTAGCCGTATACATAAGTACTATAAAACTGATTAGCCTTTTGAAAATACATAAGGGAAGTAAGATTTATGAAATAATTAAAAAAAAACTAACTGGGGAGATAAAAATGTTGCCTGGTAATGGCCCCAACAGTTTATGAAGTTTGAAGCCGATTTCACTTAAAGTGAAACATTTTGGGAAGAGTCAAAACAGTTGGTCCCTCAGGCAGAGTAACAAAAAAAAAATATAATAAATGCAATTTATAAATATCTTCAAAACACCTGTAGGCATCATTTGTTATCAAAATTAAGTGTCACACAGGTCTTTCTCAGAGCCAATAGCAGTCTAAAAGGTGATGCAAACTCAAATGGATACTTTTATAAGGAAATAAATACCGTATAAAAGGAGGTTTTGGGACGGTGCCTTTATTAATTTATCAAATAATTATTAAATCTTTGAAAAATGCTTGAATTCACATGTATTTTACCGGCTAACAAGAAACCATCCAAGTATAGCCTCTCTCTTCGAAATAAACATTCAACAAACGTGTCACTAAAAATAAACCCCAACTTTTTTACCTGTAAAAAAAAAAAAAAAAAAAGCTCTAAAGTGATAAACATACTGTTAGACGATGACTGAGCATAATAATACAAAGTGCTGGTTAATCTTTGGCGGTTGTTGAGGACGTCGTTGCCCTGAAGGCCAGCTAACTATATAACTGGCTAAGCAAAACAGACGAAACATAGTGAACAACAGCTGACAGCTCTGTCCAGGGTTATAAGCATTTCAGTAGTGCAAAGGGGCAGGATGTCTGGATCGAAAGATACACGGATGGTGACCAGTTGGCAGCATGAGTAGCCAGTAGATTAATAACCATCACTCGGTGATGTGCCCCCAATATCCTGGACGTGCCGGTAATCCCCGTGGATAGTAAATGACACGTCCCCAGTACACTGCCATATATACACACATTGTAGTAGATCTCTACGCTGAATTGTCACTAAGGAAAAGAGTGCCTTGGGACAGCTCCCCTATATCTTGCACTGGCCCCAGAGGCTCAGCACACTCCCCACACTTACCACTACAGCGGTGGTGAGCACACATGCTGTTGTGTATGCTCGGGTCACAGGAGGAATCTGCATATATTCCTGCCTGAAGGTCTGATACGCCATCTTGCAGCCTCTTCACTACCTCAGTTCTCATCCCCTCCTACAGCCAGCCCAACGATACACCAACACTTGCAAATACCTTTACAGCATTCAACCAATGGATACGTAGCAACACATTATATTTGGTTTCCAATTGGTGCTCCCCAATAAATCCCTCCTACGGATCCAATATGTCACGTCTAACTGTCATTGGTCCGCGTATATGGTGCTGGTCTACACTGATTGGTTGGAATTGTCCTCACGTTGCGTCGCAGGAAGTCAGGTTCAAACCACTAGACACCCCCAGCTAATCACTGCTAGTTAGTGCTACCAGTTAGTATTGGTTACATATAGTCATTTTTCAGCCACTATAAACTCTGCTTCTAGAACTACAAAACAAGAAGTATATCTATATAGTCATAGAAACATTTTTAAATGTGCAAATCAGTCGGCATGCTGTTAAGTTTTTCATTTTGGGCTCTGGTGTTATGCCATTAATTTTTAACAGTTATGTTTTTGGATGAAATTCAGAGTCATTCTGGATAAGTTTATGCTGAGGATAACGATGTTAGGAATTGTATTTGTTAAACCATCATTATTTTGCGCCTTAGCAGTAGCTGGAGTGCCAGTATGAAAAATGGAGGTTCATATCTTCCTTCGGCTGCTGTCTATTGGTGTGAAGCTATTTGCGTAACGTTTGATTGGTTCTTTCGAACTGCCAATTGGTAGTTGGCAGCCACCGAAAGCGGACAGACCTCTCTGGCGGGAAGAGGGGGGGAGAGAGCGTTCGTTAACCCGGAAGGCGAGCTAGGTTCCTGGGGACCAGCATACAAGTAAACCTAACATTCTCTTTCCACTCATTTTGGAGGCTCTGTTAACAGCCAGGGACATTGTCACTTTCTGTCTGCAGATCGTGATGCGTCAGTGAGTTTCAGTGCAGTCTGAGAGCAAAGCCAGCATTCGTGATCACTAAGCTTTGACATTCTACATGGTGTCGGTTAGAGTTCCAGTGATGCTTATCTTCCCCTGAATTCATGGGAGAAGGTGGTATTTATAGCAAAGTTTAGTGTGATTTTATATACTGTTATATGAGATACAGGAGCAATTTATGGGAATGCATACTGTCCTTGTGACAGCTTTTCTCCTTTGCAACCAAGTTACCGATCCACACACATTACTTGTTTCTGACACTTTTATGGGCTGTGTTTGTTTGGTGTTTACTCACCATGAGTTGTGGCCATGCTTGGAGTGTTAATAGTACAGCTCATGGCTTCCAGTGTTGTATTCATTTTTTTCTATGAATATGTGAACTCATTAGTTGCTTGGTATTTTCCACTACACATGTGCATTCGTTTTCGGACGAATGCATTTTCCTCCGAAAATAGCATTTTCGTTCATTCGTTTGAAAAACGAATAACGAAAATTGTAAGCTAATGAAAGCCGAATGAACGAATGGTTAATAAACGAAAATCATTCGTCCATTCGTAGTACTATTGGCATTCTATAAGCTGAAATAGAGTCGGTTTATAGAATACAATAGCATAGTACACTACATTCCATAAACCGACATAATGAACGACTTTCGGTTTATAGAATGCATGTAAGTCTATTGGCATTCTATAAACCGACTCTATTTCGGTTTATAGTAATGCCAATACTATAGCACGAATGGACGAATGATTTTCGTTTATATTAAACCATTCGTTCAACTTCTTAGCTTTTTATAAACCGAAACAGAGTCCCCATTCATAAATTTTTATGAATGGGAACTCTAGTTCGGTTTATGGAAAGCCCATAGTGTTACATGTATTCCATAAGCCGAAAGTCTATAAACCAAACGTTCGGTTTATAGACTTTCGGCTTATGGAATACATGTAATCCTATTGCTATTCTATAAACCGAACTAGAGCCCCATTCATAAGAATTTCTTATGAATGGGGCTCTCGTTTGGTTTATAGAAAGCCAATAGTATTACACGTATTCTATAAAACGAAAATAATGAACGAATTTCGTCTGAAACGAATGCAGTCATGAACGAAATTCGTTTGACGAAATAAATAACGAAAATGTTAGTTTTGCACATGTCTATTTTCCACTGAGTATTATGGTACTTGGTCCCGCTAATTTTCCATAATGTCCAGTGTTTTGTGCTCATAATTTTAAACATTTATGTATGCTACATTTTTATGAGACGAATTGAGATTTGTGTACCTTTCTACCATTCTTTATAGAAAGATATTTAACATTTCTTTAAGCTTCGCTGTAGCTATGTATATCCCAGTGCTATTTACAGGCTTGCTTTGGTTTTTTTTGTCTGAGTGAAAGGCCTCTAAACACAAGCAACTTGTATCTAAGAATTGTGCATTCTTTTAACACCTTAGTGACATGACTTTTTTGGCTTGTCCGACGCTTGGTGACATGGGCTGTTTTAACATTTCTGAGGTGTTTGTGTTTTGCTGTAATTTATTTCTGTCTCATTTAGTGTACCCGCACAAACTATATATCGTTTTTATCGTTATAAGAAGGGCTTTCTTTTGATACCATTATTTTGATAAAAAAAAATTTTCTGACTTTTATTTGAAAAATCGTATACTCATGTACAAGAGACAACAAAAAAACACTGCTAAAAAGTTTCTAATATATGTCCTGAGTTAAGAAATAGCCCATGTATTTATGTTTTTGTGCTTTTTTGTTCATGTTACAGGGCCAGAACTATAAGTGGTGCAAAGCTATTTTAAAATCCTTTCTTTCAAAATTAGCGATAGTGACATTGTAACACTGATTTCTGTACTAAATCCATGAATGACCCCCAACATGTACATATTTTTGAAAACTAGACAACTCAGGGCATTTAACTTGGGGTATTTTGACACATTTCATGTAGCCATTTTACCACCAATCTATGCCAAAGTTTGCAGAAAAAAATCTTTTTTTTAAATTTTTCACATATATTGCAATTTAGGTAAACATTACCTTAAAATGTGAAGGGGTATTTAAAAATAAAACCTCAATATGTGTTCAGCAACATCTCCTGAGTACAGGCATACCACCCATGCATAGGTTTGTTGGTTTGTTTTGGGGCTAAAAGGCCACATTTAGGGGGTGTGCATTTTGGTTTTCCAACTTGGAATTCTGACATGCAGAAAACTTGTGCCCATGTCCCATTTGGGACATTTTTGAAGCCAGAAAGTGTATTCTACCCCACAAAACCATATATTTTTTTAAACTAGACACCCTAGGGTATTTCAAATGGTAGTATTTTAACACTTTCCATGCACTAATTATACTACCAGCCTATGTCAATGTTTTGGTAGTAATTTTTTTTCACATTCATTGTACATCGGGCATGAATTCACAGATCCTATTATGTGTCAGTGCCAAACAACACCTTAATATGTGTTCAGCAACATCTCCTGAGTACAGGGATACCACCCATGTGTAGGTTAGTTAGATTATTTGGGGGCTAAAAGGCCACGTTTAGGGGGGGGTGCATTTCCAACTTGGAATTTTGACATGTAGTCAGCCTGCGCCCATGTTCCATTTGGGACACTTTTGAAGCCTGTCAAAGTATTTTACCCCATAAAACCATATATTTTGGAAAACTAGACATCATAGGGTATTTAAAATTGTGGTATTTTAACACTTTCCAAGTGCCAATTCTACCACCAACCTATGTCAAAGGGTTGGGATGTCATTTTTTCCCCACACACGTAGTTCAGGCAGGAATTTTCAGATTCTGGTATTTGCCACTGCCAACCAACACCTCAATATGTGTTCAGCAACATCTCCTGAGTACAGGGATACCCCCCATGCATAGGTTTGTTGGTTTGTATTGGGTCTAAAATTCCACATTAAGGGGGTGCGCAATTCCAACCTGGAATTTTGACATGTGGTCAGCCTGCGCCCATGTTCCATTTGGAACATTTTTGAAGCCGTCCAATGAATTTTACCCCATCAAACCATATATTTTTGGAAAATAGACATCCTAAGGTATTTCAAATGGTGGTATGTTAATACTGTATAGGTACTAATTCTACCACCAGCCTTTGTAAAAGTTTGTGGTAGTACTTTTTTGGGAGTTTTTTTTCCACATGCATTGTACTTCAGGCATGATTCTGGTATATGTCACTGCCAAACAACAACCCAATATGTGTTCAGCAACATCTCCCGAGTACAGGGATAGCACCCATGCATAGGTTTGTTGGTTTGTTTTTGGCTAGAAGGCAACATTTGTGAGATGCGCATCTCAAAATTCCAACTTGGAATTTTGACATGTAGTCAACCTGCGTCCGTGTCCTTTATGGGATATATCTTTGAAGCCAGCCAATGTAATTTACCCCCACCAAACCATATATTTTTTTATCGGTAGGCCCCCATCACTACTTGTGGCAAGGGCTCAGCAGCCACCGATACATCGCTAGATGATGTATCAGAAAGCTGAATAGGGTCAAAATCGAACCCTGAGTCCGCGGCCTCAGAATCAGTGCGTAAGCAGTGATCTCGAGCAAAGAAGGGGTTAATAGCTCTTAGAAGAGCCTATCTAGTACTGTAATACATTACAGTACAAAGAAATTAATCCATAAAACAGTGCAGGCAGCAAAACATACTGTTGCTGTGGAAGATTACTGCTTACACAGTGATGAATGGCAGGGAAGGGGTTAATACACAGTGAAAGACTTTCATAAAACCTGCCAATTTTATAAAATGTTATTTTATATCACTAATACTGATCTGTCTCTTTCAGTCACAAAAATGTAAGTGAGGAGAGGGAGGCAGATCAATATTTGTGAATATTGATCCGACTAATTTTGATCTGACCAGGGTGAATGGTGAGCTTAATTGAGAAATCACCAAACCGCCTTTGCCACTAATTCGCTGTTACTGATCGCTATGCGCGCAGGCAGCTTAAAAAAAAAAACTCAAATATTTTTACTTTACATGTAATCCCCTAGCGGGTATGTGTAAAAAAAAATAAAAATAAAATAAAAATATGCAGACAGATAAAAATTGCTTTGGCGTCAATATCATTGCGTCAGCAGTGATCGACGGCAAAGAAGGGGTTAATAACTCTTAGAAGAGCCTTTTTAGTACTGTAATAAATTACAGTACAAAAAAAATTAACCCCTAAAAAATGCACAAACAGCAAAAATAAATGCGCTGATGTGCACGATCACTGCTTATGCAAGATCAGTGGCAGGGAAGGGGTTAAACGCAGGGAATTGCTTTAATACATTTTTTTTTATTGTTTTATTATTTGTGTGTTGTGTATTTATTGTTTTTTTTTTTTTACTTTTACTTACTTTTAGAACTTTGATCTGTCTCTCTCCCTCACTAAAAAAAATGTGAGGAGAGGGAGGCAGATCATAACTGGTCAGATCAATATAGGGTTAATATTGATTTGACCAGTCAGTGGGGATGCTCAGCAGAGCATCCCCACTGCTTGTCTGTGTGCCTGGCAGTCACTGATTGCCTCTGTGAAGAGGCAATCGTGTTACAGCCAGAGAGCACAGGAAGCAGGTACTTCCTGCCTCCTGTGCTCTTGCCCTTAGAAGGGCAGCGCCATCTTGGTCACCCAGTGACCAAGATCGTGCATTTTTTTTTGTGTTCCTGATTGCCTCGACTTGCGAGGCAATCAGGAACACTTTCTGAGCATAGGAAGCGAAATATTCGCTTCCTATGCTCGTTTTTTAATGCCCGTCGTTTTAAAGGCTCTGTGCCTTTAAAACCGGCATTTCGATCGCTCTCCGGAGCGATCGAAATGCCGACGGGCATTTTTTTTTAGCATTGCACGATGCTTCCACACGGAAGCATCGTTACAATGCCGCTTGAGCAATGAAAGCTGAAAAACTCCGCTTTCAGTGCTCGTTTTGACACAGGACGGACTAGGTCCGTCCTGTGTCACTAACACCTCGGCACACAGGACGGACCACTACTCTATATGATAAAAAGTACACTTGCATCTTGTGTGTTGTGACCAATCATCACAATGTATGCAAAGCAGCATAAATGTGTGTAGAATAGAATGCAAAGGACTTTTCAGTCTCTGTTCAGTGAATTAGAAGCAGTCAGCAAATGAGGATATGAACGTATAACTTTACAATGGGGGCTGTTGAGTGCCATACTCAAAATATTTGATGGACGCAAAGGCTTGAGTCCATCAAGTTCAACCCTTTTCCTATTCCATTTTTACCACTTTTGATCCAAAAGAAGGCAGATAAAAATCCCTTTCAGCTATTACGATTTCTCCTGGGATCAACAAGCACGAAATAAATATTAATGTCTATACTACTATCCCTGCACCTAGGAAGTGGGATTTGAGCTGCCATTTTGGAATAATTCAAATAGAGTACCTTATGGGGCCCTCTTTGCTCTGCACAGCACTATCAGGGGCAGACAGCTTCGGTCAGATCTTTTTTCATCTAAGTCTACGGCACAAGGGCAGTTTTGACCGCCCCCCCCCCTGCTTTTTCCCTCCCATCCGCTGTGAACAGCACCTTTTTTTCTTCTTCTATGTGTAGGGTGGCTGCTGGGCCCGAGTCCCGTGAGCGCATTTGTGGGTGCTGGGCCCGAGTCACGTGAGCACAATTGTCCGTCAGGCATCTGACGGTGGGGACCCCGCTACAAGTCCCTGCAGTGTGATCCGCTCATAGCAGGGAGCCGCTATAAGCTGTTAAATGTAAGAAGTCCTACAAGCGGGAAGGGGTTAATATAATTTATGCTCTTTTGTATCTAATAATATTTAAGTAAACTGACACAAATATAAAATGAGATTTTCTACCATCCTCTTTATTTTTCTTGAGTTGAGCAGTACCGGTATATACATTTTTTCATCCTGTACAATTGATTCCAAATTCACTGTATAACCATGTTACATGCCATTTACGCACTGTCCATTAGGTGTCGGCAAAGGATTAAAAATAGAGAATGTGGGTTTTAGTGTGACCTTTTCTCACACTAGATGGCATCTGAGGAAGTAATTAAGAGAGAAGTTTACAAAAAATGATACTGCAGTGTTAGTGAGCAGATGAAAAATATTTTTCTTTGCTGCTAACATAATTTAATAGTGGTGAAACACTACTAAATTATGGTTTTAAATCCACAGAAAAGACATCTCATACTCTGATACAACTGTTACTAGAATGGCACATTGAGATTTTATCATACGCGCATAATGTTGCAAAATCAGATATGAAAACCTGTAAGATGTGCTTCTCTGTGTCTGCATAATTAATATGCGCAATTCAAGATGGAATAACAGGCTTATGTTTCAATTTGATATGTGACTAGTCCTTACATCTCACCACCATAAAAAAGGATGCCTTGGATAATCCAATAAAGGATATGTTTTCATGTTATTGGTGTTGAAAGTGATACTGTTTTCTTTTATTAACATAATGTTCACTCATTTCCAGATCTCTGCAATTTAATATAAATTTGGGATTTAGTTTTAAATTCTTTCCTCTAGACCTCCATTTTTTTAATTTTGCATTTTTGGCTTAAGGCTTTTGGGATTGCTGATCTAATGTGTGTCTAGTATTGCTAGACATTGATGGTGGCCAAAGGAGGTCCTCTACAATCAGCAGAAATGTTATCTCTGCGAGGCCAGGAGTAATGGGCATCTCACTGAGATACTGTATAAGTTAAAATCAGTAGGGCCCTGTCTAATGCCTTTGCACTGCAGGGAAAATGCTGTTCTTTTCTTGTTTACCTCCACTCATTTATTTCCAGACAATTTGTTCTTGGTGCTATCATGTTTATCTCCTGTCTTAATTAATAATCGTCTAAGGCAGGGCTTAAATTCCATGAGCCAAACTGCTGGCTCCTAAATTTTTTGATTGTAGAAAGTAGGATGATCTTGCTTCAAGTGGTATAAAAGTACAAAAAAAAAAAAAAAAACACCAAAAAAGTATATATGTCCTATTTATCCAAAATGCTTTGGGCCAGAAGTATTTTGGATAATGGATTAAGATATAACAAAGCCTCTCAGCACTGAAATAGTGCATACTATTTATTAAAAAAAATTATTTTTTTTTAATAAATAGTATGCACTATTTCAGTGCTGAGATGCTTTGTTATATCTTATTAGTGAAAACAAAAGAGCCAGAAGGCTCAAATTCCACACATATATGGATGATGTTTCACCAGATAATTGCTGACCAGGTGAATACATATTTGTTGTGCCCCTTAGAGGGCCCTGAGGGCCTGAAGACTCCCTGTGGACTATGGACCCTGTCTGTGGACATACTAGGTTTGGAAGTACAAACTGTGAGGGCACCAGCAGAACTCTGTTTTCAGCTGGACTTTAAACACAGGCTCACTCAGGATGTCTGCCAGGATGTGTACCCTGGGAAGACCAAACATTTGTCCCATTCATTGTTTCCCCCATGTTAAGATTGTAGCCTATCCTCCTGTCATTATATCACCTTACCCATTGTCTTTATGTAAGTTATTCAGTGTCCTGGTATACAGTGATGTCCTTCAATTTACAAGTTACTTTAATTGAGTGTATGTATCTGAACTTGACACCTTTTGTATCCTGAATGGTGTGAGGCAGGATTTCCCCATTGGATGTCCTTCTGATTATGTTCTGTTCATTATGCGTCTTAATGTGTGCTGTGTAATTGGGTTTACTCACTGTATGTTAATTCCTATTTGGTTTGCAGCCAGGAAGAACATTCGGGGGAAGAGCCAGATATGGTCATTACTGTGTAAGGGTCCTGTGTATTCCTGGACCCAGTTAATTGAAGGACCTAGTGGAGAACTATGCTTAGTTCCACCCTCCCCCCCCCCTCCCCATTGTATATTAATGTCTGTGATGTCATGTTTTCTATGTATATAAGTCTGTGCTGTTTGACAAGTAAAGGTTGTTCATTCTTGTTGTACCTAACTGTTAGTTGTCCTTTCTGCTGTTTGGGTACAAAGAGCAAGGTTCCAGGAAAGACTTGCTGTGTGGATGCTGAGCTTGAATTGGGGGCTAAGGAGATGATTTCCTACAATGGGCAGGGGTACTACCAAGCCTTGGTAGCTGTTCTGTTACACTGGTGGCAATGGTAGGACCCTCCTTGCAAGAGCCCAGTGGATTAGCAGCAGAGCACCAGCAAGGGATTGCAGCCAGCATGATGGCCGTGGCTTACAAGTATTGCAATACTGGCTTGTTGACCAGGGAGCCCCAGGATGGTACTGCAGCTGGCACGATGGCCATGGATTACAAGTATTGCAAAACTGGCTTGACCAGTGAGCACCAGGATGAGATGCTACAGTGAGCTTGCAGCTGCCTGAATCTGTGGATGAATGCTCTCATACGGGACCAGGATTACTGGGGAAAAGTCCTCCCCAGCTCTTAGGAATGGTATGTGAGTATGCTGAGCGAGAGCATGCTGTACCTGGGAGAGCAGCCCGAAAAATCGAGTTAGAGGAGCTGTTCCGTGTTGAATTGGTCGTGGATTGTGAATACCAAGCTTTACGATGGTATGTCACCAAGTTATACCCTTCCCTGGAGGATGCCTCTCCCATGGATGGATGAGTTTGGGGGCCCAGGATGCTATTGGAGAATCTCCAGCAGGCTCCAGACTTTGGGAGTGCCTCGGCAGACCGATGGAGAGATCTCAGGGAGTTCCGAGAGGCAGATGACTTCTATGTGCCTGAACTGAAAGCCAACTGGGACTACTTAGTGACCCAAGAAGTGGAGCTGGAGAGGGCATACCTACAGCTTCTCAACTGGGTACTGCCAGCTGCCTCAGAGATTGTATCAGTGCTTCTCCCCCCCAGCAGGTGCACTGACCCTGGGCCGTTCCATTACAATATTAAAATGCACTTGAATTCGCTCACTCAAAAAATAAAATCCTACAAAATTAGGAGCATAGATAAGTTACAGGGAGGACATACTTGCCACCATAGACATATCTACAGTGAATATAGTCAGATGTTCAAGAGTCTCCCCTGTGCTCATATATATTCTCTGAAAAGGATGACACTGAAGATCTGCGATCCAAATAGAATAGTGTTCCAAAACTTGTATACCACACTTACAGTCCCGTGTGCCTCGGGAAAGTGATTGCAGTAACGTGTTCCTGGATACTAAGATAGGGATCTGAAGTCGGCAACAGAAAAACAACCAGAAATCTCAGACTGGAATAGCTCCGCATGTCTCCCAATTAACACAAGTGCATGGGATGCACCAACGTATACTGCTGTTGGGTACTAAAGCAAGACATTCGAACATCTGTGTGCATGGGGTGTGGATTCGGTAGGGCCCGCTGAGCTCTGCACCTACCTGATCAGACTAATGATCATGAATAGTGGGGAAAAGGGAAGGTTTGCCTGATCATTTACTTCCATATACTGTGATCTGCTTTCACTCATTCAAATATAAACTTCTGATACTAAAAAACATTGAAGGACCCTAAATAAATTAAGGGCACCTTAAATTTTTCTCTGATCAGTCAGCATATACCATGAGAGCTTGCAGATCATTTGCACAATCCTCTTTAATTTTAAGATCAAATTGTATTAAATATGCCTGGGTTCCCCACTGTATTGGAATGGTGAAGATTAGTAAATGCTCTTTCTAAATTAATACCAGATATGGCATCAATTGGTGTCTAACACTTTACTGTTTGGTTCCCATGGTTACACAATAACAATAGAAGCCAAATAAGCATTACCTCAATAACAAATTTAGAAATGGAAATAATATAACAATACAACGATTATATTATTCCATAAGGTATTACTAGAGAGTTATATTCAATAACTAAATAACAGAATATCCACACACTTGAATAGGTTAAAGCAGGGGTCCTCAAAGTTCGGCCCCCAGGCCACATGCGGCCCACCGCCGACATTAATACGGCCCGCGGGGGCTGCCGGCACCCCCCGCTCCCCACTGTTTACCTTTTTTTTTCTTTTTTTTTTTTTTGGGCAGCCGCAGCGGATGCGGCTGCAGAAAGAAGAAGAAAAAAACACCGCGACCGGATGTGACGTTACGTCACATCCGGATCCAGTGACTGTTTCCCTCCCCTGTGCAGGAGGGAAACTCTGCGAAAGGCGTCCGGCCGGGGACACAGCAGCTGGAGGTAAGTGATGGGGAGGAGGGAGGTATAACGAGCATTGCAATGGCACTTTATTCCTGGGCATCTGACTGGCATAATATTACTGGGAATCTGACTGGCATAATATTACTGGGCACTGAATGGCATAATATTACTGGGCATCTGAATGGTAAAATATTACTGGGCATCTGAGAGGCATAATATTACTGGGCATCTGACTGGCACAATATTACTGGTATCTGACTGGCATAATATTACTGGGCACCACTGGCATAATATTACTGGACATCTGAATGGCATAATATTACTGGCCATCTGAGAGGCATAATATTACTGGCCATCTGAGAGGCATAATATTACTGGGCATCTGAGAGGCATAATATTAATGGGCATCTGAGAGGCATAATATTACTGGGCACTGACTGACATAATATTACTGGACATCTGACTGGCATAATACTGGGCACTGACTGGCATAATATTACTGGGCACTGAATGCCACAATATTACTGGTATCTGACTGGCATAATACTGGGCACTGACTGGCATAATATTACTGGGCACTGACTGGCATAATATTACTGGGCATCTGACTGGCAAAATATTACTGGGCATCTGAATGGCAAAATATTACTGGGCATCTGAATGGCAAAATATTACTGGGCATCTGACTGGCAAAATATTCCTGGGCACTGACTGGCAAAATATTCCTGGGCATCTGACTGGTACAATATTCCTGGGCATCTGACTGGTACAATATTCCTAGGCCTCTGACTGGCATAATATTCCTGGGCCTCTGACTGGTACAATATTACTGGGCCTCTGACTGGCATAATATTCCTGGGCATCTGACTGGTACAATATTACTGGGCATCTGACTGGCATAATATTCCTGGGCATCTGGTACATTATTCCTCGGCTCTGACTGGCACAATATTCCTGGGCATCTGACTGGCATAATATTACTGGGCATCTGAATGGCACACTATTCCTGGGCTCTGACTGGCACAATATTCCTGGGCATCTGACTGGCATAATATTACTGGGCATCTGACTGGTACAATATTACTGGGCATCTGAATGGCATAATATCCCTGGGCATCTGACTGGCATAATATCCCTGGGCATCTGACTGGCATAATATTCTTGGGCTCTGACTGGCATAATATTCCTGGGCATCTGACTGGCACACTATTGCCATTGAAATAAGTAAGTTTGTTGATTTAACTTTACTTCATTTTAAATATTGTATTAGTTCCCGATTTGTTTCAAAATAAGATGTTTGCAGTGTGCATAGGAATTTGTTCATAGTTTTTGTTTTTACTATAGTCCGGCCCTCCAACGGTCTGAGGGACAGTGAACTGGCCCCCTGTTTAAAAAGTTTGAGGACCCCTGGGTTAAAGCATAACAAAGTTTAATGATTACTCTACAACAATATCTACTATAGGTTATACAAATAAACAATGCTAAAATACTCAATCTATTAATAGAAACAAGGATCATTAACTCTATGAAAGTAAAATAAAATATAAATGCTGATACTTAGATGTTACGCTGCCAGGAGAACTCAGGTGGAAAGACTGGCTTCAGCACTCCTTATGTGATGTCCATTGTTGCAGATTCAGGAGAGTTCCGAAATCTCGTGTATCTCTTTTAACATGAAGCCCTTGTTGGTACAGCTTTCCCATGGTAACCCTGGTCAGGTGACCAGACTGTCAAACTGTCAGACTCCATGTTGTTTACAGTCCAGTCTTGAACAATAGCCAGCATGTTTAACTGGAAACACTGTAGCTTAGACCACCAGTCACCCGCATATATATATTTATATATTTATATATATTTATAGCTATTTAAGTGATAGTGGTGTATAAGATCAACAAACTAGCATAAATAAAATGCGTGTCTAGAATAAAGTGAACCTGGTGTATGAGGGCAAAAGAGAGTTTTTGGAACCCTCAAAGTTTAGCTAAATGGATACATGATCTAAAATTAGGAACCTAGTTATAATAAGAATCTCCAGTCTCTTAGGATTATGGCATAGTAAGAAAGGGAGCGGGAGAAAGAGAAAAAAATAAATAACATGGAGAGGAGGGGGGGATTAACGGTAGTGTTTTTTTATTTATTTATTTGTCTCTCTTTTTCTCTCTCTCCTTTTCGATATGATACTGAATAACCAGTAATGCTAGTGGATATTGGATTAGAGGGGATGTGGAATTCAATTTAACCTGGTACCTGCATAAATAGCAAGGCACAGGGAAATTAGATAATGCGTCTGATAAGGCGGACAGATCTGTTGACAAGAGTAAAGAGATAAGGAGGAAGGGAAAGGGTTTTTTTTTTTTTTCTCAGAGATATGTTAGCGGAAAAATTATAAAGGTGATGTAGGATGTGTGGGCTTGAACACATCAGGTATAAATGTATGCCCTTCCAATACTGAAAGCGTATGTATAAGCTAACCCCCTCCGAAAGGAATTAAGGAAAATTCTTGTATTCAGATAATGTAATAATTGTGGTTTATTTTTTGATATCACA
The DNA here is from genome assembly GCA_036172795.1 of Pelodytes ibericus. Classification (NCBI taxonomy): domain Eukaryota; kingdom Metazoa; phylum Chordata; class Amphibia; order Anura; family Pelodytidae; genus Pelodytes; species Pelodytes ibericus. The sequence continues at coordinate 69,472,937 of CM069857.1, forward strand.
ATTTGTATTAATTAACACACAGATATAGAATGGATTAAGTAAAATTCTTGCGAAAGATCAGTGGACATTGAATTTGATGACCTACTCATATGTAAAGTATACTTATAGAATGACAGAGAATTGACGACTAAGTAGTGGTACAGGTTAGAAGGTACAATATTGATAGACACAAAAGGTTTTTGGAAAAATTACCCAGACACAGAGAAAATTGGATTTACAACTGGCACCAAAATTTTGGTTTAATTTGAGAAACCTTTTAGCACAGCACTGAAGATATTTAAAATTCACTTGAGAGATGGGGACAGGGTCATGGTGAACTAAGCATGTACAAATTTATACATAGAAAAATGTAAGAGCCGAGGGATGAGGGAAGTGAAGACATTTTGCATTAAAAAGTAGAACCAAACTCCCAACTCAGTGAAATAGAGTATTGGTAAGGGATATGGAGAGGGATAGAAGGCATATGACGACCTTACCCCCACACACAAATCTATTAATTATTTGATCTTCCTAAGTTGAAGAATTAATTTATGAACTATAGTAAGGAGAGTTTTTTTTTTTTCTCTCCTCACCTCCCCCCTTCCTTCTGGTTTAATAAAAGGAGAAAGGAAATGAGGAATCGCTCTATTAAGAGCCAACTGGTAGTTCAAAATATTTTATGATCTACACAAAGAGGTTTGCGTGGTGGAAAACGTTAGCATTCCCGTGGTGGGGTTTCAGACATGGGATGTGGGGGTGGGAATAAATGTGTTAGTAGGTAAATTGTTGGTTTTATGTGACGTGCAGAAGCCGTGACGAGCCCGAGAGAATGAAAGAAATCACTATAGGATGGGGTGTATGAGATTGATTAAAGTCAATGCCCAAGGTATAAACTCCCCCCCAGAAGAGACAGATCATCCTAAACTTTCTAAAAAAAAAAAGACAAAATCCACATATATGCCATTCAAGAGACTCACTGGAGTCAAGGAGAGGGAAGTAGAAAAGGATCAAAAGATCTTCCTTTGATTTTTAGCTCTTCTCTGAAGGGACAAAAGAGGGGGGGGGGGGGGTCGCGATTCTTTTCTCAAAAGATATGGTACCATAAATTATATTCCAAGAGACGGATGAAGAAGGTAGATTTATATTGTTGATTTGTAAAATTGAGGGAAAGATTTACACCATTGTTAATGTATATGTTCCTAACCACTCGTGGATAAGATATATACAATAGACCCCTTCGAGAATAAGTAGGATTAAACCAGGAACCCTGCTATTAATGTGAGATTTCAAATGTATTTTGAATACTGACCTTGACAGAGCGGAGGGAAAATGAAAGATAAGAACTTGATAAACTGCCCCTGAAGGTTTAGAGAGATGATTAAAATATATCCCTTACAAGACTTATGGAGAGTCTTCAATACAGGGGAGCTGGACTTTACTTCCTTTTCCAAGACCCACATAACCTATTCCAGGTTAGATATTATCTTCAGTGAAAGCTCCCTAACTAGAAAAGTAAAAAAAATAAAAATCATTAAAGATGTGACATGGTTGGATCCTAACCTGGTCATTCTGATTTTAGACGCAAAATAGAACAGGGCAGATCTGACTGGAGACTGACTAGCTACATCCTGAGCCAAAAAAAGAACTAAGATACAATAAGGGAGGTCACCATGAATTATTTTACTGAGAGAAGAGAGAGGGGGGTTGTCCGCTCAGTTCATATGAAAAGAGGAATGGTCCTCCAAAATTAGCAGAGTTATACATAAAATTAGAATCGCTAAACTCTCAAAATAAACAAGATCCCAAGATACAAACATCAGGAGAAATAGCGAAGATCCAAAAACTCATTAATGATCAATTAATTAAAAGAGCAAATAGCACGCTAGAGATCTTTAGAACCAAATGGTACGGGGGCGTGGCTTAGCCTTGGACGAAGATGGCAGCATAACTTCTGAGCTCCCGCCAGCCACCCGTTACAAAAGCATCTAAAATAGCTAAACCGTGTACAGACTAGCAAGATGGGCAGATCACGTAAGGGGCTCGATGACGGGGACACCCCTGGCCCCAAAGCGTCAGACTCAACCCTGCGGGAATATTTTGCCTGGCCTCGCAGCCTGAGGGAACTGGCGACTCTGACTCGAGGGACTCAACAATGGAAGGCCGCGAAACTCCGCCAGACCCATCCGCTGCCAGGCAATCTAAAGCGGCATCCAAAGTGGACTTACAAAGTCTTTCAAGCCCTTCCATCGAAAGCGTATTTTAGTTCCTTTATTGCAGATGTCAAGCAGACAATCAGGGAGGAACTAGCGCAAACTAGAGAAGCGGTGGAGGAATTTACGACTAGAGTGGATACCTTTTAAGGAGGCCCTGCCCCAGCTGCAGTGGACTGTACACAATGATCGGGTGTCCCTTACTGAGCACACGAGAGCTCTGCAGGAGATGACTCATGTTGGAGGATTTGGACAACAGAGGCAGTGTCCAAAATATTCGGGTGCGAGGCCTCAGAGAAGGGGAAGATCCAGCTCAGGTAAAGGGCATACTAATTAAAGTGTTCAACTCCATTTTGCAACAACCAGAGGACACCCAAATAGAAATTGATAGAGCCCTGAGAGCCAGAGGCCCAGATACAGGCCCACCGAGGGATGTCAAATGCCTGATTCACAGCTACACCATAAAAGAACAGATTATGACAGACAATGGGCATTTGAAGGCCAGCAGATTGAACTCTATCAAGACCTATCATGGCTCACGTTACAGGCGAGGAAGTCGCTGGCCCCGGTAACAACTTTGCTGAGGTACCAAGGCCTAGCTTACCGATGGGGGCACCCGTTCAGTCTGACCGTTCGCTCCGGCTCAGCAACGCACTCCATACGCACCCCAGAGGATGTATTACCATTTCTTGCAGCAATGGGACTACCCGGAGTGGAGGTCCTGGATTGGCTGGTCCACCAGAGACCTACCAACCGTTCCAGAACAACAATAGAGATTGACGGAGAGACCCTTCGCTGGGATCGGCAGAAAGACGCCAGCTTGACCACCTGAATAGAGAGGAATGAAGGAGGCACTACCTGCCCGGAAGACTTGCGCTCCATACTTAAAGAAAACCTACCTCCCTCCATAGACTCCACCGTATGGAGCGCAGGTCATTTTCATTCGTAAGCTGAGAACATCTTACCATTTCAGGCAACTTGGACAACTGGTAATTCACCTTGGGAGCGAAGCGCATGTGAATTGCGATCTGAGGGAATTGGGAGTTTGAGACACTGACTTGTGTGGGACACGATGAGAGACTCTTGGGGTGCGAGAGTTCAGAAAGACTTATTTGGGGCCTGATCTATCTATATTGGGCAGATGCGGAGAGCTGGTCACTTAAAGTATAATTCCTCACTATAATGCTGAAAGACCCAGCCACATGCAGAGAGTCATATGTTGTTGTTTAATAGTACCCCTGTGGAACACGCATAAGATGCTAGGCAACTCCTAGCTCAGGGCACCCATGCGTTACCTTCATGCCATAGTATAAGGGCCGAGATATGCAAGGAGATACATGAGGTGCCTTAAGTTACCTCCCCCCATTTTTAATAGTCCCACTATAGCTTTAAGGCTTGGACCCTGCAATTGGCTATCGAAATATCACAACACATAAATGAGCCAAATAGTATGAGCCTGAGAAAACTGAATCCCATGCACCTCAGGTGGTAGATTATACAAATACCCAGTATAATATTGAGCCACAGGATAACGTGTTGTACTTGGCTATACTGTTATGATGGGACATGTATTTTTTTCAGAAGTAATTGTTGCCTTGGATGGTGAGAGAACTAGTGACCACAAGGGGGAGATGTAGGTAGGGAAGCTTTGGTGCGGCGTAGGTAGTAGTTACTGGCTACCAAGTAATGAAGTAATATACTAAACAGTATTAAATTACCAATGAAAATACAAAAACACATTTGGTTCTCCTGTGTCTCTTTAAAGGTGCCCTCTAGCTTGATTCACATAAACAATACTCAGATTGAAACAATTGACATTGACTACAAGTTGCAGGGAAACTTAGAAACATAATTAAAAAATAAATTATATATATATCGTATTTATCGGCATATTGGTGGCAAAAATAAAAAAAATCTAAAACTTACCTCGTTCCTGCTCTGTCCCCCGGTGCTCTGAAGCTGCGTGGCTGTGAGGGAAGCGTTGTGAGCTCCCCTCCAGCCGCGCGGTCAACAAAGTCTGTTTTTTTTAAACAAACTTTATTGTTCTGTGCGGCTGGAGGGAAGCTCACAACGCTTCCCTAACAGCCACGCAGCTTCAGAGCACCGGGGGACAGAGCAGGAACGAGGTAAGTACTGGGGTCTGGGGAAGGGGGGGAGGAGGGTGGCATAGCGAGCATACTAAAGGGCAATATCCTAGCATATTACATGGCATATTGGGGGCAATATCCTGGCATATTAAATGGCATATTGGGGGCAATATCCTGGCATATTAAATGGCATATTGGGGGCAATATCCTGGCATATTAAAATGGCATATTGGGCTTCAAAGTTCTTTATTTGAAATTTAAGTTTTTTTTCCTGAAATTTCCTTCTTAAAATGAGGTGCGTGTTATACGCCGATAAATACGGTGGGTGTGTGTATGTGTGTGTGTGTGTGTATATGTATATATATGTATATATATATGTATATATGTATATATATATAATTTTAATTAAACACTCACTTATAATATATGCAGAGAGGATTTAAAATATAGTATAGATATGGCTGCTGCAGTGGATATATTTAAACTTTGGTAAGGCATTTGGAGTCCAGAAGGAATTTTTTTCCCACTGTAAGCAGAATTTGAAATTGCTGAAGGGGTTTTTATTTTCCTTCTTTTGGATCAACGGCGGTAAACATGGGATAGGAAAAGGGTTGAACTTGAACTTGCAAGTATTTTTGCAACCTAAAGTACTATGTACAAATTACCCTGGCCGGGAGAAAAAGGACCTCTGTAGCCGTGTGTAGTACTGCCTCTGATCGCCCCAAGCAAACACAACGCGTTTCAACACTTCTGTATACTGCCTTTTTCAAGAAGGCATGAATAGTGAGTAACGAGTAAACAGATCACTCTGATGGGCCCATTCCGCTGATTTTAAGTGCCCTCAGGTTGATAAGAGAATTCTCAATATAATGGCAGTGTTCTAACATAAGATGATCGTCCCTAGTGTGTACACAATAAGATCTAATTTAAACAGATTATGATAACCGCATTGCTACATTAGTTAGTATCTTAAGATTCACATGTTCAGGCAGCTAGGATTGGGTTTTTTTTTCTGGATGGCTTCTGAAACTACCTTACCTGGTGCCTTTGCGATATATGCAAAGTGTTCATTTTCAACTCAATATAGGTTGCATAGTGCATAATAATTAAAATGAGGTAACTATTTGCTACTAGACAACTGTTAACTCGTATGTTTCCCAGTTCACATTGGGTAATCCCCCGTCGACATATGGTGCATTAAGCGTAATTTAAGCCGAAATCTAGTTTGTTTTGTTTTTTTTACTCGTAAAGTCACGTAGCCATGATATAAAACTATACATGCATGAAGTACATACAGGGAGTCTAGGCAGTTAAAGGGGTTAAAGAAGGGTTTGTGACCACAGTTGCAAAGATACGAAATGTGTTATTTATAAAGGTCAAAATGTGCAGTTGGAAGCCCATTTACTATCTCTCTAGAGGATCAATCTCCCTACGTGGGGAAATTCATAAGCATTGACAGCATCTTTTAGGAGCCAATCGCAGGGCTCCCATAGGGATGCAATACATTCATGTTCACTAGAATTCCCAAAGCTTTCTACGGAGACTCACTGTGCATGTTTGCACCAAACACTTATGGCATGCATTTATTATGCTCATCCAGTGATTATTATGTTTAAGGGTAGAAGTTTGGGCTAGTGCACTAGCATCTGCAAAACTGTTTATTGTGGTATATCATGCACTTATATTTTGCATGTTCAAAACTGCATATTTAAAGCAGCATGCGCCACTTGTTTAAATTATTAGTTCCTGAGTACAAATTCAAATTTTCTGTCTAGTGCGCTATTTTAAATGGGTAGCTTTAAATGTAATAATATTGTATGTTCATGCACAATTTAATATTACACTTTTTTTCTTTCTAGGTGCTCTCAAGATGTCTGTTACTCCCATGTGCTACGAGACCCAGTTTTTTGAATTTACACCACAAACCTGCATACTCAGGTTGTACATTACATTCCAGGACTACCTATTTGAAATGCTCCTTGTTGTGGAAAGAGTGATCTTAAAAAAACTGCAGAGCATTCCCACCCATAGAATAAGTCTATTCCAGATCCGAGAGAGCACTGAAAAGTACCTTTACTTTATAAACGAACGCTTGAATCACCTATTCCACAAAATGGAAAAATGTCTTTTAAAGTTAGTTTTGCGGGTGCCCAGGAATATTGTGCTGCCGGAAGACCGGGTCCACGTGGATTATCCTTACAGTGCAGAAAAATTTCAACTGCTTCAGAGTGAAACTGATACTTTACAGAAGCAATATAAAGCTGAAAGATTTGCCACACAATCCCTTTTAGCCGAATTGGAAGAGCAAAAATCTGTACAAGTTGAACTGGAAAAAGTACTCGCCTGGTTTGATGGGCTTGACAAAATCTGCAGACAGCATGGCAACATAGATTTGAAAGAAAGCTTTTCCTTTATGACTCAAACCTCCCAGAAACTGGAGGGAAAATTAAAAGAAATTGATGTAAAGAATAAGAAACTTAAAGTGGATATATCTTGCATGACTCCAATCAATTTGAGAACAAGCAAACAATTATAAAACAGAAGGAATTTTAAGGACTGATATGTATTATGTTGTTTTAAAAACAACTATTGTAATATTCTTTAATAAATTTGTCACATAATTTTGCAAGTACACTTTTTTAATTTGTGTTGTTACCTGTTTATTGACTGAATAAAAAACGCAGTGTACCTCGCACAGTACAAAATTATACAGGTTGTCCCTGTATTAAACTAACAATAAATCTTAATGTTTATATTTAATGAGATACTCTTACCTGTGATCTATAACATGCGTGCTGAATGTAAAATGTGAAAAACGAGATGTATTTCCATCAGCAAGTACTCTACTGTTGAAAGAGTAGCAATACATTAAATAGAGAGCAATTATGGCTTACAAGCTGCGTATAAGTGGCAAACCATATGCCAGACCTTAAATCCATATAGCTAGCACTGAGAGAACATATCAGTGAACACCACCTGTCCACTTATGAAGCTGGGTAGACCAGACCAGAGAATACACTGATATGGGGAAGAAAAGTACAAAAACAAGAGGTAACAGGCAAAAAAAAGGCCATCTTATAAGACCTGTTGCCACTTGCTCTTTCAAGGGGGGGGGGGGAGTAATAATGGTATGTTCCATGTCATTAGCAGGGGTCGTGATTCCCAAGTCGAAACTATGCCTAAAACGAGATCTACATAGCAGTAAATGTACCAGAAACATAAGGGTTCAGACAATTTATAAACACTCTGTGGAGGCCGCCAATTACTGATCAGAGTCCAGAAAAAGTATTCGAAATTGTTCTATGTACTGTCCTGCTTCCATAGTCGTGGTTACTTCTCTGTACATATCGGAATATTCTGCCACTTTGGTCAGTGCAGGCAATGTCCCTCTAACTGTGACCCAGTGCTTCGTTTACAGTATGACTAGGCAGTAAACATGGAAGAGAGGTTATTTGTGGCAAACCTACGGCTGTCAAGCAATCCGTTGTAAAAAAAATGAACCCTCCCTCTGTTAGACATTTGCCTATTTTATTGGATGATGCTTATGATGAAATTTTCAAACAAGGCTGTAGATGTACAGCAAGAAGGGATACAAATATAGGTAACCTGCTATCTCTGTCATTTTTCAATGAAAATAGACAGACGTACCTGGTTAAATTTATGCGGGAATGTTTATATATGGAAAAATATGTAAATGGTGCAACTGTAAATTGTAAAAGTAAAGTAAATTTTTCTTCAAATATGACAGGCAAAAGATATTGTGCTACAGAGAGGGGTAAATCTAGTTTAATGTTTAAAATGCCAAATAGAGTGCATGGCATTTTAGGAACAAATAAGGAGTAGATCGTGGCTGTCGAAAGAAAGGATTTAAAACCGCCAATAGGCAACAATTTTAAATATTATAGTGATGGAGATATTAAGCAATTCAGTTTCCAGGGCATTGAAAGAGTGACAGGATCAATACGTAGAGTACACCTAATAAAGACCCCGAAATACATGTATAGCTTTCTGGATATTTGAGCTAGGTATGAGGCAGCCCACGGGGTTAAATATGGAGTGGGATATAGCAAATTGTTTTCTAAATTTATCAAGGTGAGTCTTTTTATACTTTACACACTAATTAATCTAATTCTATAGGGATCCAATTCGACAATTCCAGGGTATGCTATCTGTGTCACTGGGGTTCGTGGAGAAAACTAATGGCCCACCTCCTCCCAATGGACTGTGGATATACTAGGTTTGGGGGTACAAACAGCAGAACCCTGTTTTCAGCTTGACTTCAAAGACAGGCTTACTCAGGATGTGAGCCAGCATGTGTACCCGGGGATCCAAGCCTTTCTCCCATTCATTGTGTTTCCCCGCTATCCTGCAAACCCCTGTCATTATGTCACCTTACCTATTGTCTTTTATGTAAGTCATTCAGTCTCCTGTTTCCCCATTGTCCTACTGTTATGTTGCGTTCATTAAATAGAAAAAAGTAAATGATAGATGAACAATCCAGTAATAGTCTCTAGCTCAAACTTCAAAACCAGCACCTGCTGCCAGAAAGGGGAACACAGACACAAAAGCTGTGTGAATACAGAGAAAGAAAGGAATGGTTCTCTGGCGCACAGTGCAGTCTAACTATGTGTATATAAGTGAACATAAATCATATAAACATCATATGAATATATAAAAATTGAAGGGAAAAGGAGGAAAAGAAATATAAAAAAAAAGATGATAACAAAGGCAGGAGTCGAGTGTAAAAAAACTAACGACACCACCAAAAAGTAGAAATACTGTGACAAAATAGTATTAATACACCAAAGAAATATCACTTAAACTACATAGAGAATGTGATACATATTTGCAACAAATGACGTGTGAATGCGTGAATAAAATAAAACATACAATGTGAATAATATATAAAACTGTACACAACCAAATTTTACAATATGCTGTTGGACCAGTCTTATGGCAAATAACCTGAAAATGAGTGAGAGAAAGAAAATCTGGTGCAGTATATCTGGGAAAATAGCAGGGGTCCTAATTAAGTAGGAGCATTGAAATCAGTGAAGTGACCTTTAATGCCGAAATGGTCCAGATGAAAAAACAACCAACGCGTTTTGTCCTTACAACTTCATCAAGGGTATGGATTAGTCTCTGAGTGTCTCTTTTTAAATATCCGTATAATTGATGTAACGACCTCTATTTGGGTGGTGTTCTCTTATGGGGTACTTTATACACATTGAAAAATACACGATAATACAAAAATCAAACTATAAACTTTAATACAAATATTAAATACTAAAAATAATATATAACGAATATATAATAAACATAAAGATATAAAGAAATAAGTATGAAAATGAAAAAAGATGGAAATAAACAGAAAATGAAAAAATCTCATATAAAAAGGAAGAAATAAATGAGCAAAAAATGAGCAAAAAATAAAATAATATGATATAAAAAGGAAGTAAATGAATAAATATCTCAGACAAGATGATATGTCTATGATAAAAATAAAGGAAAATATATAAAAGAAAAAAATATATATATGTAGAGAAGACAGGTTAATAAAATAAAATCCCATTTAAAAATATCAAGATAAATTAAAAATATATATAAAAAAGACTTTGGAAAAAATGTTAAGGAGGTTCTAAATGAAGACTCTTAACTAGAGTTGAGCGGACACCTGGATGTTAGGTCGAACTTCGGAAAAAAAAGTCCGGGTTCGGGGTCAAACATGACCCCGAACCCCATTGAAGTCAATGGGGACACAAACTTTTGGGCACTAAAATGCCTCTACAAAAGTACGGGAAAGGGCTAGAGGGCTGCAAAAGGAATTAAAATGTGGGTAAGAGTAGGTCAAGTGCCCTGCAAACAAATATGGATAGGGAAATAACTTCAAAAAACATAAAATAAATACAAATTAAAAATACAGCTGAGCCATAAAGTAGCACTAGATGGAATCTTTGATTTTAGCTTTGGAAGAACATAAATCTAAATCTAAAGCATGGCTGCCAGGAGGATCAACAGAATTATCCATTTGAGAGAGGGTTGGAGTGCAGGGTATTCTCTTTCAGTTTATACTAAGTGACCCATAGGTTGAGGAGGCGGTGACCGTGGCGGTGTAGGTGGAAGCGGCGCTGGAGGAGGAGGAGGTAGCCAGAATTTGTCAAAGTGCGCTGTAAGCACAGTATTTTTTTTTTTATCTTTATTCTTTATTCCAAAAAAGTTTTTTCCCCAAATTCAATACACATACAAACAGAGAAAGAAACATATAGTACACAAATCCAATATGCAAAAATGGTTCAGGGAACACAACCAGTAAACAAATAAAGTGCACAAGGCAGATATTGATGATGCTCATTTCATCTAAAGTGCAGGTAATCAAGGTTAGCAGGATCGGCCCGGAAAGTTATATCGCAATTCCCCGTAACTAATTAGCCGATTTGCTATATCTTCCCCTATTTACCCTTAGTGGCTTTGGATAAGCCCCTCATATTATATGGTGACCCCGTAACCTCTCTCTCAACCTCCCTCTCTCTGTATACCACACAACATGAAACAGAAAACGAAAAAAAAAAGAAAAACAAAACACTGTGCATTAACATGGTGATCCGGGGCTGACCCCACCCCTAAGTCAGCCCTCGGGTCAATCTTAAGATCTCTCACAGATACATGGGGTTGGTTGCTAATCGTGGGAGCAGTCCCTGGAGGTTTAGATCTTGGAGCCTTTCAGCTCCCGCTCTAGGTATGCTCTAAAATTCAGATGTTCAACTGGGGGCGATCATCTGAATCCATAGGTCCCACTCCTCATTCTTTTCAGGGGAGCCAGATTGATATTTAATAATTCCTTTTTCCATCCTCATTTGATATAACAGTTGGGCTTCTACCTGCTTCAAACTAGTGACATGGGGCGATCTCCAGTTTCTTGCTAGAGCCAGTTTAGCCGCTTATAAAATATGTACCATAAAATCTAATTTCTGACTCTCCATTTTAGGAAAGTTTAAGTGAAGTAGGAAAACCTCCGGATTAAAGGGGAGCTTCATCCCACTAAGTGGTCAACAATCTCCCAAAATATCCTTATAGGTTCACACTTCCACCATATATGTGCCATATCGCCAATGTCAGTTCCACATCTCCAACACTCTTTAGGTTGATCCGGGTACATTTTATTTAACCGGGAAGGGACCAGATACCACCAATTCATAAGCCTAAACTGTAGTTCTACCAAACTCAGGGATCTTACTCTTTTATGGAGCTTCCGAAGGGCTCTTCTCCATTCATCCCGGGGGATCTCAACAACCAACTCTTTCTCCCATCTATTTAGACCCAAAATTGGGAGGTTGTCTTCTTTAGTGTTTATCAAATCTATACATAGTGACAGTGTTCCCCTAGTTTTTTCCCTATCTAGAATATTCTTAATTCCAACGTCTATGGCTATAGGGTCCCTATATAGATGGTTTAGAAGGTAGCCTTTGATATGCAGGTAGGTAAACACTTCTCTTTTTAAAGGTCTAAGGCTATTTCAGAGAAGGGTTTAATCCCTCCTTCCTTCAAGAAGTCCTGAATATTAGTAAAGCCATTTTCTAGCCACCTAGTCATGCTTAGGTCCTCCATGTTATATGTTAAGACTTCGATTGGGAGAAAGGGTACCACCTTCCCCTCTAACCTATGTACTCTTTTAAATTTAGACCAGAAATCCATCAGATTTTGCAGAACTATGCTATTGTAATGTTCCCTATCCTTTTTTACCTTTTTTGTTCCCCAAAACAGGTCTGATAAGTCTCCACTCTTTTGTGTGGTGAGAACATGAGCGAGCAGGTTGGCACTATACAGTTCATTTATATCTGGCATTGAAGCTCCCCCATCTTTTTTTTTTTTTTTTTAAGGCGTTGTAAACTTATTCAAGGCTTTTTCCCTTCCCAAACAAACTTATTAAACAGTGTTTGTATCAAAGAAAGCCAACTATTGGGAACGGTCAAAGGAATCATACGAAACATGTAAAGCCACTTTGGTACTATATATGATCGTAAGATATTGATTCGACCCCACCAGGAGAAAAACATCTTTGACCAGTCTCTAAGTTGTTTACTGGTTGTTTTCATAAGCGGCAGGAAGTTAGCTTCCACTATCCCTGAAAGTTCCCGGACTATCTCTATACCTAAATATTTCATACCTGCAGACCAAGTAAACTTATAATTATCTTTTAATGAAACTTCCATCTCAGGCGATATATTACACATCATAGCCCGGGACTTACTCTCGTTAAGCTTGTAACCCGATATCCTTGAGAAGGTAGACAGTTCCGATAGGACTTCTCTTAGGGAGTTGACCGGGTCTTCCAAAGTCAAAATGACATAATCCGCATACAGATTAATCTTTAGTTCCCCTGATGAGGATCTGAAGCCTCTTATGGTCCTATTCTCCCGGATATGTATAGCCAGGGATTCAATTGAACTGACAGGTCTTGGAAAATCTTCAGATCTTTGTATTCTGTGGCCTCCAGGGTGCGTTCTCTAATGTTCCCAAGAAGCTGGGACTTAAATCTAAATGAATGAAAACAGATTACAATGTCTCTTGGATAGTGTTCAGGTGAGTTCGGTGGCTTTGCCACTCTATGGAATCTTTCCATCACACTAGGATATTGCTCCAAATCTTTAGCCGTAATCTCTGGGACTCCTCTTAATCTAATATTGTTCCGTCGGGAGTGGTCCTCCATATCTGCCATCTTTAGTTCTAACGATTGAATTTTTTCCGCTAAGGATTGTGTCCACTTTTTTTGGCTTTCCATTTGGGAAGATAAGGTGGTAGACTGGGCCTCCAATTTCTCCATTCTCCCCCCCAAACTAAAAATATCTTTTTGAATAATGCTTGTACTCCCCGCCATTTCTTCCTTTATTCTCTCTAGCTGGAAATTAAGGCAGTTTTTAAGATAGCCTGGGGATATTTCCCCTGTTTCTGGCCACACTTGGTCAGTTGAATCCCTATCAGAGACAAGACCTTGGGTATCAGCCTTCTCCGGTGTAGTTTTCTTTGACTCCACTCTGTCCATTTGAGGGGAGAAAAAGGCAGAAAAATGTTTTTCCGCTTTATTTTCTAGTCTATTTTCTGTTTTCTCCTGTTTCTTTTCCTTTTTAGACTTCACCTCTCCCCCTCTTTTGGATGCCATCCTTCCCAATACAATTAGGTTCAGACTTTGCTTAAAGAGGTGGCAGTTACAGCCCGTATGACCTCAGGGGTATAGTTCCCAGTAAAATACTAGTATATACAGATGGTAAAAGTCCTACTCCTTTCCTACCTGTAGTTCCTAGTATAAACTTCCAAGGGTTTCCCCTTTTTAAGTACAAACGTAACAAATTCCAGGAAGTACAGTACAAGGATACAGTTCCCACAATGATGATACTGCTTATGTGCCTATGGGTGGATGTTACTCCCAGTTCATCAAAATCAGGTATACACCCTCAAAGATCTCCCCCTTTTGGCACAGAAAATCGTTTCCAGGCAATGTAGCCACGGGTATACCTTTCCCCCTACAGTGCTGTTTATAGAGAATAAAAGGTTTTACTCACAGCTTGTGGAGGAAGAAAAAAAAAAGAGAAAGGTCTTTCCTGTTCCTTTGATCACAAACACAGATATGATGGTAGTTACTGCTTATCTTCAGCTGCAGCTTGTCACTGACCCTGTCATGACATCCAGATCCTGGGGGGGGGCAAGGGGGGGGGGGTCCGTCGAGCACTCAAGACGAACACTCCCCTTATCTGTAGCACTAAGTGGTCAGTATATATTGCTGCTTGTTTCCTCTGTCGGCATCGGTAGTAGGCAGGAGGGGTAAGGAGGCTGCAGAAGGTTGCGGAGAAGGGCTGCGGAGAAGCTCGAGCAGGCTAGCGGAGGGTAACTTTCGGCATCCGATCAGCTACATGCGTGGGGAATCGGCACGGCACCTAGCAAACCCCGCGAACGGCCACGTCACGTCGTCATCGCTCCACCCCCCCCCCCCCGTAAGCACAGTATTTGACGGTTCTATTTGACTCTCAGATGTAATACATGTAATGCTATTGCTATTCTATAAACCGAAATAGAGTCCCCCTTCATAAAAATAGGTCAATTGACCTATTCTTATGAATGGGGACTCTATTTCGGTTTATAGAATAGCAATAGCATTACATGTATTCCATAAACCGAAAGTCTATAAACCGAAAGACATTCGGTTTATAGACTTTCGTTTTATAGAATACATTTAATGCCATTGCTATTCTATAAAAAGAAAGTCTATAAACAGAATGTCTTTCGGTTTATAGACTTTCGGCTTATGGAATACATGTAATGCTATTGGCTATCTATAAACCGAACTAGGTCCCCATTCATAAGAAATTCTTATGAATGGGGACTCTAGTTCGGTTTATAGAAAGCCAATAGTATTACATGTATTCCATAAGCCGAAAGTCTATAAACCGAACGACTTTCAGTTTATAGAATACATGTAATGCTATTGGCTATTCTATAAACCGAAATAGAGTCCCTATTCATATGAATGGGGACTCTATTTCGGTTTATAGAATAGCAATAGCATTACATGTATTCTATAAACTGAATGACTTTCGGTTTATAGACTTTCGGTTTATAGCCAAACCTCGAACTCCAACCCGAACATACATTGAAATGTTCGGGTTCGGGGTACGGACACCGTAATGTTCGGTACGAACCCGAACAGTGCGGTTCGGGTTCGCTCAACACTACTCTTAACTCAAAGTCTATATTGATCCCATGAGGTGCAAGAGTCTGAACAATGGATCCAATAAGCATCCCTTTGTTGGAGTCGCTTGACTCTATCCCCCCTCCTCCATGTGAATCATATGGCTTCAATTCCCATAAATTTGATATTCTCCTGAGATCCCATAGGGCATGATTTGCAATGATTGGGAAGGCTGTACTTCTCACAGCCTTTTCCAATCAGGCCCAAATTCTCTAAAAAAAAAAAAAACCTTAGGAGTCTTTTTGTTTGACCCACATACTGAAGTCCACACCTACATTCGAAAAGGTAGACCACGGGTGGTGTTACAATTGATAAAAATTTTGATTTTATATGTTTTACCAGTTGTTTTGGAAGTAAATTTTACTTTTTTTCTAGTTTGGGTTTCACAAGCCTTGCAATTCCCGCATTTAAATAATCCCTGACCTTTCTCCTTCAACCCACTACAACCAACTTTCTTTATTACATTTCTAATGATACTGGGGGCCAATTCCGATTTAAGATTAGCTGCTTTTTTTAAACATGACTCTTGGTCTATCTGGGAGGATAGGACCTAGAATCATGTCTCCTTTAATTACATTTGCAGTGTTTGTTCAGGATGTGCTTAATAGTGGGTACAGCTATATTATATTCTGAAATAAAAGCGGCCCCATAGGGGCAATTTAGAAGGATCCACCATAATTGCACAGACCTGGAGGTGTTTAAGGTTCAAACACAGGTATTAAAACTCGCTTTTTAGAAAAGAATTATAACCCAGCATTGTTAGACAGAGCAGAAGGTGAAGTCGAGTCCTTGGACAGATCCACCTTCTTGCAAAGTCACAAAAAAGAAAGACCCCAACGGACAGACTATGGGGCAGCTTTTATTTCAGAATATAATATAGCTGCATCCACTATTAAGCACATCCTGAACAAACACTGCAATGTAATTAAAGGAGACACAATTATTTCCTTTCTTTCTCTGTGTTCATTAAATGTCTGTATTTTAATGTGTGATTATGTCATATCCCACTGTATCTAATTACCTATTTTAAATGAATCTTTCTATTGTTTGAGGCTTACCATGTGTTAGTTTCCCCTGTGCCTTACCCTTGGTTGATGTCATATTTGTTTGTGTATAAATATCTGTGCTGTATTCAAATAAATGTTCATTCCGGTTCCACTCCTATACTGGTGTATTTTCCTGCGGCAGAGTCTACGGATCTGTCAGCATTGAGCTTATTACTTGCCAGCTTTTGGAAAGTGGGTAGAGGACTGCCCTGGCTTTGGTCACAGGATGCTACCTGCTCCTTCAGCCTCACCTTGCAAAGCCCCTCTACTGAGACCAGCATGCTGGGGGAGATTTAGTCTCTGACTTGACAGAATCTGTAAAGAGAATTTGATATTTAAATCAATAATAGATATATGTTTAACGAAAACCGGTATGAGCACTGGGATGTAGATGATCTACTCTCCTCTTCTCTTTAGACTGTCTCTTCCATCTACAACATTGGTAAATGAATAGAGACCATCTGGACGTGATCTCAAAACAAGTATATAAAAGCTATGATCTCTGCCAAATGTAATTTTCTTTTTTTAATTGTATGTATATATCTATATATAAAAATCAAAAATGTAAAAAAAACAAACACTTTTTCTGATTTTTATTTGTCAAATCTTTTACTAAGCTACAAAAGAAAATTTAAAAAAACCTGCTAAATAGATTCTAATATCCTGAGTTTAGAAATAGCCATGTTTATATGTTTTATTTTTACTTTTTCTTTTAATGTTATAGGTTAAAAAATACAAGTAGCACGTAGCTGTTTCGAAACCATTTTATTTTTTTAAAATTAGCGTTACTGATATTGTAACACATATATTCATGAATTCCTGAGTCACCTCCCTCATGTACACATTTTTATAAAGTAGACATCCCACTAAGCACTTATGATAAATATCATTTTTATGTGCATCACTTTTTTTATTTTTTATTATTACTTTAAAAACAGATGTAAACGCATGCAAAAACAAAGACTTATGTGGTGCAGCATCAGTACACTGTTCAGCACTCCGGACTATAGTTTAGTAAAGTCTTGCTCACATGCCCGTCGGCAGATCCTGCTTGCTTCCTGATATGCCTCCCTCTGACGTCAGACTCTGAGTTTCGTCTCTATGGATTTCTTCACGGTGCAGGATCTGCCGAACTGGTTAGAAAAAATTCAGTGTACATTGTAACATAGTCATTCTGGTTGAAAAAAGACCTAAGATCTTTAACTATTGTACATTTCTGTTAACAAGTCACTGGAGATTAACCTTTTAGTCTCTCTTAATAACTAGGTCCTCCAATCCCCTTATTAATTTTGTAGCCCTGCTTTACACGCTTTTCTAGTCCCATAATATCCCTTTTTAAGGACTAGTGCCCAGAATTGTACTGAATATTCAAGGTGAGGTCTTACCATTGATTTATACATAGGTAAGATGGTATCTTCCTCTCGTGAATCAATACCCCCATTTTATACATGCTGATATCATATTAAACCTTGCAGCTGATGACAGACTTGCACACTGTTGCCAGGTCTGTTGTCTACAATTATTCCTTAATCCTCCTCTTAAGTAGTTTTTCCAGTGACATGCCATTTAAAGTATATGTTGCACTGTTATTATTTTTCCCATAATGCATAACATAATGCTTGCCCAGTGTCCCACTTTGTCTAAATCTGCCTGCAAAGTAGAAACATCAAGGTTAGAATGTTCAGTTTTCCACTTTGGAATTTAACCCCTTAAGGACAGAGCCTTTGAAACATTTTTGTCCATTCTGGACAATGGCTATTTTAACATTTCTGTGCTGTTTGTGTTTAGCTGTAATTTTCTTCTTTGTCGTTTGCTGTACCCACACAAATTATATATTGTTTTTATCAGGACAAGAAGGGCTTTCTGTGGATGCCATCATTTTGATCATATCCTATAATATTATATAAAAAAAAAAAATATGGTAACAAAAAAAAAAAAAAAACGTATTTCCTGACTTTTTTTTTAAACATCTTCTCCTCATCGACAAAAGAGAACAAAAACAACCTGCTAAATAGATTACAGGGATACCACCCATGCATAGGTTTGTTGGGTTGTTTGGGAGGTGCAGTTTTTGGTTTTCCAACTTGAAATTTTGACATGGAGACAGATTGCACCCATGTCCCATTTGGGACATATTTGAAGCTAGCCAGTGTATTTTACCCCATCAACCCATATATTTTCTAAAAGTAGACACCCTAGGCTATTTCAAATGGTGGTATTTTAACACTTTCCATAATTAATTATGCCACCAGTCTTTGTCAAAGTTTGTGGTAGTAATTATTTTGTGGGTTTTTATTCACATACATTGTAATTCAGACATGAATTTACAGATTTTGGTATGTTTCACTGCCAAATAACACCCCAATATGTGTTCAACAACATCTCCTGAGTACAGGGATACCATCCATGCATAGATTTGTTGGGTTGTTTGGGGGCTAAAAGGCCACATTTTGAAGGTGCGCATTTTCAACTTGTAATTTTTGATGTGTAGTCAGCCTGCGCCCCCATGTTTCATTTGGGACTTTTTTTTAAACCAGACAGTGTGTTTTACCCCAAAAAAGCATATATTTTGTAAAAGTAGACACCCTAGGCTATTTTAAATGGTGGTATTTTAACACTTTCCATGCACCAATTCTAACACCAGCCTTTGTCAAAGTTTGTGGTAGTCATTTTATTGTGTATTTTTTCCCACATAAACTGTACTTTAGGCACACATTCACAGATTTTGGTATGTGTCACTGCCAAACAATACCCCAATATGTGTTCAGCAACATCTCCCGAGCACAGGGATACCACCCATGCATAGGTTTGTCAGCTTGTTTTGGGGTTAAAAGGCCACATTTGAGATGTGTGCTTTTTGATTTTCCAATTTGGAATTTTGACATTTATGGCAAGGAAGGGGTTAATAGCTCTTATAAGAGCTTTTGTAGTACTGTACAAAAACATTAACCCCTAAAAATGCACAGACAAGAGAAAATGTTCTGCTGTGCAGTGATCAGTGGCAGGGAAGAGGTTAAAACAAAGTGTATGGCTTTTATAAAAGCCCTTGGGTCTCACAATTTTGTAACATTTAATTTAATTTATTACAATTAAAAACATATTATACAGATCTGTCTCTCTCCCTTAAAACTCAAGTGAGAAGAGGAAGGCAGATCCATAAGGGTCAGTACAATATTTACCAATGGTGATGCTCATTTGAGCAATTACCAAACCGTCTTTGCCACAGATCGGCTGTTACTGATTGCCATACACTCGTTCAGACAGCTTCAAAAGGAATACACGTAATCCCCTAGTGGGTAAAATTAACCCATAGCGAGTGTGCAAAAAAAAATGACGATAGCAACAAAAATCTTTCTGCAGCCAGATTGCTCCATATACGCTGCTTAGGCAGTGACCATATGCGCTGCTTAGGCAGTGACCATATGCGCTGCTTAGGCAGTGACCATATGCGCTGCTTAGGCAGTGATATATGGCAAGCAAGGGGTTAATAGCTCTTAAAAGAGCCTTTGATATACTGTAATAAATGACAGTAAAAAAATTAACCCCTAAAAAAATGCGCATACATACACAGCGATCAATGGCAGGAAAGGGGTTAAACGCTGGAAACGGCTTTTATAAAAGCCCTTGGGTCTCAATTAAAAAAAAAAAAATTTATAATTACAAACTTCCATTATACAGCTCTGTCTCCCTCCCTCACTAAAACTCAAGTGAGGAGAGAGAGGCAGATCTACACGGGTCAGATCAATATTTACAACAAATATTGATCTCACCAGGTCGAATTGTGATGCTTATGTTGGCAATCACCAAACCGCCTTTGACACTGATCAGCTGTTACTGACCGCTATACATGCGATCAGACAGCTAAAAAAAAAATTGCCGTTGAACATAACCCCTAACGGGTACAATTAACCCAAAGCGGGTGTAATAAAAAAGTAAAAACAATATATAAAAAATGCTTGCTGCTTAGGCAGTGATCTACAGCAAGTAAGGGGTTAATAGCTTTTAAAAGAGTCTTTGTTATACTGTAATGAATTACAGTAAAAAAATTAACCCTTAACCCCTTAGTGACATGACTTTTTTGGCTTGTCCGACGCTTGGTGACATGGACTGTTTTAACATTTCTGAGGTGTTTGTGTTTTGCTGTAATTTATTTCTGTCTCATTTAGTGTACCCGCACAAACTATATATTGTTTTTATCGTTATAAGAAGGGCTTTCTTTTGATACCATTATTTTGATAATAGCATATAGTTTGATGTAAAAAAAATAATAAAATATGGCAAAAAAATTGAAAAAATACTTTTTTTATGACTTTTATTTGAAAAATCGTATACTCATGTACAAGAGACAACAAAAAAACACTGCTAAAAAGTTTCTAATATATGTCCTGAGTTCAGAAATAGCCCATGTTTTTATGTTTTTGTGCTTTTTTTATTCATGTTACAGGGCCAGTACTATAAGTGGTGCAAAGCTATTTTAAAATCCTTTCTTTCAAAATTAGCGATAGTGACATTGTAACACTGATTTCTGTACTAAATCCATGAATGACCCCCAACATGTACATATTTTTGAAAACTAGACAACTCAGGGCATTTAACTTGGGGTATTTTGACACATTTCATGTAGCCATTTTACCACCAATCTATGCCAAAGTTTGCAGCAAAAAATCTTTTTTTTTAATTTTTCACATATATTGCAATTTAGGTAAACATTACCTTAAAATGTGAAGGGATATTTCCAAATAACACCTCAATATGTGTTCAGCAACATCTCCTGAGTACAGGGATACCACCCATGCATAGGTTTGTTGGTTTGTTTTGGGGCTAAAAGGCCACATTTAGGGGGTGCGCATTTTGGTTTTCCAACTTGGAATTCTGACATGCAGAAAACTTGTGCCCATGTCCCATTTGGGACATTTTTGAAGCCAGAAAGTGTATTCTACCCCACAAAACCATATATATTTTTAAACTAGACACCCTAGGGTATTTCAAATGGTAGTATTTTAACACTTTCCATGCACTAATTATACTACCAGCCTATGTCAATGTTTTGGGTAGTAATTTTTTTTCACATACATTGTACTTTGTGCATGAATTCACAGATCCTGTTATATGTCAGTGCCAAACAACACCTCAATATGTGTTCAGCAACATCTCCTGAGTACAGGGATACCCCCCATGTATAGGTTGGTTAGGTTATTTGGGGGTTAAAAGGCCACATTTGAGAGGTGCGCTTTTTGGTTTTCCAACTTGGAATTCTGACGTGCAGAAAACCTGCTCCCATGTCCCATTTGGGACATTTTTGAAGCCAAAAAGTGTATTCTATCCCACAAAACCATATATTTTTGAAAACTAGACACCCTAGGGTATTTCAAATGGTAGTATTTTAACACTTTCCATGCACTAATTATACTACCAGCCTATGTCAATGTTATGGATAGTAATTTTTTTTCACATACATAGTACTTTGGGCATGAATTCACAGATCCTGTTATATGTCAGTGCCAAACAACACCTCAATATGTGTTCAGCAACATCTCCTGAGTACAGGGATACCACCCATGTATAGGTTGGTTAGGTTATTTGGGGGTTAAAAGGCCACATTTGAGAGGTGCGCTTTTTGGTTTTCCAACTTGGAATTCTGACGTGCAGAAAACCTGCGCCGATGTCCCATTTGGGACATTTTTGAAGCCAAAAAGTGTATTCTATCCCACAAAACCATATATTTTTGAAAACTAGACACCCTAGGGTATTTCAAATGGTAGTATTTTAACACTTTCCATGCACTAATTCTACCACCAGCCTATGTCAATGTTATGGATAGTAATTTGTTTTTCACATTCATTGTACATCGGGCATGAATTCATAGATCCTATTATGTGTCAGTGCCACAAAACACATTAATATGTGTTCAGCAACATCTCCTGAGTACAGGGATACCACCCATGTGTAGGTTAATTAGATTATTTGGGGGCTAAAAGGCCATGTTTAGGGGGGGTGCATTTCCAACTTGGAATTTTGACATGTAGTCAGCCTGCGCCCATGTTCCATTTGGGACACTTTTGAAGCCTGTCAAAGTATTTTACCCCATAAAACCATATATTTTGGAAAACTAGACATCCTAGGGTTTTTAAAATTGTGGTATTTTAACACTTTCCAAGTGCTAATTCTACCACCAACCTATGTCAAAGGGTTGGGATGTCATTTTTTCCCCACACACATTGTAGTTCAGGCAGGAATTTTCAGATTCTGGTATTTGCCACTGCCAACCAACACCTCAATATGTGTTCAGCAACATCTCCTGAGTACAGGGATACCCCCCATGCATAGGTTTGTTGGTTTGTATTGGGTCTAAAATTCCACATTTAGGGGGTGCGCAATTCCAACCTGGAATTTTGACATGTAGTCAGCCTGCGCCCATGTTCCATTTGGAACATTTTTGAAGCCGTCCAATGAATTTTACCCCATCAAACCATATATTTTTGGAAAATAGACATCCTAAGGTATTTCAAATGGTGGTATTTTAATACTGTATAGGTACTAATTCTACCACCAGCCTTTGTAAAAGTTTGTGGTAGTACTTTTTTGGGAGGTTTTTTTCCACATGCATTGTACTTCAGGCATGAATTCACAGATTCTGGTATATGTCACTGCCAAACAACAACCCAATATGTGTTCAGCAACATCTCCCGAGTACAGGGATAGCACCCATGCATAGGTTTGTTGGTTTGTTTTTGGCTAGAAGGCAACATTTGTGAGATGCGCATCTCAAAATTCCAACTTGGAATTTTGACATGTAGTCAACCTGCGTACGTGTCCTTTATGGGATATATCTTTGAAGCCAGCCAATGTAATTTACCCCCACCAAACCATATATTTTTTTATCGGTAGACCCCCATCACTACTTGTGGCAAGGGCTCAGCAGCCACCGATACATCGCTAGATGATGTATCAGAAAGCTGAATAGGGTCAAAATCGAACCCTGAGTCCGCGGCCTCAGAATCAGTGCGTAAGCAGTGATCTCGAGCAAAGAAGGGGTTAATAGCTCTTAGAAGAGCCTATCTAGTACTGTAATACATTACAGTACAAAGAAATTAATCCATAACACAGTGCAGACAGAAAAACATACTGTTGCTGTGCAAGATTACTGCTTACACAGTGATGAATGGCAGGGAAGGGGTTAATACACAGTGAAAGACTTTCATAAAACCTGACAATTTTATAAAATGTTATTTTATATCACTAATACTGATCTGTCTCTTTCCGTCACAAAAATGTTAGTGAGGAGAGGGAGGCAGATCAATATTTGTGAATATTGATCCGACCAATTTTGATCTGACCAGGGCGAATGGTGAGCTTAATTGAGAAATCACCAAACCGCCTTTGCCACTAATTCGCTGTTACTGATCGCTATGCGCTCAGGCAGCTTAAAAAAAAAAAACTCAAATATTTTTACTTTACATGTAATCCCCTAGCGGGTATGTGTAAAAAAAATAAAATAAAAATATGCAGACAGATAAAAATTGCTTTGGCGTCAATATCATTGCGTAAGCAGTGATCGACGGCAAAGAAGGGGTTAATAACTCTTAGAAGAGCCTTTTTAGTACTGTAATAAATTACAGTACAAAAAAAATTAACCCCTAAAAAATGCACAAACGGCAAAAATAAATGCGCTGATGTGCACGATCACTGCTTATGCAAGATCAGTGGCAGGGAAGGGGTTAAACGCAGGGAATTGCTTTAATACATTTTTTTTTATTGTTTTATTATTTGTGTGTTGTGTATTTATTGTTTTTTTTTTTTACTTTTACTTACTTTTAGAACTTTGATCTGTCTCTCTCCCTCACTAAAAAAATGTGAGGAGAGGGAGGCAGATCATAACTGGTCAGATCAATATAGGGTTAATATTGATCTGACCAGTCAGTGGGGATGTTCAGCAGAACATCCCCACTGCCTGTCAGTGTGCCTGGCAGTCACTGATTGCCTCTGTGAAGAGGCAATCGTGTGACAGCCAGAGAGCACAGGAAGCAGGTACTTCCTGCCTCCTGTGCTCTTGCCCTTAGAAGGGCAGCGCCATCTTGGTCACTCAGTGACCAAGATCGTGCATTTTTTTTTTGTGTTTCTGATTGCCTCGACTTGCGAGGCAATCAGAAACACTTTCTGAGCATAGGAAGCGAAAGATTCGCTTCCTATGCTCATTTTTTAAATGCCCGCGTTTTAAAGGCACTGTGCCTTTAAAACCGGCATTTCGATCGCTCTCCGGAGCGATCGAAATGCCGACGGGCATTTTTTTTAGTATTGTACGATGCTTCCACACGGAAGCATCGTTACAATACCATCAGAGCACTGAAAGCGGAAAAACTCCGCTTTCAGTGCTCGTTTTGACACAGGACGGACTAGGTCCGTCCTGTGTCACTAACGCTTCGCCACACAGGACGGACCTAGTCCGTCCTGTGTCGCGAAGGGGTTAAAAAAAGAACAGATAGCAAAACATGTGCTGCTGTGTATGATCACTGCGTACACAGCGATCAATGGCAGGAAAGGGGTTAGACACTTGAAATGGCTTTTATAAAAGCCCTTGATTTGTACAATTTTATTAAATATTTTATTTTATTTTTTATTTTTTTACATTATCTGATCTGTCTCTCTCCCTTACTAAAACTAGTAAGGAGAGGGAGGCAGATCAATACTTGTCAAAGGCAATATTTACAAATTGACTTTGACTTATGACTTATTGACTTTGACTTATCATACATGCCTGCACACAGATCACACAGATCTGCTGTGCAGGCATCGATTGGCTCCCCCTAGATCATCTTAAGTGAAATACATTCACTTCCGATGCTCTTGCCAGTAGAAGGGAAGCGCTGCCTATACAGGCAGAGTTACCTTCTACTGAGCCGATGGTGTCGCTCAGGAGAACGACCACCATCGGTTCTGGGGGGAGTCGAAGGTGCTGCTAAGTGCCTCGCTAGCGAGGCACTTTAGCAACACCAGAGGTGCTTAGGAAGCCAACGGGGAGTGATCGTAGCGCGCCCCTGCACTTTTTTTTAATGTTGCACAATGCCTCTACCTAGAGGCATTGTAGCAACACTGATAGAGTAAAGAAAGCGACCGCTGGTCGCTTTCTTTACTCTATTTAGTACATGACGTGCCAGGCATGTCAGCTGTCGGCAAGTCCTCAATTCCTGGCACGTCACCGGTCACTAAGGGGTTAAACATGTCCTAATTGAATTTTTGAAGCCAGCAAACTCAATTTACCCCATCAAATCAAACCATATATTTTTTAATAGTAGACACCCCAGGGTATTTCAAATGGTGGCATTTTAACATTTTTCATGCAGGCATTCTACCAACAGCTTTTGCCAAACTTTTGGGTTCCAAATTTTTTCATACACATACTTTAGGCATGAATACCCAACAACACACCAATATGTGTTCATCAACATCTCCTGAGTACAGTGATACCACCCATGCATAGATTTGTCGCCTTGTTGGCATTTTAAAATGGCCCCCTAGTGGGGTGTAACAAAAAATATGCAAAACCTGGTTTAATGTCTATACAGTAATCTACAGCATGGAAGGGGTTAATAGCTCTTAGAAGACCCATTCTAGTACCGTAATAAATTACAGTACACAAAAATTAACCCCTAGAAAATGCACAGACCGCATCAAATGTGCTACTATGCAAGATTACTGCTTTTGCATGGATCAATAGCAGGGAAGGAGTTAATCAAAACAAGGAATGCATTTTTTTCAAAGACATTTTTATTATCTGATAACTATACCTTACCATTGCCTGTGACTGGCATAAGGGGAAAAAGGGCACCCGGTGATATTCAATAAAAAAGGCTTTAGAGCAAAAGCAAAACATGATCTATTATGTTTTATTTGTAGATTTTAGGAAATAAAAACTGATCAAACAGATCTGTTTCTTTTTGTGTACTGTACATGATGCATGACATTAAAAATAGTTTGGCATTACTGTAGGTGGGACTTCAACAGAATGTTCAATGTTTTCATGTTATTTTCCTGATATTTGAGCTTTATTATTTTCAATTTAAAACTTTTGAGTTTTTTGAGGTTTGTTAACATCCTCTTTGTTTTTATATGGCAATCATTTTTTTTCTTTTGATAACGGACCAGGTTCGACCTGGCCATGGCCACTCTAAACAGAAGGTTTTTCCCAGTTGGACATAAAGATGTTTGTGGTGAACCTGGTCCTCTATCAAAAATATTCTAATGACGTGATCGGCACCTCAACTAAAACCGAAAATAACCAAAAATAACTATATCCAAAGTAAGTAGACAACCATTTCTTATAACCCAAATCAGATTTTTATCTCTGTAATATGTATAGATCCCAGATTTTGATACGTATGGATACGGCGGGGGACACGGAGCAGCAGCCAGAAGGTAAGTGATGGGGAAGGTGGGAGGAATAACGAGCAGGGTAATGGCACAATATTACTGGGCTCTGACTGGCACAATATTACTGGGCTCTGACTGGCACAATATTACTGGGCTCTGAATGGCACAATATTACTGGGCTCTGACTGGCACAATATTACTGGTATCTGACTGGCAAAATATTACTGGGCTCTGACTGGCACAATATTACTGTATCTGAATGGCACAATATTACTGGTATCTGAATGGCACAATATTACTGGTATCTGAATCGCACAATATTACTGGCATATGAATGGCACAATAATACTGGCATCTTAATGGCACAATGGTATTGGCATCTGGCACAATAATACTGGCATATTAATGGGAAAATTGGCTGTGGCTTATTAATGACAAAATGATATTGGCATTTAATTGGGCAAATTGGCTGTTAGAGAGAGAGAGAGATGTCTGTATGTATAGATATGTATTGTTTTAGACTTGTACAATTGTCACCTCGTGTGGCTCCTGTGTGTTGTATAATTAATGTCAGTCCCATGTGTGCATAATTATGGGGCACTTGTGTGTGGCATATTTATTTGGCCCCATGTGTGGCATAATTAAGGGGCTCTTTTGTGTGGCATAATTAAGGGACTCTTTTGTGTGGCATAATTAATTGGGCCGAGGTGAGGCATAAATAGTGGGGCTCTGGTGTGGCATAATTTATGGGGCTCTGGTGTGGAATAATTTATGGGGCTCCTGTGTGTGGCATAATTAATAGGCCATCTAACTGGCATTACTAAGGAATCTGTTTGGCATTGTATTGGAGGAAATCAGGGGGGGGGGTGACAACATGAGTTTCCGCACTGGGTGACACCAACCCTAGCGACGCCCCTGTGGAGAGGAAGTAATAATATAAATCAAGTTGTTTTTTTAGATTAAATACTTTAGAGCTATATTACAACTCTGATCTTTTTAATTTAATTTGATGGGTTTTAAATGTATATTTTTTTGCATAGTTACAACACATTCTTCAATAGGAGAGTGCAATATTACAATGATGGGTAATAGAGATTATTTATATGTATAGAATATATTGCTATATATGTTTAATATTGTTGGCCATTCAGGCCATTTAATAATAACCAAAGCATCAGAGGTCTTCAGATCAGGACATTTTTGCTAAAAACAAAAGCATACAATCTTGGCTAACTGATATGCGACGATCAGCCCTGAATATAATTTGGATTTGGGAATGATTCCCGCATTTTGGCAATTTCAATTTCCTTGAGAAGGTGAATTGAAGTTAAAAAGTAAAAAAAACGATATCAAATAAAAAAATTCTGCTGGCTCCGAAGATAAAAAAAAAATGTTCTATCATCCTATGAGGACTACACAAAGTCGATCTATAACCCATCATGGCGGCAACAATATAAAAATGTTGTCACTAGGCAGAATAAGGACACCGGCAGTGGCATATCGCCACAATCTGAAGTTATTTTATACACAAAAGTGTCTTTAATACAGAGAATAATGGAAGCGACATCATAACTGGATAACTGGAAGTACCACAAGTAAATTGATCTGGATGCATCATTAGACATTCTTGTGGACTTATTTATATGTATATATACTGAACAAAATTACAAACGCAACACTTTTGTTTTTGCCCCTATTTTTCATAAGCTGAGCTCAAAGATCTAAGACTTTTTCTATGTACACAAAAGGCCTATTTCTCTCAAATATTGTTCACAAATCTGTCTAAACCTGTGTTAGTGAGCACTTCTCCTTTGCCTAGATAATCCATTCACCTCACTGGTGTGGCATATCGAGATGCTGATTAGACAGCATGATTATTGCAAAGGTGTGCCTTAGGCTGGCCACAATAAAATGTCACTCTAAAATGTGCAGTTTTATTACAAAGCACAATGCCACAAATGTTACAAGTTTTGATGGTGCATACAATTGGCATGCTGACTGCAGGAATGTCCACCAGAGCTGTTGCCCGTGAATTGTATGTTCATTTCTCCACCATAAGTCGTCTCCAAAGGCATTTCAGAGAATTTGGCAGTATATCCAATCGGCCTCACAAACGCAGACCACGTGTAACCATACTAGCCCAGGACCTCCACATCCAGCATCTTCACCTCCAAGATAATCTGAGACCAGCCACCCGGACAGCTGCTGCAACAATCGGTTTGCATAACCAAAGAATTTCTGCACAAATTGTCAGAAACCGTCTCAGGGAAGCTTATCTGCACGCTCGTCGGCCTCATCAGGGTCTCAACCTGACTGCAGTTCGTCGTTGTAACAGACGAGTGGGCAAATGCTCACATTCAATGGTGTCTGGCACTTTGGAGAGGAGTTCTCTTCATGGATGAATCACGGTTTTCACTCTACAGGGCAGATGGCAGAGAGCGTGTATGGCATCGTGTGGGTGAGCGGTTTGCTGATGTCAACGTTGTGGATCGAGTGGCCCATGGTGGCAATGGTGTTATGGCATGGGCAGGTGTATGTTATGGACAATGAACACAGGTGAATTTTATTGATGGCATTTTGAATGCACAGAGATACCATAACGTGATCCTGAGGCCCATTGTTGTGCCATTCATCCATGACCATCACCTCATGTTGCAGAAACTGCAAATTTTAGAGTGGCCTTTTATTGTGGCCAGACTAAGGCACACCTTATCTCAGCAAAGGAGAAGTGCTCACTAACACAGAATTAGACAGATTTGTAAACAATATTTGAGAAAAATAGGCCTTTTGTGTACATAGAAAAAGTATTAGATCTTTGAGTTCAGCTCATGAAAAATGGGGGCAAAAACAAAAGTGTTGCGTTTATAATTTTGTTCAGTGTATATATGTTTTTTTTTTCAATGTGTTTTAAACTAACACACAGTCGTCTATAGAAAGACAATCTAGCAGTCTGCAGAAGACTCCAGAATAAGCATAATTAATTCGGTACTATGATCGATATGGTACTTCAAAAGGTATTTCTTAAGTGGCCTTCTGTCAGATTCTAGGTTTATTGGAAGGTTTACTGATCCATAATAAGTAGAGTTGAGCGGACACCTGGATGTTCGGGTTCGGCAGGTTCGACTGAACTTCGAAAAGATTTCCGGGTCCGTGCTCGAACTTGACCCCGAACCCCATTGAAGTCAATGGGGACACAAACTTTTGGCCACTAAAATTCCTCTAAAAAAGTCATGGAAAGGGCTAGAGGGCTGCAAAAGGAAGTAAAATGTGGGTAAGAGTAGGACAAGTGCTCTGCAAGCAAATGTGGATAGGGAAATAACTTAAAATAACATAAAATACATACAAATTACAAATACAGCTGAGCCATAAAATAGCACTAGATGGAATCTTTGATTTTAGCTTTGGAAGAACATCAATCTAAATTTAAAGCATGGCTGCCAGGAGGATCAACAGAATTATCCATTTGAGAGAGGGTTGGAGTGCAGGGTATTCTCTTTCAGTTTATACTAAGTGACCCAGTGACTGGTGTAGGTGGAAGCGGCTCTGGAGGAGGAGGAGGAGGAGGTAGCCAACACTGTTTTTTATTTGTATTTTTTTTGTCTTTTTGTTTATTTGAATGAAAAAATGCACCGCAAGACGTAATTGTACTATTTAGCACAACAATTATAATTTTTCAAAGTGCGCTGTAAGCACAGTATTGGACTGTTATATTTGACTCTCAGAAATGAAGTGCACCGCAAGACGCAAATGTACTATTTACCACCCAAAACTATTAGAATTTTTCAAAGTGCGCTGTAAGTACAGTATGTGACGGTTCTATTTGACTCTCAGATATGAAGTGCAGGACGCAAATGTAATATTTAACACCAACAAATTGCAGTATTTAAAAATGCTTAGATGTTGCCCACTGAGCTAACAGAACAGGATTAAAGTCATGTGCCTGGCACACATGCAGTTTCAAGTGCACTGCACTCTCTGTGGCACTGGGCTCAGGGCAGGGTACAAATATGTAATATAGCACCCACTAAAATAATCACTGTAATTTGAATAATCGCTGTAGTTTGAATAATCGCTGTAGTTTGAAAGATTCAACACCAGGATTTTTTTTTAATCTGTCCCTCACAGTTGCAGCATACTCTCCCAACACTAAGAAGAGCTCATGGCAAAAAAAAAAAAAAAAATTCTGCGGGCGCGACTCCCCCCCCTTCCTCACCCCCACCTGTTGGGCCACAGTGAATGCGAATGAATCTGCATTCAAACAATAAATATCCAGCAGGGAAATAAATAAGAGGATAGTATAATTATAAGAAAAGAGATTAGAGACGAAACAAGGGATGAAGAGGGGGTGAAGAAGAAGGGAAAAAAGGAAAAAAAGGAAAGAAAGAAAAAGGGAAAGGAAAAGAAGTGAAAAAACGAGAAAAAGAAAGAAAGGGGCACCAATATATATAATGAATCTTTATTTATGTTTGAATCACGTTTGTAATGTCTTTTCTATTTGTACAACACTTTTAAAAAAGGGAAATACAAAGAGAAAAGAGGGGGAATGACTTGGTTGTAGTTTGAATTGAATATAAGGGTAGCTGGAGTGTATTGATGTATTTTGAAGCTAAGGATAGATAGGATGAATAGGCTTTTTGGGGAAATACATCTCCAGACCCACTGAATTATAAATGCACGCTTAGTTACGATTTTTGAATATCTTAGGAGTACCCGAAGTGTTCATTAACCTACTATGCTTATAATATTTTCACTAATTTTTGGTAAATGTAAAATATCCTTTAGCTATGCGTGACAAAGTAAGGTCCTCTTTAAAACTATAATACTCATGTATTCCTACACTAGCACTTTATATTGTATATTGATTTTGTTTATGTTGTCTGTATGAAAGTACTTTATATTCTATATTGATATTAATTATGTAATTACCGAGTGTCATGTTTTGTATATATAAAATAAAATAAAAATAAAAAAAATAAAAAAAAAGAAGAGCTCATGGGATGTGCGTGTACGTGACTCCAGCTTATACCGTATTTGCTCGATCATAAGACGACCCTGATTATAAGACGACCCCCCAAACTTTGTATATTCCTTTAGGAAAAAAACTAAAAGCCTGAATATAAGACTATCCTATAGGAAAAATAAGTTTAACTTGTATATATGTAAATTGCTTTTTAATATTTAATAAATAAATATATTATTGGGTCCAAAAACCGTAATGTTCGGTACGAACCTGAACAGTGCGGTTCGGGTTCGCTCAACACTAATTATAAGACTTTTCTTATCATGTCACGGAATATAACTAGATTCCAATCTCCTGGTCACCTTATTGATCCTGTATATCTGAATTCTTTCTCTGTACTGTCAAAATTTGGATTCAGTGAGCCAGTCGAGCAGCTGTTACTTCTACCTAGTGGTGCATCTTTGTGCCAATCATGCAAGCTGAAAGTTGAGGAAGTGTTTGAGAATTGGAATCCATATAAATATATGAATAAATAGTAAGATGGAAGAGTAAATTAGGTGAATCCTTTGATATTGCAACCCCCATTATTTTACTACCTATTAATATTTGTCTTGATTATGCCTTGATAAATAACTGCTAGCAGATGAGCTAGTTACTTATTGTCAAACTTACAATACCCAGGGCACTAGTTTGATTTGTACAATGGTCAGTCCCAAATGTGAGATCTATCTTTCAAGTTGGCTGAAGCCAGATCAAGGAAACCAATTAAGCAGTTATTACTTGCAGGCATGGATGACTCACCAAGTCTCAATGAAAGCTGGAGCTGTATGGTGCTGTAAATTAATTCTTCATGGAAGCTGCCTTCCACAACATTGAGGGCCTTTGTAACCATGGAAACGAAGGTTCAACTCCAAGACCTTATTAGAGCACTAGAAATATCTATTCACTGCTTTTCTCCATGTAGAGTGCTCAGTGTTCATGATGACCTTGTGATGCATCATGGCTATAAATTGTGAAAAGGGAAGTTAAAAAGGATCAGTTGACATGTATTTGAATATCCTCAACCACAATGAAATTCTTTATATTTATATTTTCGATTTCAGCAACTATCATTTTTACTAGCAGCTGAATTTTATTCAAAGAACAAACCAATTTGTTACTGAGATTACCATTGAGGTTAATACTATTGGGCAGGAATGATCACCAGTTATGATAAGAGTGTAGCACCATTTAAGAAATTAATAATATAATGTCCTCACAATACAGTCTACCCAATATAGGGTGATCTGGCTTGAAATTGACAAAGATCATGTTCTATAGATGAATTACAGAGAAGTAGGCCATTTGGCTACTTTATATGTCCAATTTGGGACCAATTTCCACCAGTTTCGGCAGTATTATTGGCCATATTTGGTTTGGGTATATTCCTGTACACAACTAGGGGAAATTGGCTAGAATTTGGTAAGGATTGCCAAATTGCAGAATTTGATTTGCCTGATAAATAAAATGCATCTGTTGGCCCAATAAATATCCCCCATGGGGCCAGCAGTTGTTCACTGGCCTCATATATGTACTACATTGCCCCTAATGGGGCCAGCGGCTATCCATTGGCCTCATAAATATAAACCGTTTTTAAAACTATGATGCCTCCTTTTTTTCAAAATGAAATCCCCAGTAGCATTCCGCTACCCCAGGGGGCTAATTTATTTTCATTTCGGGTGTCCTCCCAAAATGAGTCTCTATCTCCCCATGCAACAATTACTATTTCGGTGAGCCGAAGGCTGGTCTAATTTCATGCCGATTGAGAATCAATTTGGTGATTATGGAGCAGCACGAAAGCTACCGGAGTAGACTGTTAACCACTTTAAAAGCAATGACCACTATCCTAATTCCATTATCCTCAGTGTTATGTTGCTCATTGTTAGCAATACATTTCAAAACAAGGGGGCGTTTCACAAAGAATACCTAAAATGATGTGCACTAATCCATCACAAAAACAATTCCTATGGCTTGCCTTAAATTGTAATACACGTCTCCCAACGATCCCACTTTGCGTGGAACAGTCTAGTTTTTGAGGCTCTGTCTGTCTGAGCTCTCTCTTTCTCTGTCCCTCTTTTTGGAACCAAAGTAAGGATCAGTAGAAAAGTATGATTTGACACCACAAGCCTGCAGTATGAGATCCTGAAAAGTCACTATACTCCATTATAATGGTACTGTGATGCCTAAGTGTATGGCAGGACAAAATTGCTCTATGCAGTCTTCATTTGGGCATCCTAATGACAAACTACAAAAACTTTACACTTTTTTTTAGGTGTAGTGCAGATTTTCACAGTTCCCATAACTGATAATATATAACTTAATATTTGTAAAATAAGACAAGGGTTCATAGTGTTTATTGGTATTGTGGTGATATAATTAAAATATAATGCAGGTGGTTTATCTTTTTTTCTAGTATCTTGTCCTGAATGTTTTCTTGACTATGGAAACATGCATAATACGTTTCCGCAATTTCACAATCATGTTTAAATAAAAATCTATGCCCAATCCATATTTCAATTGTGAACACATTTTCCAACGCTACTCAGCTGAACTGAAGACCCTTTGAGTGTAACTACTAAGAAATACCCAGTGGCGTCCCGAGGGGGGTGCGTACCCCACCCCGTGACACCTCCAGCGGGGGTGACACCCATGCATTTAAACTCTCTGCCTATATACTTAACATTACGAGCACACAACTTGTCTGCTCGTTTCTGTTAATAAAGATCTTTGACGCACGGCATTGCGTCAATATGGCGGCCACCATCGGGGACCGTGTATCTTTGGCAGATTTCTGATTACATATGCTGACTCTTTTTATGATCCAATCACTTGTATATATCTAATTTCCCCGCGATTTTTGACTTATATATAAGTCTGCCTGCTCAGTCTTACTTTAGGTCTCCTTGATAAAGGCTTTCTTTTTTTCTTTTTTTTTTATTTATTTTTTATTGATTTTTGAGATTGAAATAAATGCAATACAGAAAAAAAAGGGAGGTAAAATTATAAATACAAGTACAGATACAAAATACAGATTGAATCGGATGAGGAACCAGGGAGTCACATGAGGATAGGAAAAGGGGGAGGGGTATGGGATAGTCGTACATTTTAAGGTATTCTACTACACCTGTAATACCACACATTATTATCGTTCCATTCTGTACAACTTACAACTGCCAATTAGATGGCTATGGCTATGTTCTGTTTCAGTCTCCTTGAGGACACTTGGGTGAACATATACCCTTCGGATGATACCAGATCTTTCGGGGCTGTATCAGCTGCCGACCTGATCAGGCGTTGTGTATTGTGTGTCGGAGTAATTTGGGATGGGGGCATTAAATATATTTAAGTATCATTTCTTCGCTTTTGTCTGAAACAAGAAACTCCGACCAGTAGAACCATTGTAGGAGGTGTTTGTCTCCTCTTCCTTGCGAGGACATTAGAAGATCTTCTGCCTTTCTGATCTCCTCCACTGAGACTATCCACTCCCTCAGTGTGGGTGCGTAGGGTTTTTTCCACAGCTTAGGTATTAGAAGTTTGGCGGCGTTCAGGAGTTGTATTGTCAAGGAATTTTTGTACTGTTTGACTGGGTGTTTGGTGTGGTGAAGCAAAAATGTTTGTGGGTCGAATGGTAAGCGTTCGTCTGTTAGCATTTCTATCAGGTCTGCTATGGCGATCCAGAAAGGGGCTATGATGGGGCAAGACCACCATATGTGAATTAGGTCTCCCCTCTTTTTCCTGCACCTCCAGCATGTGTCAGGTATTTTTGGGGCAAAGCGGTGTATGTCTGATGGGACCTTATACCATCTCGTCAGAAGCTTATATGCGTTTTCTTGGATTCTTGTGGACATTGAGCACTTGTGTGATAAGAGGGTGATTTTGGTCCATTGAGATTGTGTAAAAATTACTTTACAGTCTGTCTCCCAAGCCAGTATAAAATATGGTTTTTGGGGGAATTTTAAGTTGGTTAGAATGCCTTGTATTGTTGAAATCAGTTTCGAAGGTGGGTCTTTGGACATGCATAGGGACTCATACTGTGTTAGTGTTGGAATTGGTGTGTGTATGTTAGGTATGGTGTTTATGTAGTGTTGGATCTGTGTGTATAGGAATTTGTTCAGCTGGGTCGGGGTCCGATCACCCATCAGGGTATTTAATGGTTTTAGGTTGCCGTCTTGGATAAAGTGGCCAAGCCTGGGGTAGGTGACCTGTTCGGAGAACAGGGTTTGAATTGTGTGATATTCGTTACTAGGGGGGAAATCTTTTATGGCTATCATGGAGAGTAAGGGTGAGGGTGTGTTAAGGAGCGTAGGTGAGGGGCGTATCTGTCTCCACGTTCTCAGTGTTGGGGGTATCGTGGGGTGTGTAGGGTCTATCTGTATCGTCTGTGTGGGTGGGGTCCATGCTACCATTGGGATTGGGATTGGAAGGGAGGCCTGTTCTATTGATATCCATTCCTTGGGAGCTGGTCTGGTCCATTCCACTACCCTAGCTAGCATGATAGATTTGTAGTATGTTTCGATATCGGGTAATCCCAGTCCTCCCCGTTCCTTAGTTCTAATCAGATATTGGTAGCCTAGTCTAGGAGGTTTGGTGTTCCAGATAAATCTTACGATCATACTTTTGATCTTTTTAAAAAATGCTTTGGGTATATAGATCAGTATAGCCTGAAGGACGTATAGGAGTCTGGGTAAAATATTCATTTTGGCAGCCGACACTCGTCCAAACCAGGAGATGTGGGTATTCATCCATTTATTAATATCTCCTTTGATGTTTTTGACTAGTTTGGTGTAGTTGTTTGGGAAGAGATCTTTACTGTTTGGTGTAATTTGGATGCCTAAGTATCTAATTGATGTGGGGGCCCAGGTGAATGGGAAAGTGCGTTGGATAGGTATCAGTGTCTCTGGGGCTAGTGTGAGGTTTAGTGCTTCTGATTTGTTCATATTTACCTTAAAGTTAGATATATCGCTGTATTCAGATAACTGTCGGATTAAGGTGGGGATTGAGGTGTTTGGTTCTGTAAGTGTGAAAAGTAGGTCGTCAGCGAAGGCTGTCACCTTGTGATGTCGTGCTCGTATTTGAATACCTAGGATATTTGTGTCTGATCTGATCGCATTAATAAATGGTTCTAAGGTGAGTATGAAGAGTAGAGGGGATAAAGGGCAACCCTGTCTGGTCCCATTCGACAGGGTGAATGGCTCCGATAGTGTGCCGTTAACTCGGATCCGAGCTGGGGGGCAGTGGTACAGGGAGTCTATCCAGTGGAACATTGCCCCGTCTATGCCAATATGTGTTAATATGGTTTTCAAGAAGAGCCAGTTCACCCTTTCGAATGCCTTTTCAGCATCAGTGGACAACAGGAAGGCTTGCATCCCTTGTGAGGAAACATGGTGTATGATGTCAATTACTTTAGTGGTGTTGTCGCGTGCTTCTCTACCCATAACAAATCCCGCCTGGTCGGGGTGTATGAGCTCGGGCATTACTTCCTTAAGACGGGTGCTCAGTATTTTAGCGAAAAGTTTTACGTCTACGTTCAGTAGAGAAATTGGTCTATAGCTAGCGCATAGGTCAGGGTTTTTGCCTTGTTTGTGTATCACAGTAATGTGGGCTTCCTATGCTTGTGATGGTAGGCGTTCTCCTGATGTTAGATTATTTAGGGATCTTAATAGATGGGGTATCAGGATAGTTTGGAATTTTTTGTAATAGGTAATGGTGTATCCATCTGGACCGGGGCTTTTCCCCGACGGGGAGGTATTAATGGCATTTGCCAGCTCTTCGGCAGTGATTTGGGAGTTTAGTGAATTAGCAAATGTTGGGTCTAGTTTTCGTTTCATGTGTTTTTCCAGGTAAGTGTGTATTTTGGTTTGTGTTTCTGGGATTTCCTGGTGTGAGGGGATATTATATAAATCCTTGTAGTATTGTCTAAAGGTTTCCGCTATTTGTGCCATCTAGAATTGGGTTACTTTGTGTTTGTCAGTGATTTGTGCTATAAAAGTTTGTGTCCGTTTTGCTCTTAGTGCCCTGGCCAGCATTTTGCCTGGTTTATTGTATTGAGCATAATATATACCTTTGACTCGTTGTAATGTGGCCTGGAGTTTTTGGTTGCATATGGCCGCTAGTTCAGCTTTAAGTCTGGTCAGTTCAATGAATAGATCATTGGAAAGGGATTGTTTGTGCGTTGTTTCTATGGTTGAGATTTTCCCTAGGATGTTTACAATGTTTTGACTTCTCTGTTTTTGAGGTGGGCGCCCAGGCTCATGAATTGTCCCCTCATAACAGATTTGTGTGCCTCCCAGATGATTTGGGGGGATATATCGGGGGTGGTATTGTTTTCAAAGTAAGATGTGAGTGTGTCGGTGATTTTGGACGAGGATGGGTCTTTAAGCAATTGCTCGTTTAATCGCCAGTTATATTGCCTTTGTGGGATTGTTGGGATTGTTAAAGAAAAAATTATCGGTGCGTGGTCGCTTCAGATCGTCAGATGTTTGTGTCGGTGGGAGATAAAAAACATGTCTATACGTGAGTACCTGTTGTGTGGGATCGAGAAAAAGGTGTAGTCTTTGCGTGTAGGGTTATATAGTCTCCAAATGTCTGCCAGTTGCATTTGTGATAATACCTTTCTGATTTTTCTGGTTTTGCACCGGGAGAGAGCGGAGGTCCCGGTGGAGGAGTCCAGCTTGGGGTCCAGTACTACGTTCATATCTTCACCAAGGATGGTGATCCCTTCGGCAAATTCTTCAAATTCCTCCAGGATGGAAGTGAGAAAGGAAGATTGGTTAGAGTTTGGTGTATATACATTAGCTATCGATATGCGTTCTGTACCTAAATTTCCTTTTATGAAAACTGCTCTGCCATCATTATCCGACCATGAGGTAACATTCGTTAGGGGTAGTGAACGTGCTATGTAAATAGCTGTACCTTTGGTTTTTTGGAACGGTGAATGCGAAAAGTAGCTCATGGGATAATAATGATTGACAAGTGAGGGGAGCTTGGTTCTGCAAAAATGCGTTTCTTGAACCAGAAATATGTCAGATTTTTTGGCCTTCATTTCATTAAACAGTCTATATCTTTTGTTGGGTGAATTAAGCCCTTTTGCATTGATTGATAGGATATTTAGTTTAAGTGACTTAGTTAGAGTAGCCATAAGGGGTATATGTTACATGTGGTGTTTTCTTCTCTATCTAGGTTGTTGTATTGTTGCCAAATTTGTGCGACGGACCATTTAGAGTGGCCGCGAGGAGAGAGGGTGTGAGAGTAGAATATGGTAGGGTGCGTTATGGGGGGCTCTAGGGGGTACATTGGGTGAATATGTGGATAACCTGGGGTTGAGGGGAAGGGGGGAGACATACAAATGTGAACAAGTTGTTGGTCTAGGATGGGTGACAGGTGTCCCCTCCTGACCAATGTCAGAATACGCAGACATATGTAGGCCGCAGTTCCCTTTGCCTAAAACGGCTGAAATGAATGCAGCCTGATATACAAAGGTATACATCTGCAGCAGGGGTTGTAAGTGGCATGTGACAGCATCTGAACTCAGATGAAGCCACTGCCCCCCACCCGCTCCTATTAAACTGTTATAAACATTATAAACGATTAACGAAAAAACAGATAGTCATATTTGAACAAGTCGTGCTGGCCCAATCTGTTCGTGCAACCTTTGTCCATTTGCGCGGATCGTGTTGGGTGTAGCGAGATCAGGTGTGCAATGTTCTTGTGAGGTCTATGTAGAATATGGGGCCGCTTCTGTTTCCAGCTTTCACTGGGCCAGCTAGATAATGCGTCATCTGGGCATGCCGTTCAAGATGTCATTGTGGTAGGTTATTTTCGTGGCCAGGAGCATGGAGAGGTGGCTTAAGAACAGTCCCAAAGTCTGCGCTGGTGTATGACCCTGATTTGTTGTTGCATTGTGAGCCGGTTCGTTGTGGCCTTTGCACTTGGAAAATTTAGGTAGAGCATAGGAAGTCCTTTAACTTTTAAGCTGCCGTTTTTAATTTTGTAGTTTTAAATTTAGGTGTAGCTTTAGGGGGAGGCTCTGGCTGGAGGTCTGTCAGGGCCCGGTGCCCGATCGCCTTCCCTGAGGGGGCCTGCCCTCCGGCGCCTCTGCGGCCTTGCTTGCCATGGTTGGTTCAGTAGGTGCATTTGTTGGTGGGGCAGGGGTGTCTCTAGTGAGGTGATCCATTCCTGCAAGTCTGGTTTATGTATTTGTAGGGCCTCGCAGAATCCGTGTAGGTCTTCCGGGTGT
Organism: Pelodytes ibericus; assembly: GCA_036172795.1. NCBI lineage: Eukaryota > Metazoa > Chordata > Amphibia > Anura > Pelodytidae > Pelodytes > Pelodytes ibericus. The sequence continues at coordinate 69,512,603 of CM069857.1, forward strand.
CTTAGTATGTGGGATTTATCGTCCCGGCGTACTATGATGGACAATGGGAAGCACCAGGTGAATTGGATTAATGCTTCCTTTAAGGCGTTTGTTAAGGGCTTCAGCATTTTGCGCTGGAGTAGTGTGGCCCCCGCCAGGTCTGGCAAAATTTGGATTTACGTTTCCATGAATAGTATGGGCCTGGCTTTCTGTGCCATTCGGAGTATTTGTTCCTTCAGGGAGTATGAGTGTAGGCAACATATTACATCTCTGTGAGATGTCGCATTTACATTTTTGGGGCGCAGGGCTCTGTGGACTCTATCAAATTCCACTGGGGTGTCGAGGTCCCTCTTTAAGACAGTATTAAACAGGTTACTCACTGTTTTCCTTATGTCTTCTGGCCCAGGTGTCTCCAGTAGGCCTCTTATGCGCAGGTTACTTCTGCGGCCCCTGTTGTCCATGTCCTCCAGGTGGTTGGACATTTGTTTGATGATATGTTGCTGGGCCGTCAGTTGTCTCGTAAGTGACCCTATTGTGTCTTGGATAGTATTCTGATCCGTTTCTACAGCCTGGAGACGCTGGCCTTGCTGACGGATGTCTTCTTTTACTTCCGTTAATTCATCCCGGATAGTGGATCTAATTTGGTCCACCGCGGTGGTTATGTTTTTTTTTACTTCTTCAGTGAATGCTGAAAAGTCGGCTTTAGTAGTTATGTCTTTTAGCTGTGCCCTGAGGACATCTGTCAGGTTTGGTCCGTGATCATCTTCTTCTCCTCTTTCAGACCTGGGGCTGTTTCCCGCCATAAAGTCCGACGCCATGTTGGAGTCTTCTTCGGGGGGCGAATCTCGGTGAATAAGGTAAGTTGACACTAGATTGGACTGTGTTTTAGTTCTCCCTTGTGTCGCAGGGGTTGAGGGTGTCCGTTTTTTAGGTTTTCCCATGTCTGTATCTCGATCCATGTAATCGTTATTGCGTTGGAGCGGCGTGAGGGAGCAGGAGCTGAGCTAGCATACGACCATCTCTGTCGGTGGTTGGCCACGCCCCCCTGATAAAGGCTTTCTAGCCGAAACGTCGGTGACCTCTTTTTTTTGCGCAGTGTGTCCCTCCTGCCCTTCCTTTTTTTCTATTACTGACTATTTTCATTTGCTCCATTTGCTGTTTACATTATATGTAAGTATTTGTGGTTTCTGTTTATTATGCTTATGTGATGTATTCTGTAGAGTATATTTATTTGAATGTACTTATTCTTCTAATAAACTTTTGTACTTTTGTAATATTATAGTTTTGGTTATTGTGTGATCCTCCTACCTTTTTCTTGTACATATTATTATTGGGGGTGTTGTGTGGACTTCCGTTGGGGTGATGCACCTGATTGTTATTGTTTATATAATTTTGGTATGCTTCTCTGATAGCCTTGTTTTGTATTGGCCATGTATTTATGCCTAGGCCAACTTGGCATAGGGCGTCAGACTGGAATGGGCAGCAGATACAGTCATTTAGGTTTGAAAAAAGACCCAATCCCATTAAGTTCAACCCTTCTACCTTTCATTTCTGCTTTTGATCCAAAGGAAGGCAATACCCCCTAAATAAGCTATTTTAAATTATGCATCAGGGGGGAGGGAGGAGGGGTTTCTTCTTGACTCCAAAATGCAATCAGATTTCTCCTTGAATCAAGAAGCTCTAGTATTAATACTTATTCTATTATTAATAGCCCTGTATGTCCTGCTTTTCTAAAAAAAAAAAAAATATATATATATATATATTGATAACCTTTTTGGTTAGGTTTTTTGCATCTATTTATTTGAATGACCTCTCTAGGCAGACAGATCCATACCTATTTTGTCTGTACTGTAAAGAATCCCTTCTTTGTTGTCTATGAAATCTTTGCTCTTCCAGTCTCAGGGGATGACCTATCGTTATTTGTACATTTCTGTTAATGAACAGGTCACTGGAGATGCATATGTTTATATAATGTTATAATACCAGCTCTAAGATGCCATTTTGTAGCATATGTAAATGCTACTCTTTTAGTCTCTCTTCATATCTAAGATCCTCCCAAATGCTTAGCGGAAGACAGGGTGCACTAAAGTTATTGGGAGACAGACATAACACTGTAAAGAGATAAGGGGGGCAGGGAAGGCACTAAGGCAAGTAATTTGGGGCCATGTGTAAGCACCAAAATTGTTCATGGTTGACATTTACTGGACTATGTAATGGACAAATTAATGATGTTCTATGGACCTTCAAGTACCTTGCCACAGATACGTTGAGTATCTCTGCTGGGATGGAGAGGAGGATGGAGTCTGAAGAAGGAAGGGGTGCAACAAATTAGGGTTTGGGGAATGTTTAGTCAGGTCTAGGGTGGCACAAAACCTAAATTTACCATTGTATATACCTATTGGCAGTGGTGGACTGGCCAGGGTGTCAGTTTGCCCGATGGCAAGTGGGCCCCGTCGGCCTGTGATGAAGTGGGGCCACTCGGGCCCTGGCCCTTTAAAAAAAAATTCAATATGCAAAATAACACTTAACCCTTTAATGGCTTAGAGCAGTGAGAACTCAAATTGGCAGTATTAAAAGATTTAAATCTTGCATGCTGTTTTCCTAGCTTTATTCTGCAGCAATATTCTAAGGCCAGGGTGTCAAACACGTGGCCTGCGGGCCAAATGCGGCCTTCAGGAAATGGAGGTTCGGTCCACGTGAGAGTTTCAGCGGTAACCACACCTACAACCGCACATGTAAGTTAGACAGCAGCATTCCCCAGCAGAACGCTGCAGATCATGTAGGGTGCATAATCCTTCCTTTACCCTGCGTGTGGCACGGGTCAGATGGAGGGGAAAAAAACCACTACAACAAGAAAGTGTGGAGAAGCAGCCCCATCCAGAGCCAACAGCCCCGGTGTGTGTGTAAGTGTGACTCTGTGTGTGTAAGTCTGACTGTCTGTCTACGTGTAAGTGTGACTCTGTGTCTGTGTGAATTAGTGTGATGCTCTGTGTGTGTGTAAGTGTGACTCTCTCTTTGTGTGTAAGTGGGACTCTGTGTCTGTAAGTATGACTGTCTCTGTGTGTGTAACTGTGACTCTGTGTGTGTTTGTAAGTGTGCTGTGTGTGTGTAAGTGGTTTTCTGTGTGTGTGTGTAAGTGTGACTCTGTGTGTGTAAGTGTGACTGTCTGTGTGTAAGTGTGACTCGCTGTGTGTGAATAAGTGTGATTCTCTGTGTGTGTGTAAGTGTGACTCTCTCTGTGTGTGTAAGTGGGACTCTGTGTCTGTGTGCGGAAGTATGACTCTGTGTGTGTGTGTAAGTGGGACTCTGTGTCTGTGTGCGGAAGTATGACTCTGTGTGTGTGTAAGTGGGACTCTGTGTGTGTTTGTAAGTGTGGCTGTGTGTGTGTAAGTGGTATTCTGTGTGTGTGTAAGTGTAACTGTCTGTCTGTGTGTAAGTGTGACTCTCTGTGTCTGTGTGTGTGTGTGTATGTAAGTGTGACTCTAATGATAAATTGCAGATTAAAAACAAGCCCATAATAAAGGAGTTGACCAGCACAATTAAAAATAATTAATCAGAAATAAAACAATAATATATCCACAAAGGACTGAGAAATTAAAAAAAATTACGTTTTATTTATTGCAAATACTTAATAACCTTAAATATGTATTTGTGTGTGTGTATGTGAATTTCAAGTATCACAGAAATCTGTGTATGTAAATATCTGTCTGTGTGGCTGTGTATGTATGTGTTGTTTTCCTGCGGAGTCTGTGATACACTCACATACTGCAAGTTACCATGAATTGTATTGCTGTTGAGCCTGTGATCTGTTATATAACATATTTGCTCGAATATAAGACGACCCTGATTAGAAGACGACCCCCCCTCTCTCTCCCCAATGCTGGATCTCTACCCCCCTCCCTCCCCCCAACGCTGACTCTCTCCCCCTCCCTCCCCATAACGTTGCCTCTCTCCCCTCTCCCTGGTGACTAGCCGGGGGATGTCTGCACGGTACGTCATGTGACCTCCCGGCTTCCGTCATAGAGGTCCCGATGGAAGTGCCGGACAGCACCGGAGGATGTCTGCACGTATGTCTGCACGGGACCTGGATCCCTGTCTTATAGTCAGACCTCGATTTGAGATCAGACTATAAGATAACCTTGAATATAAGACTAGGGACCTTTTTCAGAGCATTATATATTATATTATATTCGAGCAAATATGGTATATATATTTATAAATGTATATGTGTGTGTGTGTATAGTTTATTTTCTCATTGAAAAATTAATGCGGCCCACGCACACATACATTTCTGGTGATGTGGCCCACTGAATATAAAACTTGGACGCAACAAAGGCATGGGCAAACGGGGCAACTGCCCAGGGTCCATCATTCCTGGGGGCACAAAGCAGCTGCCCACGTGACTGCAGACCCGGCTTTCTGTCACAGCCGCCGGAAATGACGGCAAGTATTTTCCGGTGGCTGTATTTCCTGCATGCAGCATGCATACAGGAAGAAACACAGGGGTGAGATGGCCGGGCACGAGCAGCATCTAGGTAAGTACTGAGGTAAGTACTTTTTTTTTTGGACAAAATCAGTGGAATATGAATGAGCAAATTATTAGTGGCATATTAATGGACAAATTATCAGTGGCAAATTAATGAGCAAATTATCAGCAGCATATTAATGAGCAAATTATCAGCGGCATATCAATGAGCAAATTATCAGCGGCATATTAATGGGCAAATTATCAGTGGCATATTAATGAGCAAATTATCAGTGGCTATTAATGGTCAAATTATCAGTGGCTATTAATGGACAAATTATCAGCTGCAAATTAATGAGCAAATTATCAGCGACATATTAATGAGCCAATTTTCAGTGGAATAGTAATGAGCCAATTTTCTGTGGAATATTAATGAGTAAATTATCAGTGGCTATTAATCAGCAAATTATCAGTGGCTTTTAATGGACATATTATTAGTGGCATATTAATGGACAAATTATCAGGGGTATATTAATGAGACGATCTCTTGCGTACCTTCTTGACATGTCACACCGCTCCTGTGATTCTATGCTACTGATGGAACACTTTCCCCCCGGGCAACTACACCACCCAACTTGGACATGGCAGTACTATTTTGGGACACAAGATGTGGCCCCATCCTTTTTTTGGCTTTGCTGCCAGATGGCAACCTCTCCTTTACTTACTCTTTATTTTTCTTACTCCCTCTTAAATCTATTGATTTATTCTCTTTCAGTATACATTCGTGCTTTAATTCTCTCTTCCATACTCTTCCATTTGAACAGTTCACTTTAAGTAGAGGACTCTGCATTATTTGTTTGCTCTGTATTCCTTACTGATAATTTTCATGAAACAAGTAGGGTTAAAATGACACCATTTATTAGCTAACTGAGTGTTTGGTTGCAAGCTTTCAAGACCAAGTTGCTAGGTACCTTTCTCAGCCATAAATGAGGCTAAAACCATATTTCTAATTACAAAACATAGTTAGCGGCTTAAAAAAAGAGGGAAATATTCAGTTGGGCACGTTTCTTTAAGAAATTCTTCAGCTTCATTTCTGTGCTGTATGTTGTGGTATTTTGAAATGGGGATGGGACACTTCATCGCGGCTGCTTCCGCTTCACCGCTTCACCGCCAACTCTGCACCGCAAGACAGCTCGTCGCTGGAGATTTCATTGCGGGACATTTCATCGCTAAAGGTAAGTATTTTAGCTATTTTAGTTTATTTTAGTAAGGGTGGTTAGAATTAGGGTTTAGGGGGTTAGAATTAGGGTTTAGGGGGTTAATTTTAGTATTAGGGTTCGGGGGTTAGTATTAGGGTTTAGGGGGTCAGTATTAGGGGTCGGGGGTTAGTATTAGGGTTTAGGGGGTTAGTATTAGGGTTCGGGGGTTAGTATTAGGGTTTAGGAGGTTAATTTTAGTATTAGGGTTCGGGGGTTAGTATTAGGGGTCGGGGTTAGTATTAGGGTTTAGGGGGTTAGTATTAGGGCTCAGGTGTTAGTATTAGGGTTTAGGAGCTTAGTATTAGGGTTCGGGGGTTAGTATTAGGGTTTAGGGGGTTAATTTTAGTATGAGGGTTCGGGGGTTAGTATTAGGCTTTAGGGGGTTAGTATTAGGGGTCGGGGGTTAGTATTAGGGTTCGGGGGTTAGTATTGGGGTTAATTTTAGTATTGGGGTTTGGGAATCATTTATTAGGGGGGGTTTATTTTCTTTTTACTTTTACATTTGTAAGAGCTGACAGTTCAGCGCTGAATTGTCAGCTCTTACATAGCTGCGGCCGCGATGAAACGGCCGAGTTATTCTTCATTGCTGACAGTACAGCGTTCTAACTGCCGCGCTGAACTGTCAGCGATGAAGATGCGGCGAAGAAGTGTCCTAGACCCTTTTGAAATAGGTAAAGGAGTAGTACTGTGTTAGCCATGGAAAAACAGGAAACAAGTAGGGTTAAAATGATACCATTTATCGGCTAACTGAGAGTTTGGTTGCAAGCTTTTCAAGTCCCTTCCTCAGGCATTAATGAGGCTAAAACCAAATTCCTAATTACAAAAGTTTCATGACAGTGAACATTATTAGGTCAACCGAATAACAGAGATTCTAATCCAAGAAGACGCATTTACCAAAGGTTAACTACAGACAATTTCTCAGTGGTAAACCCATATTTGTGAAATATTTGTAGATTTTTTCTTATTCTTTTTCTTTAGTAGGTATACACGATCCCAGGTCTGTTTTTATTTTATCCAATACATGCGATGCAGGGCAGTGGAAATATAGAAATAGTCCATCCTTACTCTCCCTACAGAAAGTTTATGTTTAACCAATATTAGACACTGCAGCCATTGCTTATCTATGTTTTTCTATATTTGAGTTATGGGGTTTGGACCACATTTAGTCTGTAGTAGCTATTTATGCCATACATACAGACCTGCTGTATGTTATCATAGAGGTAACGACACAGTTCATCATTTGGTATGTGCAATATACTATTTATATGCCTATTTTTTATATCTCAAGTTCCAGTTTATTGAAATTACAATATTTTTGTTAAAGTAACCCAAGGATTTGAATTCTTCGGTATTTATATTTCAAAAACTTTGAAATGGCAATTGTCGTACTTTTATATTTTTGTGAATGGCTGTGAAGATACCAAATAAATTGGAATTAAAATAAAATATATCCACCATTTATTTAAAATAAAAACAATATGTATTTACATTTAGTATCTACTGTATACTGCCAGTAATATGTACATTGTAATTACTATAATATATATTTTTAAAAAAAAATCACAAAAATTTTAATGGTACCTTTTTTCCTTTTTTTTTTTGAAAATGTTATTTATTTATTACAAAAATTAAATTATAGCCTTATAGTTGTTGGTGGGCCCCTTCTGTCTCCTGGCAACCAATATTTTTAGAACCAACCCACCACTGCCTATTGGACCGTGACTTGTTTGAGTCCTTGATCCCAGCTCCATTTTTATGTTCCAGCTTGAGAATGACACTTCTTTGACCAGGCTTCAGAGATCCTCTGCGATATCTCATTATTTGAACCAAACTTACATTTTTATCCTACGATCTTTCTTCCTGCTCCTTCGTATTTGTTCAGCACACAGAAAAAATACAAGGTTTCCTGTGCAGTGTACAGCTCTGAGTTGGGATCACTACAGTCCACCTTGAGCACTAACCTGATAGGACAATAAAATAAATCTATATATTATTGCAGGTCTATTTAAAGATAGAATTTTTACTCAGTAGTAATTAGGCACTGTGAAATAATTTGTTGAACCATAGAAATATCTCAGCATGAATGAAGTATTTAATATAACAGATTAATTTGGCCAAGAAACCGGTCTTTTTGTTCTACAAAAATGTAGAAAACGTTCACGTTTCAAAAGATCAGGGTCATAATATACAGTCTATATATTCACCTAATCATATACTTTTTTTAAATATTTTGATGTCCAGCTGTGTGTGTATTGGAAAGAACATGCATGAGATGTTAGATCTTTCCAGCAGAGGTCAGAGGTCAGATTCATTATAATTTAAGTGTATTTTTTTTTTACTGACTCAATGACTTTGGAGTTACAGAGATGACTGATGACATTTTTTTAATGTGTTCAATACTATTACAATGGACTCATGTAGCTTAGTACTCTGCAGACCTATACCATAGGTTATTATGTGAAAGGCAGCATGAATAGAACTAAGACTACCAGTGCATTAATTGTAATTCAATACATGGTTGCACAACAAAATCCATCATATTTTACTGCACAATTGTAATTCTTTCATTGTTAGATTTATTACAATGACGTTGACTGGCTTTATGTATGCAAAATCAAGATAGAGCGTTTAGCAGTATCAAAATGAAAATTGTTATGGATGTGATAGATCCACGGAAAGTAATACCAAAAAGAGAAAATTTGGCACAAACATAGTGATAAAGTCAAACAAGAGTTTAATTATCCGCTGTGAACATAAGTACTCTATGTTAGGACCCCTACTGGGGTCTTCATCAGGGATTAATAAATTTAAGAGAAAACAAGGAGTAAGAAAAATTAAAAAAAAAAGAGGAAAGGGAGAGAGAAAATAAAAATCCACATCCACATTTTTTAAAACATCACTTTTCATATGTTACAGCATGAATGAATCTGCACGTCACATTCTATTATGCAACCATTATTATGGGAATGTGCTTACAATTATATTGTAGTTGTTTTGTAGGATGGGAGAGGGGTTACATTTGAGAACCATGGAGGAAATAGTGAAAATTAATAACTTATTTGGAGAGAGGAGAACAGTATAATGACAATGGCCTATTGGAGGTTTTAAGGTGAGATTGTGCAGCTGTAGTCAGGATATTTTCTTCAGTTTCCCTCCATTTTAACTCCAGTGTGTTGCTTGTGAAACTCTCTCTTATGAAAACAATACATTCTACAGTGTTAGACCAAACAATGTGTGTACTAAATGACTGGCAATAGGGCTGGATGACTTTAATAAATTGCGTCTGGTACTTTTTCTTTGGATTTTATCAAACTTCTTTTTATTCACAATTGCATAATTAAAGCCTGTAATTTTCCAAATCCAATTACAGTAAAGTGCAGACTGCATTAGGATAGATATTATTATATGTTCTAAAGTACTGAACAGAATGTACAGTGAATTTAATTGAAACGTAAAGCCTCTTCTTTTGTTGCCTCTGCATTGTATTTTTATTAATCATTCTTCAGTTTGCTAACTTGTAACCTCAGAGTTCATTATTAATATGTCTTAGAAGAAAAGGTAAACTTATTGTGAATTGCGCTGGTACACAGATATTTGCTGCATCTTCTACTTCAACTTTTAGGCATGAGATACAGATACGTAACAAAAAGGAATTGAACACTAACAAAATAAAAATCAGGACAAAAGTAACCTTAAAATCATGCTAAAATGACATTTTTAATTAGCTCATAAAAACACTGATTCTGATGAAATCTGAAAAAGAATCCTCGTAGTTGTATGTAAGAATGAAGTGCTTCTTAAGGCTGTCCTGGATGTGCTGTTCTAATGCTTGCGTCTCGGAAACTGAAAAAAGTGTATGTAAGTCTTTTGGATCGTGTAACCCCTCAATTTTAGCAGAACAATAAGGCAGTTGTATTACGTGTGAGGTGACAATTTGTCAGCCTCCTTTTTGGAGAATATGTCTAAAAATCCCCAGTGTTCCCTGGGAAGCAGCCTCTTCTGGAGGTAACCTAAGGACTGCTTTGATAGGATGTATAGGAGAAAAGCACCAACCATGACAGTTGGCACTCCTGGAATCAAGTTCATCTGACTGCCAGTCAGGTATTGTGTTTCCTGAGCCATTCTCGTGTAAAAAAGTATTGTAAACAACTACATAATGCTGTCAATGGGAGGAATTGATACAATTCTTATAAAATAAAACCATCCCACCCTGCTATTCCGGATACTCCACCCCAGGGACCCAAAATACACTCTGTAGGGTGAAAACTATATAATTTTTGGTGCTAAATTCATACTTTGTAGTGTGTATTTTCACTCTGCCACAGTGGTTACACAAAAATAGCAATCTATGTGCCAGATTTTTCAATGTATAAACATATATGGTATATTCATTCAAACAGCCACTTACGCATACAGCAGATTTATACATACACAGTTACACACTGCAGATACTCCTAGTATGTAGACAGTATACATAGTTCAAAATACACTACAGGCGTCATGAAGCTCTTTCTTCTGAGACATATGAGTGAGTGATGATTTAGGCCCTAGGACAATATCGTATTTATTTGTGTCTGCTATATTGGTTAAAATAAAGGCTGCCTTGCCTACATTAAAGCTATAGAGAGTGACATTTTCTTGTGTTCCATTATAAAACTGCAAAGTGGTTAACTTAGGATATAGGTTATGTGAGTGTTGTAAGTTGTATGTTCCACAGAATGGGATGCTTGTCGTAAGTCACATAAAATTATGATTTTTTTTTTTGTAAAGTTGCTTACATTATTATTTTTTCTTAATTTTTCAGGATTCTTTTGTACACTATTTACCTTTGAAGAAGCATCTGTTTAACGCGTCAGGTCTCATCTTTTTTTGATCACTTTTGATGCAGATGCAATTTCTAATAAAGAGGCAAGACTGTATTAATTATATTGCTGTTATTGCAAGTGTACCATATTTCTATGAAATATGTTATAATAATTTTTTTTTATTGTTTTTTTTTTTTTATCATTGTACTAATGTTTTCATTAGAGTTGAGCGGACACCTGGATGTTTGGGTTCGGCGGGTTCGGCCGAATTTCGGAAAAAAGTCCGGGTTCAGGCTCGAACTTGACCCCGAACCCAAACCCCATTGAAGTCAATGGGGACCCGAACTTTTGGGCACTAAAATGCCTCTAAAAAGGCTAGAGGGCTGCAAAAGGAAGTAAAATGGTGGTAAGAGTAGGACAAGTGCCCTGCAAACAAATATGGATAGGGAAATAACTTCAAATAACATAAAATACATACAAATTAAAAATACAGCTGAGCCATAAAATAGCACTAGATGGAATCTTTGGTTTTAGTTTTGGAAGAACATTAATCTAAATCTAAAGCATGGCGGCCAGGAGGATCAACAGAATTATCCATTTGAGAGAGGGTTGGAGTGCAGGGTATTCTCTTTCAGTTTATACTAAGTGACCCATAGGTTGAGGAGGCGGTGACCGTGGCGGTGTAGGTGGAAGCGGCGCTGGAGGAGGAGGAGGTAGCCAGAATTTTTCAAAATGCGCTGTAAGCACAGTATTGGACTGTTCTATTTGACTCTCAGATATGAAGTGCACCGCAAGACGCAAATGTACTATTTACCACCCAAAACAATTAGAATTTTTTAAAGTGCGCTGTAAGCACAGTATTGGACTGTTCTATTTGACTCTCAGATATGAAGTGCACCGCAAGATGCAAATGTACTATTTACCACCCAAAACTATTAGAATTTTTCAAAGTGCCCTGTAAGCACAGTATTTGACGGTTCTATTTGACTCTCAGATATGAAGTGCACCGCAAGACGCAAATGTACTATTTACCACCCAAAACTATTAGAATTTTTCAAAGTGCGTTGTAAGCACAGTATTTGACGGTTCTATTTGACTCTCAGATGTAATACATGTAATGCTATTGCTATTCTATAAACCCAAATAGAGTCCCCATTCATACGAATAGGTCAATTGACCTACTCGTATGAATGGGGACTCTATTTCGGTTTATAGAATAGCAATAGCATTACATGTATTCCATAAACCGAATGTCTATAAACCGAATGTCTTTCGGTTTATAGACTTTCGGTTTATGGAATAAATGTAATGCTATTAGCTTTCTATAAACCGAAATAGAGTCCCCATTCATATGAAATTCTTATGAATGGGGACTCTATTTCAGTTTATAGAAAGCCAATAGCATTACATACAATGTAATCGCCGAACCCCGTACTCCAACACGAACATACAGTGGAATGTCCGTGTTCAGGTCCGGGGTCCAAAAACCGTAAAAGTTCGGTACGAACCCGAACAGTGCGGTTCGGGTTCGCTCAACACTAGTTTTCATAGTATGTGTCAATATAATTAAATATCTACTGTATTTGTCATCTACAGAGTTTCTGCCATTCTCTCTTGCGCTCTGACCATTACTATTTTTACTCTGCTTCTCTTTTATGTTGAGGAACCACACTTTTGTGTTTTTTGGTAGCTGCTTTACTTGGTATTAGTCAGGTTGCCTTGTGCACCCAACTGTGTTTTTAGACATCTATACAAGTCTATTTTTGGTTAATGTGATTCAAACTTGACCTACAAGCTGCATCTTTATTAATAGGATTGAATTAATATGTTTTTTCCACTAGCAACAGAGAGGAATGTTAAGGAGAAAACAGTTTAGGCAAAGACATGGTCCACAACCACAACACATTTACTAAAAGAGTAAAACATAAGAAATTACTATGACCTTAAAAGAATGTGTCCTTTTCATTTGTGAGAAGTGATGATATGGAATCTTTTTATATTCAAAAGTTTAGTAGGGTTGACTCAATATACACAATTAGTCACTCATTGGATTCTGGTTGGGCACTTCACCCAAACTTCGCTGATTTAGGGTTTGAACGGCAGTTCAGACTTACCTGCCACACCTCCCACACCACCAACCCTCCATACATTTTATATGTATAAAAGTATAATGTATAGTGTGGAAAAAAAATACATCTAAATATTCAACTCGCATGCTCTAAATTTGTCACACATTGACACCCTAACACACATTGAAACCCTTAAACACAAAGACACCCTTGCAGTCACACACAGAGACACACTTACACACCCACCCTTACACAGACACAGTGACACACTTACACACACACACACACCCTTACATAGACACAGTAACACACTTATACACACACACACCCTTACACAGACACAGTGACACAGTAACACACACACACCTTTACACAGACACAGTAACACACTTACACACACAACTTTGCACAGACGCAGTGACACACTTACACACACCCTTACACAGACACAGTGACACACACACACCCTTACACACAGTGACACACTTACACACACACACCCTTACACAGACACAGTTACACACTTACACACACACACACACACACACACACCCTAACAGAGACCCAGTGACACACTTACACACACACACACACACACCCTGACACGTGACAAACTTACTCACACACACAACCTTACACAGACACAGTGACACACTTACACACACACCCTTACACAGACACAGTGACACACTTACACAACCGTTACACAGACACAGTGACACACTTACACACACACAGAAAGTGACACACTTACACACCCTTACCACTTACACACACAGTGGCACCAATACACACATAACCTGAGACACATTATTTTGCCCCTCAATATGCCATTCTTTTGCCATTTAATATGCCAATATTTTGCCCCTCAATATGCCATTTAATATGCCAGGATTATGCCCCTAAATATGCCATTTACTATGCCAGGATTTTGTCACTCAATATGCCAGAATTTTGCCCCTCAATATGCCATTTAAAATGCCAGGATTTTGCCCCTCCAATATGCCACTCAATATGTAATTTAATATGCCAGGATTTTCCCCCTCCAATATGCCACTCAATATGCCAGGGTTTTGCCCCTCAATATGCCACTCAATATGCCATTTAATATGCCAGGATTCTGCCCCTCAATATGCCAGGATTTTGCCCCTCCAATATGCCATTTAATATACAAGGATTTTGCCCCTCAATATGCCATTTAATATGCCAGCTTTTGCCCCTCCAATATGCCATTTAATATGCCAGTATTTTCCCCCTCAATATGCCATTTAATATGCCAGGATTTTGCCCCTCAATATGCCAAGCAATATGCCAAGATTTTGCCCCTCAATATGCCATTTAATATGCCAGGATTCTGCCCCTCAATATGCCAGGATTTTGCCCCTCCAATATGCCATTTAATATACAAGGATTTTGCCCCTCAATATGCCATTTAATATGCCAGCTTTTGCCCCTCCAATATGCCATTTAATATGCCAGTATTTTCCCCCTCAATATGCCATTTAATATGCCAGGATTTTGCCCCTCAATATGCCAAGCAATATGCCAAGATTTTGCCCCTCAATATGCCATTTAATATGCCAGGATTTTGCCCCTCAATATGCCAAGCAATATGCCAAGATTTTGCCCCTCAATATGCCATTTAATATGCCAGGATTTTGCCCCTCAATATGTTATTTAATATGCCATGTAATATGCCAGGATTTTGCCACTCAATATGCCAGAATGTTTCCCCTCTGAAAGCCAGGATTTTGCCCCTCAATATGCCAGGATTTTGCCACCCTCCTCCCCCCTTCCCTATTACTTACCTCCTTGCTGCTGTCTCCCGTTGTTCTGCCGGTACGCGGCTGTGAGGGAAGCGTTGTGTGCTCCCCTCCAGCCGCGTGGCTTCAATAAAGTTTGTTAAAAAAAAAAAAAATGATACCAGAGTAACTGGTAAAAGTTTTTTTTTTACAAACTTTATTGATGCCGCGCGGCAGGAGGGGAGCGCACAACGCTTCCCTCTCAGCCGCGGACCGGCTAAACCCACTGATGGTGGGCCTGGGGGCGCAGGCGATTTTCCCGCCCCCCCCTCCCCGTGGCGCCCTAAGGCAGCCGCCTGTGCTGCCTTATGGTAGCGTGGCCCTGGTAATAGCTATATTTATTCACAGATAAATATAACCCAGAAACAGGACAGTGTACAATAACATAGTAACATAGTAATTTAGGTTGAAAAAAGACACAAGTCCATCAAGTTCAACCCTTCTACCTATCATTACAGCTTTTGATCCAAAAGAAGGCAAAAGCCCCTAAGGAAGCTATTTCGAATTTTGCCTCCTGGGGGAAAAAATTCCTCCTTTGCTGTCTATGAAATCTTTGCTCTTCCAGTCTCAGGGGGTGACCTCTTGTTCTTTGTACCTTTCTGTTAATGAACAGGTCACTGGAGAGCTCTTTATATTGGCCCTGCACATATTTATATAATGTAATCATATCCCCTCTGAGACGCCTTTTTTCTAACGTATATAAATTCAATTTTTTAAGTCTCTCTTCATAACTAAGATCCTCCAAACCCCTTATTAATTTTGTAGCTCTCCTTTGCACTTTTTCTAGTTCCTTAATATCCTTTTTAAGGATTGGTGCCCAGAACTGTACTGCATATTCAAGGTGAGGTCTTACCATTAATTTGTAAAGAGGCAAGATGATATCCTCCTCCCGTGAATCTAAACCTCGTTTTATACATGCCAATATCTTATTGGCCCTTGCAGCTGCTGACTGGCATTGGGCACTGTTGCCAAGTTTTTTATCTACAATTATTCCTAAATCCTTTTCATTGGTAGTTTTTCCCAGGGAAAAACCATTTAACGTATATGTTGCTTTGTTATTATTTTTCCCATAATGCATAACTTTACATTTGTCTTTATTGAACCTCATTTGCCACTTTGCTGCCCAGTCCCCCACTCTGTCCAAATCTTCCTGCAAAGAAAAAACATCAAGATTAGTCTTTATTGCCTTACCCAGTGCTGTATTTACCGCGAGGCATCCTAGCGGATGCCTATGGCGGCAAATTTTGGGGGGCGGCAGCGCCCCCCAGCACTGGAAAAAAAAGAATTAAAAAAAAAAAATCCGGCCCTTTAAAAAAAATAAATAAAAAAAACCCCCACCGCGCTTGCAGGCAGAGACAGAGGTGAGAGGGGATCGGAAGAAACCTCCGTGCTGCCTGTTCGGCTCCCCGTGCAGTGTGCCGACACGGAAGTGCCGACAGTCACGTGACGGGCGCGCTGACGTCATACGCGCACCCGGTCACGTGACCTGTCGGCACAATCGCCGGGAAGCCGAACAGGGAAAGGTAAGTGCTGATGGGAGACTGTGTGTGTGTGAGTGACTGAGTGTGATGGGAGTCAGAGTGTGTGTGTGTGTGATGGGAGACTGTGTGTGACTGAGTGTGATGGGAGTCAGAGTGTGTGTGATGGGAGACAGTGTGTGTGACTGAGTGTGATGGGAGTCAGAGTGTGCGTGATGGGAGTAGGAGTGTGTGACTGAGTGTGATGGGTGTAGGAGTGTGTGACTGAGTGTGATGGGAGTGTGAGCTTGATGTGAGTCTGAATGATGGGGCATGTCTTAGGTGTGTAACGTGGGTGTGCAGCTTGGGGAGGGGGGTGCCCGGATTTTGTCTGCCTTGGGCAGCACAAAATCAAGATACACCACTGGCCTTACCTAATTTAGTGTCGTCCGCAAACATGGAGACATGGCTCTCAGCACAATGTGGCAGATCATTAATAAACAAATTAAAAAAAAGAGGGCCCAAAACAGACCCCTGAGGTACTCCGCTCAATACCCTTGTCCAATTTGAGGATTTTCCATTTACAACAACCCTTTGTGTTCTATCTTTTTTCAATCCAAATACATACATTTGCCCCCAAACCTATTTCTCTCAATTTGTAGAGTAACCTTTTGTGTCGAACTGTATCAAATGCTTTTGCAAAATCCAAATAGATCACATCAACTGCCACACCTATATCTATATTTTTACTGACTTTTTCATAGAATGTTATTAAGTTTGTAACCTACTAATCTTATATCAGATATCCACAAAATCCTATTGAATCTAAAACATAACACAAAACCATATTTTGTACGCAGCTGGGAGAAAGATTGCAACACAGTGTTTACTGATGACCAATGGAGTAAAATAGCCATGCTAACGCATAAAGGTTCGATTGCAACAAGAACTCAAGAAAATAGCTATAAGATTTGTACACGCTGGTACAAGGTTCCTGCTGTGTTGCACTCCATATATCCCACAACTTCGGATCGCTGTTGGAGGTGCCTTACCCATAGAGGAGATTTCATCCATATTTGGTGGCACTGTCCCGCTATACGCCCATTTTGGGATGCAATAATAGATAGACAATAATAGACACAATCCGAATGTTGGACAACCCTGACTTCCCCTCTACACCTGAGGCATGCCTACTACACCACACATCACAATCACTCCACAAATATAAGAGATCACTGACGATACATCTTCTCAATACCGCTAAATTGCTGATTCCAAAATAGTGGAAACGACAAATAGCACCAACGTACGGAGAGTGGATGTCCTTAGTGGAACAGACAAGATTAATGGAAGACCTCCTTATGTCGGCACAAGGTAGGGGTGATCAAAATAGTCAAAGATGGTTTTACTGGATGGAGTTTTTCTCAGGCACAAGGGGTGCAGAAGCTCTGATTAAATATAGATGATGTAGATAAACTAATCTGGAGACGTGCAAGACGCATACAATAGGTATTAAAAGATAGGCCAGGTTTCACCTCCTTTTTCTTCCTTCTCTATCTCTTCGCTCTACTTATGTATGTAAATATGTGTGGTTACTGTATGTATATATATTATTAATGGTATCTCACATTTATTAAAATAATTCAAACCAATAATCTATACAAGATGATGACGGATCCAGAGAGGACTACAATCTCCATGTCAACAGAAGATACAAGTCTGATCCAACAAACAATATGAATATGTACATCACATACTGTTATTATTTTTGTTCAAGACCTGTGGATCTATACTTCTTGGCTGCTGGATATATAAGGTCTATGTGAGACACATTATTATTGTTATATGTATGTAACTTTCTTTCTACACTTATGAATATTACTAAATCTTAATAAAAAGAAATTGTACAAAAAAAGAATGTTGTTAAGTTTGTTTGACAAGACCTGTCTTTCACAAAACCATGTTGACTTTTACTAATTATATTCTGGTTCAAGATGTATTCTTGAGTGTATACCTTTAGCAATCCTTCAAATAGTTTCCCCACTACAGATGTCAAGCTCACTGGCCTATAATTACCTGGCAGAGATTTTGATCCCTTTTTAAATATTGGAATGACATCCGCCTTTCGCCAGTCTGTTGGCACTGTACCTGAACTGAATGAATCCCTAAAGATCATAAATAGTGGTCTGGCCAGAATTATGCTTAACTCTCTAAGTACCTTTGGGTGTATACCATCTGGTCCTGGGGCCTTGTCTATCTTAACAGAGTTTAATTGCTTAAGCACTTTTTCCTGTGTCAGCCAATCCCATGTTTGCGGCGAATGTCCCATAACTTCCTGTAGCAGGGGCTCGTCCATCTGCTCTTCCTTAGTATACACAGAAGAAAAAAAAGTATTTAAAATGTCTGCTTTCTCTCTGTCCTCACTTACCAAATTTCCCATTTGGGATAACAAGGGCCCAACATTTTCTGAGAGACTGAACCTGGAAGGGGATGTTTACAGCATCTCCTGAGACCCTTTGGCTACAGCAATATTACTTTAGTTAGGTTGCTCCCTTAAAGGGCCCGCTCTTCTTTAGTGACCCTCTCTAGGGTGTTCCTGCTTTAGTCACCCTCTCTAGGCTGTTCTTGCTTTAGTCAAGCTTTCTAGGGTGTTCCTGCTTTAGTCACCCTTCTCAGGCCTCATCCTTACCCCTTGTTTAACACTCTCTACCCTACTTCTGCTTTTTCTACAGTTCCTGCTACTGCTCTTTGTTTATCCTGCAGTTCCTACTCAAACCCTTTTCCTATTATGCAGTCCCTTGCTAAAATCCCCTTGTGTCTCTGCTTTAGTCCTTATTCCAATCCTTATTACTTTGTTTATATATCTGTTCTCAGACAAAAAAAGAATGTGGGATCATTCTCAGCGAGAACAGACAAAAGGTCAAATCGCCAACCCTATAGGATGTGACATACTCAGGAGAGGAATCACCAGTTTTTTTGCACGCGTGCACCATTTACAGAGGAAACTCTCTATTAGCATATTAGACTGGTCCCTCCCATTAGGGCAGTGCATTCAAATTTCCTGGCAGGTCTACACAAGGAATACAGAAACCACAGACGTACATTCAGCCTTCATTGGCCTCGTCAGTGTGGTATGGCTGGTATCCCTCTAGGTGCAGTAGTACCTCCTCAATATCCTGTAGGTCAGCCAGCTCAGGAGCTTCCTCTTCACCTGTCTCTATGTCTGAATACTTGCTATTGGTACATCTGTACATGTTATCCCACTTACACATATGCATGTGTCTATCTGTTCATGGAAATATGCACATATTGATGTATATATACATGTATAGACACACCTATGTACCTATGTTTTACCACAGTTGTACTGGACTTACCTTTTCTTCACCACCTGTTCCTCCCTTCAACTGCATTAACAGCATCCACAATATGCTGCCAGAATTAGTTCTTCCTCCTTTTGCTTGTCCTCTTAGCTGCTTCCCCTATCACCTGGTTGTAATGCTGGCACAGTTTATGTACCAATGCTTTTGGTAGGATTTTGGATTCTTTTGGTGATTTTTCTGTATCCCATAGGATATAATGGGGAATTTGAGGCTACTACTTCGGTTTAGTACATTTCGAAAAAAAAATTGGCTGCATTCAACTTCGAGTTTCGGAAGCTGTCGGCTATGATGTCTGAATTGGCACATCAGTTCATACTGGCTAGCTTGTAATTCAGCTCCCAATGTGTCCAGATCTATTCCAAACTTTGGAGACATAATTTCAGGGCTGAATATCAGCGCATATTGGGTTGCCCCTAGTAAATATGCTTATTTAGTAAATATTGTTTTTTGTAACTGTTTTAGAAAATTGGTATACAATAGTTATGCTACTAACACATAAGGTATTAAAATAATCATTACAATTCTACTTAAATCACAATCAGATTCTGACATCTCTGAGATAATTAGCACAGTAACCTGGAGGAAGAAAATAATGAGTGTTGAATGAAAGGGGATGCAACATGCCAGCAATGTTTAGTTTCCTTATTAAGAGTTGTTGCCATACAAATACAGAATACATCCATTCTATCCTGCAACATGACAGTAGTCTGTTATAATTCTAAAACCAAGTAATTCCAAAACATAGATTTTGTGTTCCAGTCTGTATAAATATAACACACACAAAGGATAACTTTTGAGTAGAAGGATTTGGAAATCAAGGGGTTAAAAAAGAAACACCTATTATACAGGAAGTTACATTACGCAGAAATAATGCAGATATGATGGTTAAAGGCTTCTGTGAAATCTTATTATTCTGTTACTCTATGTACACCCGGAGAGAAGGGGGATAAATGTCTTTATTATCCCACAGATAATGTGTTGACATGGAAACCACATCCAAAAACAGGAAACAGAAGCATGTAGGTACTCTATGTCTGTGCTCAAGATTAAACAATGACATGGACATATACAAAGGCAGTTTCTGTAGTGTAGTGGTTATCACGTTTGCTTTACACGCAAAAAAAGTTCCCTGGTTCAAAACCAGGCAGAAACAGTGTTTTTTAAGCATAGCTATAAGACCGGGAACGGGGGACTAATAAAAGTACTCAAAAAAAAAATTGGGCAGACTAGATGGACCGAATGGTTCTTATCTGCCGACACATTCTATGTTTCTATGTTTCTATACGAATGTAAAGAAAGTAGAATCAAATAGTGGTTTGGTACTCTGCAAACATTAGCATGCCATAAATGCCAGCTAATATATCAGTAATGAGCTGTCTAAACAGTGATGTTTCCAAATGCATTGTTTTTTAGCTCCTAAATTGTCATTTTCCCATTTCATTTTTATATTACACCTAGAACTTACACCAGTTGTCAGACTTGAGGCCTATAGATTTAGGAATAGCTACAACTAGCCACAGAAATAGGGCTAAAATAATGGGAACCTCTGCTGTGCATTTTCTCTGCTGTGCATTTCCATTCCCCATTACAAGTGCCACTTCCCTTCTCTTATATTGAGGCAGAGAGAAGATGCAACTGTGGTTGTACAGGTGTGCAGCATGGTGATTCCCAGTCTGCACAATTGCTCTCACGCAGTTCTGTCAGTAGGCATGTTGGTAAGCCACTACCAATCGCTGCTTTATTCCTCAACATAGTCCAAGTGAATTAGATAAAAAGAAATGGTGAGTATGATCAAAAAAGGGAATTCAATTCAATACTTAGATTTTGAGTTGAAAACAGACCTCAGTAGAGTAAATTTTCACTGACTATATCTAAAGTAAAATGGCAGAAATGAAATGTATGATCTGATACAGGGCACATTTTTGTGTTTTGGAGATTTTAACTGTGTGGCTGACGCTATGCTCGACAAAAAAGTTGCCCCTGGTGGTAAGGTGACCCCCCTGGTTAGAGGTGTTGCCAGATCCTTTACAGACACTTTATACAAATTTAAATTGTACGATATCTGGAGAACTATGAGACCCAGAGACACTGAGTTTGCCTACTTCTCAAAGAGCCATAGATCCTACTCACGTCTATATATGACCCTGACTGTAGTAAATCAGGTGAGGGATTGTCTGAAGATTAGCACAGGTTCTGTGGCCTGGTCCAGTCATGATCCTGTATATCTTGAGTTTAGGGAGGACGTTGGGTAGCCTACAGATGGAGGTTGAATGACTCCTTGCTGTGCAAAAAAGATAACCAACAACAGGTAAAAACGGTTTCTGAACAACTTTTTGAAGAAAATCTTTCAGAGTGGATGGAGGTCTCACTGGTATGGTGCATATATAAATGCATGGTCAGAGGTCATCTGATAAAAATGGAAAAAATACTAAAGAATACCAGAGGACTTAACCTCTCACAGCTGTATATAAAACTAAATAATCTGCCTAAGGTTTATAAGAAACTCATACAGACAGACATTACAGAAGAGATTGCAAAGACCGAAAAACAAATTCAGGAAATATTATTAGAAAGGGCTAATAAAGTAATTGTAAGGATGAAACAGAAATGGTACTACATGGGGAACAAAGCAAACAGGTTAATTACATATCAACTTAAGAAACTAACAAGAAATCAAGGGTCTACAAGATTGATACTGAAACAGAAACATGTAGAAGCCCGGAACTAATAGGGGCTGCATTTAAAGAGTATAATGCTAAAGTATACAGCATACATTCTCCAAAAGAAAGAAAGAAAAATCAAGTATCTGACTATCTAAAAGGATCAGGATTACCTAAGGTTTCGGAGGAGTTAAAGGAATCACTTTAGAGGGATTTTTCAGAGCTGGAGGTTAAAAAGGCAATAGGGAACGTAAAAAACAACAAGGCTCCAGGACCAGATGGTAACTAATTCAATTGTATAAGAAAACGGCAGCAGTTTTGACCCCCCCCCCCCCCCCCCCCCATTCAACCAATGTATTCAACTCCATCCGAACCACCTGGAAATTTCAGGAGAAAATGCTTCAAGCTGTGATATCCCCTATCCCCAAGGCACAGAAAAATACTACAAAGGTGACAAATTATCAATCTATTTCATTAATAAACACTGATACAAAAATATATTCCTCTATGATTGCTGATAGATTTAAACCAATTATACCTTTAATTATTCCGAAAAATAAAATAGGCTTTCTCGGGGGTAGGTAAGCTTCCAGGAATTCGAGGAAAATTATTGACTTAGTTGACTATGTAACATATCAAAGAATCCCAACAGTAATCTTATCCTTGGATGAAGAGAAGGCCTTCAACAGGGTCAATTGGCTGTTTCTAGAGGAGACCCTTAAAGAGTTTAACCAGGGACAGCTGAACGTCTCTGTCATGGTCTTGTATACTACTCCAATAGCCCAGATAAGCGGACAGGGTTTCAGTTCGGACTGGTTTCACATTAAATTTGTACCAGACAGGGCTACCCTCTGGCTCCCATGCTTTATATTATGATCCTAGAACCACTAGCGGTAAGAAAAAGACAACAGTTTAAAATCAGGGGGGTCAGAGTGGGTAATATAGAGTGTAAGATCAGCCTTTACGCCAGTGATGTTCCTCTTACCCTGACGGACCCTAAATCCTTGATTAAAGGATTAAATCCTTGATTAAACTATGGAGAAACTTGAGAGATATGCCAAGTTTTCAAATTATTAACTCAATGTAGGGAAAACTCAGGCCTTGGGTATAGGGCTAGAGCATCAGGTAACAAGTTTTAAAATCAACTGTCCCATTCCAGTGGATAAAAGGGGGGATCAAATATCTGGGCTTGACGATTCCAATCTCTAGGGACAAACTATTGGAGATTCATTTTGCCCCCTTGCTGAGAGATTTGAATACAGTGTTGGCTGATTGGCCAGGCTTGCTTACCATTTGATTTAGCAGAATTAATATAACAAATATTATGCCCAAATTGTTCTACTTGCTAAGAATGTTGCTGATAAGTCTTCCAGATTCTTGGGTAAGACTTTTCCAGGAGATCATTGGGAAATTTGTTTGGGCTAACAGACATCCCAGAGTGTCAAGGAATGTGCTATACATTAACAGGTCCCAGCAGGGAGTTAGCCTTCCAGAGATCAAGGGATATGCACGGGCAAATCTATAGACAATAGATCTGAAGACTGGTTCAAGTTAGAACAACACATCTTGAAACTAGGAAACCTAAAACATCTTTTATAGATTCCCCAGAAAGAAGTTGAGGAACTGATTAAGGGGATCTGTTTATCTTCTTTGAAAAATGTAATGCCGGCATGGTTAAATCTGAAAAAAAGATGGGGTTTGAAAGACAAAGTAATTTCCCCGCTTACTGTCTTAGAACCTAATATCTCTGATTTGAAGTTTCATAATTGGGAAAATATAAATGAAGCCAGGATTGCTGATATATTGATAAATGGTCGTATGACACCAACATGCTCGCCATTGGCATATTTTATTACAGCGAATATGGAGAAATCTACTCTTTTTAGAATCAATAACTATTTGAGGGCATCCTTATTTAATGGGAAAGAGACTGAGGGCGCTATTGTAATCCACCAACGTTTTGATGAAAGGAATAAACCAGGTATAGTGGGGAAAATTAGGAATAGGCTCAGCTCGTTATCTTCAGTCTCCTTGCACCCTGCACTGAAAAATTGGATTTGGGGATGGAAATAGAAATGTATAAATGGCACAAAATCTGGCTGCAAATGGGGAAGTTGACTCCCCTTCAAGTACAATTCTTCATACTTGCTCTCCGTTGGTATATGGTAAAAAATGCATTAAAAAAACAAGGTCAACTGGCGGTGTAATAGACTCACAGGTTCCTTTCTACATGTCTGGTGGTCCTGTGAAAATTCAGGTCTACGTGGGGAAACGTCTTTGACATGTTATCAGAAATATCAGGGTGCAATATTACGCCTACACCGGAGAGAGGCCTGCTCCAATATGATATGGAATGTTTACACAAGGAGTGTAAGGTAGTGGCATTACATATATTTATGGCAACTAAAATATTAATTGCAAGGAAATTGGGAAAAAATGATGATTTTGTATGGAAATCTTTAATCAGTTAAAACAACTCTGCCTTTTGGAAAAGGGATACCATTTAGCACACTTTAAGATTGGTTACCAGTGGGGTAGGTAGCTGGATAAGTTTCCAATGGACTCTTAGGATCCCCCAGGACTACCTGGGGAAAGAGAGAGGTTTTTTAGAAGCAAATCTATATAATCAGGAATCAGGAGCAGAAATCAGGAATGCTAGGTACAGAGGCACAATACAGGATGTAACCAAAACAATGTAGAGGCCACGTTTCCAATTAGCTGAAGGTATAAATAGGGTTGGGCTGCAGGTTAATGAGGCAGCTGACATAACAGGAGGAGAATAGAAGTACTATATGGTGGCCACTAGAGGCTGAAGAGGAAATAGCCACAAAACCTGAATACAATATACAATATGGATCCAGGGAAATGGGGTTGAACTGTGACATTGTGACTGTCTATGTCACTGTCTCTGTGACTGTCTGCCTTTGTCTGTCTATTTGAATTTCTCTGCCTGTGACTATGTTACTCTCTGTATGTGTCTGTGTATGCAAATGTAACTGTCTGTCTGTGCGTGTGAGATTGTGAAACTGTCTGCATGACTATGTTTGTATGATTGTGTGCATGTGTTGTTGTCTGACTTCTAAATGTTTTTGATGGCTCCTAAAACTAAATTAAATTTGTCAAGCCATCATTATTCTGTTTGGTGCTTTGGTCTCCCTCATCTAGCAGAATACATTATAAATCTCTGCAAAGCCTTCACATTGGCTTAATTTACACAGGTTATGCAGTTACTGCTGTACATTGACTTTATATACACAGGTTATGCATTTTCTGATGCACATTGCATTCATATACAAAGTTTATGTATTTACTGGTGCACATTGGCTTCATATACAAAGGTTATGAATTTACTGCTGTACATTGGCTTTATATAGACAGGTTATGTATTTGGTGCCGGACATTCGCTTTAAATACAAAGGTTATGTATTTTCTGCTGGGCATTGGTGTCATATACAAAGGTTATGCATTTGCTTCTGCACATTTGCTTCATATATGAAGGGTATGTATTCACTGCTGCACATTGGCTTCATATATATAGGTTATGTATTTACTGCTTCACATTGGCTTTATATACAAAGGTTACCTATTTGCTGCTGGGCATTCACTTTATATAAAAAGGTTATGTATTTTCTGCACATACATAACCTAACATACATAACCTATTTTTTTGCACTTTCCCCAGCACATAGATTGCACTCACATGACATTCCCCAGCACTAAGGATGTACTCACAAGGCTAATCCAAGCTTACTCCTTCACTTAGTATGGACTCACAGGAATTGCCTCAGCACCAAGGACTTATCAGAGTACTTAAATTGCACTCAATGGACTTGCCCGAGCACCTAGGATTTACCCCCAGCTCGCAGATTGCATCATAGGACTTTCCCCAGCACTTGCACAATCACAATCACACATACAGACAGACACACAGTCACACTCACAGACACAAAGACACACTTACAGACACACAGTCACACTTAGACAGACACACAGACAGTCACACTTACAGACACAAGAATACACAGGCACACTGTCACACATTTACATATACACACAGATTTTTTTTTTTTATTACACACAAAAAAAAGTTATGCCTTTTGTCCCTCTAAGTACTCAGTTACCTTAATTTGCAGGGAGGAGGATAGTCCAAACGCCATTCAAGTTCTTATAAGTGCCGGAAGTCATCTAATACCCGATGCTCCGTCAGTCTCCAGGGCAGAGCATCCATCCGGCTGCCGTATGTAAAGCGGCCATTACGGCCTAAATCTTTAGTGTGGCATCCAGCGGCCCCAGGCAAGGCGGCCTACCGGTATTTTTCCTGGTATCCCGGTAGGCTAGTCCTGCCCTGTCCAAAGGTTATGCATGTCCTGCTGCAGATTGGCTTCATATACAAAGAGCCAGTTGCTAAATATGTTAAATCCCACTATAAGGAGATGATACGCATGACCAAGGTATGGCGAATTAACGCAACCTCCCCCCAAGAAAAGACAAGGACAACAAACTGGATATGAAGGTCACAGTATTTATTAAGAAATACTGTAACAAAGATTTTGTATTATTATCAGTAACTAATCAACTTAAACGTATACTAAAAACGTATACAACCATGGAAAACACATATAACATATACATACCATGTACAAAGGACACCATCTTGTGGACTACCACATGTATATGCCACTAAGCGGTAGCATATCTAGGATTGGGTACCCGAGGATCGGACGTAGGAGTAACCAAAAATATCAGTCTACCGGCGTCAATGCCCCTGCACAGTAGCCACCTGATATTCACTCCCCAGGGACCAGCCCGTGGGGAGTCCGTGCAGCTAGCTCCCAGAGCTACTGCCTCCCGGGTTGGCCATACCCAAGACAGCCAACCCCCTGCACTGACGTCATACCTCGGGTACCCCCTGCCAATGCCACTGAGTGTGAAACCTTACACTCTATTGGCTCCTCCACACCGCTACCGCTTTTTCAAGACCGGACTGGATCGCCAAATTCCACAGATCACAGCCAACATCCGTCAGATGGACCCTGTCTCTCCGATACAGGGAGGCATCGTAACCGTCCAGCACTGGATGACGCACCACTAGGCCACCGTTGTACAACATGAACCATGAGAGGGCACTGTTCAGTTTCTTCCTGGCCCGCTCCACCTCCGAAGAAGACCGGGCGCCCCACCAGCGCAGCCTTGAAATGATGTCGGACCACACCAGAACCAGACCCGGAAATTGCAGCCACAGGCGCAGGATGTCTGCCTTAATGCCATAGGTCAACTCCCTCAGTGGTGTAAAACACAAGTCGTTTTCCTCCGAGATGCAGGACCAGCACATGGGGTGACCCAAGGCGAGCAACTGACTGTGCCACGTATCCAGGCATGGCGTTCCAGCGCATGCCGCGCAGCCCATCCACTGCAGATCTACCTGGTCCCGACAGAGACCCAAGGAAGCCCCATTGGGACGAACTGCAGCCCGCCTGGCTGCCCAGTAGACAAAAGAATGTCCCAAAATCCACGTTCTGCAGCATGCAGAGGCTGAAAGAAGAACACAGCAGTGACCCCAGTGCTGGTGTAAGTCCCCAAGCACGCAGACGACATAATCAAGTACACATAATATATATATATATTTTTGTTTTTGTTTTGTGCAACAACATAAACGAACAAAAACATCAACATGGAAGAAAAACTGTGAAATTGCATCACCATTTTTTTTTTTTAATGAAATTTTTAAACATATGCACTGGTATACCAAGGACGGACACTAGACGAGTTGGGGTCGGATATAGGATTTAAAACGGGCAGACTCCCATCTACCAATCAGTTTTACTACAGAATCACCCAAACCCCACCTAGCTGCTTCCGTGGCCGCCCCTATCCTAAAGGAGTGGGTCCCAAAGGCAGCCGGATCCAGATCAAGAGACGCCAAACATTTCCTAAAAACCGAGAAAAACTGGAACCGGGACATTGCAGAGCCATCCCTGTGTATCAACAAGGGAGAGCCGCCATCAGGACGGAGATGTAAAAATTGCTGGAGACAGTGCACCGGGCAAGCGGGAGAGTCCGGGAGGGCCAGCAGGGATACAGTCAGACCTTTTCCAGCCTGATCCGTTTAAGATCTCCTGATGAGGACGCAGATGGAGTCACCCTGATGCCGTACGTCCTCCAATAGCACCCCCCCATGCTTAAGATGGGTGGGGCTGACAAGCTCGCCCACCCGAAATGCTCCCAAAAAGGCCCATGAAAATGCCAAAGCAAAAAGAACATTCTCAAAGGGTGACGAGCACACCAATGGCAATGCTTACAGAATGCGCAGCAGGATAGAGAAGGTCACAGGACGTCGGCTATCCAGCTGCTTGAAGCCCCGGCGGTAGCCCCTCAAAGCTTGCCTCACCAGAAATTCCTTCGTCACGTCAGGACCTCCAGAGAATTTAAAGTAAGCCGCTACTGCCGACCTTCTCCGTGAACAGATGCCCAATAAACCATAGCAAAGCGGAGAGCACACCCTCATGTGTTTCGGGATCGCCCGCCATCCGAAGAAAGCAGCGCCATTCAACCCAGACCTTAGAGTACGCGGTCCACGTGGCTGGCACCATGGACCGGTGCAGGAGTGTCAAGGCGTTCCGTCTGCTAGCGTCCATATCCAGCTGGGAAATGGAGTGGCCGCTCTGTCGGCGTCTGGCGCCAGCAGCCTGAATCGATCCCACTGTTGGCGAGACAAAGAGTCGGCCACCTCGTTGTGCACACCTGGGACGTGTACAGCTCGGACCCACGAATTGCGCCTCAAACCCCGGAGAACTAGCTGTTGTAGCAGATTGATCACTGGGGGTGACGATGCGGAGATATTGTTGATGGCTTGGACCACCCCCATGTTGTCGCTTCCTGTTTTCCAGCAATGGGCCCCAGACAATGATGGAAACCACTATTGGAAACAACTCCAAGAAGGCCAGGTTCTGAGTAAGGCCAGAGCAATGCCAAGCCTCAGGCCACAGGCCAGAAAACCACCTCCCGTGAAAGAACCCCCCAAAACCGACTGAGCCAGCCGCATCGGTTCACAGACTCAAATCCGCATTGGAAACTGCTGGCTCCAAAAACAATGTCCGCCCATTAAACAACTGCAAAAACGAATCCCACACAGCCAAGTCAGCCTTAAGGTCCCTTGTGAGAAGGATAAAGTGGTGCGGAGAGCGGGCGCCAGCTGTAGCTAAAGACAGACGCCTGCAGAATATCCGACCCATGAGGATGATTTTGCATGCAAAATTCAGTTTTCCAAGCAGCGACTGCAACTGGCGCAACTGAACCTTGCGTAATGTGCACATTTGCGACACCAGAGGCCGAAGATCATCGACCTTATCCATGGGGAGGCGACACTCCATCTTCACTGAATCTATTTCGATTCCCAAAAATGTTATGGTGGTGGAAGGCCCCTCGGTTTTCTCAGGTGACAATGGGACACCAAACCGGGCCATCACCTGCTCAATGGTACATAGGATGGATAAACAGAGAGGAGAGTCCGGAGGACCAACACATAAAAAATCATCAAGATAATGGAGAACTGATTTTGCACCAGCTTCCTCTCTGATTACCCATTCCAAAAAGGTACTGAATGTCTCAAAATAGAAACATGAGATGGAGCACCCCATGGGGAGGCAGAGATCGACATAAATGTCCCCCCCCCCAATGGCACCCAAGGAGGTGAAAACACTCTGGGTGCACCGGCAGTAGCCGGAAAGCCGCCTCAATGTCAGTTTTAGCAAGAAGGGCCCCCTTACCCATAGTTTGGACCCACCTTACCGCATGATCAAACGAGGTGTAGGACACTCTGCACAATTCGGGATCAATACCGTCATTAACAGACTCGCCCTTGGGAAAGGACAGGTGATGTATTAAACGGAACTTGCCCACCTCTTTCTTAGGAACCACCCCCGGCGGAGAGATCCTCAGGTTAACCAAAGGTGGGGAGCTGAATGGACCAGCCATTCTACCGAGTAACACCTCCTTATGCAGTTTGTCGACACCACGGCAGGGAACTGAACAGTAGACTTTAAGTTCTTGGGGAAAAGGGGGGTCGACAACCGCTTTGAGGGGATCCGAAAACCAAACTGAAAACCATCCCTCAAGAGCGTGGCGGCAGACGATCTGGATACTGATTAAGCCAAGGGAGCATTGCTCCTACGGCCACCGGCGTCCTCCCCTTTCCCCCCAGAATTGTTGGAATTCCCGGATTTGTCCTGCTTATTCCGCTTAAAACATTTAAACTGGGGGTGACTGCCCCCACAGCCGG
Organism: Pelodytes ibericus; assembly: GCA_036172795.1. Taxonomy (NCBI): domain Eukaryota; kingdom Metazoa; phylum Chordata; class Amphibia; order Anura; family Pelodytidae; genus Pelodytes; species Pelodytes ibericus. The sequence continues at coordinate 69,542,760 of CM069857.1, forward strand.
AGCACTCGTGTCTGAATCTACACTGACTCCCCCGTTTGCAGCTCGAATCATTAAACTGCCAACACGTGCCCTTTTTTGCCGAGGCTGGAGACCCTGAGGCAGGGGACCAGCGGGCGCTGACAGAAAGGGTTGGATTGCGCTGCGAACAGGGGCCATGATCCGTAACCACAACGCTATGTCCCTATGGTCCCACCCAAGCGCTGCCTAAACTCCTCGTCGTAGCGAAGCCAAGCCTGGCCCCCATAAACCCTATAGGCTTCGTGGATGGACTCCTGGTAACAAAAGAGTCCGGCACAGTGTTCCGGGTTCTTGGTCGCAATTATACTCGCTAAGGTGGAAAAGGCCTGGAGCCAGTTGGAGAAGGTCCGAGGGATGAGGCGATACCTCCTCCTCTCCTCGTCCTCCTTTTTATGGTCATCCGGTTTGGATACAGCGACCAAATTAAATTTTTCTAAGGGGAGGAGGGTGAACAATTCAACATACTCCCCCCGGCCAATTTTGTCTCGCACCTCTTGCTTGAGATGGGCGCCCATAGGCCCCTCAAAACACACGTAAATGTCCCCACGTGAAGAATCCGCTAGCCGGATCGCAGGGTCAGTTGCCGGAGAGACCACCGGGTCAGGGACTACAGCAGGGGAAGCTATACTAACTAGGAGAACTCCGGGCGAAGCAACTAAAGTAGACAGTGTCGGCACTGAAGCTGTATATGCCCCCGAAACCTGCGACGGGGAAGGGTTATTCGCTGCAGACAGCGTCCCAGACTCAAACGATTTTAGAACGCTAGCAAGGCTCGCCACTAACTGCGATAGGCCACCAACCGTCCCTGTGGAACCCTGAGAATTACCCGCATTGTGTGAAACAGCACTGTGGATGTGTAAGTGTGAGTTAGGGATAGAAGGAGAGGTAAAATCGGACTCACCCCTGGACAGGTGCCCTGCAGGAGGGACCGCCGTGGGCTCAGGAACCGGAGATCCTCGTGGAGACTGTGAGAAGAGCAGAGGACTGCCAAACACCGAACCGCCCATCCGATTATCCGCCAGGAGGAAGACTAGAAGTGCCGTCTGATGTGAGGAGCCGGGCATTCCTGGTGCGGGATCTCTCCCCGGAAGGGTGCTGCACTCCAGATGACAATTCCTGCCTGCCAGCAGTGAAGACTCTCGGGGAAGCTGACCTGGAGCTCCGGCTGTCCGACCTGATGAGATGTCTGCGATTCCGATCTGAATCCCTTGCCGGTCCAGTCCGAGACGAAGATCCATAGAAACATAGAAACATAGAATGTGTCGGCAGATAAGAACCATTCGGTCCATCTAGTCTGCCCAATTTTTTTATTTTTTTTTTTGAGTACTTTTATTAGTCCCCCGTTCCCGGTCTTATAGCTAGGATAGCCTTGTGTCTATCCCACGCATGCTTAAAATCCTTGACTGTGTTTACCTCTACCACTTCTGCTGGCAGGCTATTCCATACATCCACTACCCTCTCAGTAAAGTAATACTTCCTGATATTACTTTTAAATCGTTGCCCCTCTAATTTAAGACTATGTCCTCTAGTTGTGGTAGTTTTTCTTCTTTTAAATATACTCTCTTCCTTTACTGTGTTGATTCCCTTTATGTATTTAAATGTTTCTATCATATCCCCCCTGTTACGTCTTTCCTCCAAGCTATACATGTTAAGATGCTTTAACCTTTCCTGGTAAGTTTTATCCTTCAACCCATGAACCAGTTTAGTAGCCCTTCTCTGAACTCTCTCCAAAGTATCAATATCCTTCTGGAGATAAGGTCTCCAGTACTGCGTACAATACTCCAAGTGAGGTCTCACCAGTGCTCTGTACAATGGCATGAGCACTTCCCTCTTCCTACTGCTAATACCTCTCCCTATGCAACCAAGCATTCTGCTAGCATTTCCTGCTGCTCTATTGCATTGCCTACCTACCTTCAAGTCCTCTGAAATTATTACTCCTAAATCCCTTTCCTCAGATGTTGAGGTTAGGACTGTACCAAATAGTCTATATTCTGCTTTTGGGTTTTTACGCCCAAGGTGCATAATCTTGCACTTGTCCACATTAAATGCCAGTTGCCACTGCTCTGACCATTTTTCTAGTTTAGCTAAATCATTTGCCATTTGGCTTATCACTCCATTAATAGGACGCACCGGCTCCCTGCTCCTTGGCGACACCCGGGGCCCCTCTGTAAAGAAGGGGACCTGGAGGAGTGGTGGCGGCGGGGGCCACAACACTGACCCACCAGACCCCTCTGTAAAGAAGGGGACCTGGGGGCCAGAGATCTGCCAGTGATATACTGGCTGCTCCTGGTAAACGCGACCTGTGCACGCGGCCACGTGGTTCCCTGTCAGATTGATGTCGGGAAACCACGTGGCGCGCAGAAGCGCTTCTCGCAGCCGTGCGGACGGACATGCGAGAAGCTGAAGGGAGAAGGGACCCACGTGCAGCCGCCGGATCAGGTAAGCGGGGAGGAGGTAGCACATCAGTGCACCTCCCACTCCTAGCCACCAGCGGATCCAACGCCAGGGGAAGGGAGGGGGGGTACCGGACACGGAGGGCCTCCTGATGCTCCTGGCCCTCCGGTGAGCAGGAGGGAGGGGTGGTAACGCGGAGGAGGGGGGGACAAGATAGATATGGCAGGGGTAGGGGGATCCTGTAGGAGGGATCCACTGGCCACCGATGACCTAGTAACACAGCCCCCAGATGGCAGGGGGGGCAGACTGACATTTTTTAGCAGCTGCCCTCTTCCTCCTTTTTGGAACAGGGGGCTGGGGCAGGGGCTGAGGCACAGTGGGGGGCTCAGTGGTAAATCTAGAAGGGGCTCTGAACCTCCTAGGGGTAGGCCTGGATGGACCTAGGGCAGGAGAGAGGGAAAGAGATGGTGCAGTGTGGGGGATGGGAGATGGCAAGGTACCTAATATAGTATTTATACTGTCTTGCAGCCAATCTCCTCCGTGCAGGACAGCAGCATCCCTCAACTGTGACATCAGAGCGTCCATCAGAACTGGTAAGGTGCAAACTGATTTCTATAATGAAGAAAAGAGGCTGGGCAAAACCACTGCAAGGGTTTATATAGGTTTTGCCCAGCCCCCAAGGGAGGAGGAACGGCCGCCCATTAAGGGCAATTACTGGCCGAGGGCCTATGACTGACAGACTTGTGATGAGGCTGCATCACCAACCTGTTGTCATGCTGCCCTTTCATATATTGCATTATTACAGGACATTTCTTGACTCCAGATCAATTCAGGTCAGGGTTGCAATTGCCTTGAATGACAAAATCAAATGTGCTATCACCGTGACTTTATAATAAGTAAAATGTGAGGGGTTCCAACGCCTCCACATTTTTTGGGTTTGTGCAAGTGGAGATTCTAGACCACTTTCCTTTCCAGAGCTAGTTAAATACAGATTGGTCATGTTTGAGATCGGATATGCATTGGGGGTGTTTGGAAGAGATTCATTGGTAGCGCTGACATTTCATGTTCTGCAATGTGACCTAGCCATTCAATCTCAAATCTGGTCTAATATTTCATAGCTTGTTTGATGTATGTATTTTAAATGTGTCAGTGCTATCTCCTGTTTATGACATCAACTGTTCTTTATTAACTAGGTTCCAATGAAAAATATGTAATTAGACACATTTAAAACACATTTTTCTCCTAATTTAGACATTTGCTTGCAATTTTGCTTACGCAATGTATAGATCATTTTCAATCATTTTTTATTCTCTACATGTATAGTATAAGCTGTTTAGTTGATACTCTCCCTTTATTTGGTGGGGCCTGAGTTAAGCAGTTGTTAATTTTTATAGTACGAAAAAAGGATCAGATAAGAGGAGGATTTTTTTTTAAGGTTTCAAAGAGCTTTACTGGAGAGGATTGTGCCATCTGCAAAAATGTTTAGTTTATAGGATTTGCCTGTTATGTGAAGATCTGTCGATGGTCTCTAATATTAACTGTTAAGGTAAAGGAAGTAACCCATAGGCCACTGGTGATGAAAAAAAAGAATTGGAAAATATCATTCAAAAGATTAGTTAAATGTGGTATGTGGAATTCTTTGAAAGTGGTGTAGTATGAATTGGGAATACCATCTGCGTCTGGTGCCCCTTGTTTTTTTAAGAGAGTTGATTGCTGCCTTGTTGAATGTCAGGTATGGTAAATTGAGGGGTCACAGGATTAGCTTGTAGATTGTGTAGAGTACAATAATATTGGGGAAATTGATTTGCTATTTGTTTGGGATTGCGAATAATTTATCCTGTATTATAAATTAGGTAAGGGGTTTTAGTTAGTGTTTCTTATTTACATAATTTGCACACTAGTAGTCCATCAGCTTTATTGACTATAGAGTGTTTAATTCAGATTTGAGGGTAATTATTTAGTATCTAGTTTAACCCCTTCGTTACTAAACCATTTGGGAAATTTTGGACATCTTCTTTGCAATGGCTGTTTTAACTTCTGCGGTGGTTTTGTTTAGCTCTAAACTTCCTCTTTCTGATTTAATGTACCCACATCAATATTTTGTCTTTATGGAGGATGAGAATTCCTTTCTTTTGATGCCCTTATTTTGGTCATATAATTTACTGGGGGGGGGGGGGGGGGGTATGGGGGAATGAGGGAAAATGGAAGAAAGCCCCCACTTTTTACAACTATTACTTGAAAACTATTTTTATATATGTAATCTTGATTAAGAGTGGGAAAAAGTTCCCTCCTGTTTTTTCCTTTTTTTTTTTACAAACATAAAAGTGTACTGAATATATACAATTCATTTGACAAATTCAACATATCTTCAGATAACATATATCATAATATCACTTTTTGCAGTTGAACACATTTCATACATTTCCAGTTATATTCTGCTTTACATGAAAAGCCTGCAACATCCAGGTATACTGTTTGTCTGAAGAGCACCTTTGTACAACCAAAGTAAAAAGACATACAATACACTAATACAATACATTACAATATGGTATGGGGAAGTGCCATCATCGCCACTCATTTTTAATCCAGCTGCCGTCACAATTCTATCCTGTCTCCAAATTTTTGTTTGTCCAAGGAGCCCATCTTGTGTTAAATTTTTGAAGTTCACAGGGGCCTGCATTGTATGCAATGCCTTTCTCCATGTTAAATTGATAATTGATTTGTCCATGTACCTGTTCCCAAGATGGGTAAATCTGTTGTTTCCAGTGTTGTGATATAACAGTCTTTGTAGCCAGGAAAATGTGAATTAAAATATATCTTTCACTAAAGTTATTAAGTGGAATGAGTATATGGAGTAACACGTTTTCTATACTGTATTCATGTTCTACCTCTAGCAAGATCGAGATTTCTTGTAAAACTCTGTTCCACAGCTTTTTTTTTTTTTTTTCTTTTACTATTGCCATCAGACCTTGCTGCTTAAGGTAAGAATAATGTAACGTCTTCAAAAGCGTGTCATCCTTTGGCGATTAAACATATAGGGTATGTTTTCTACATTATCTTAAATTTTATTACATATAAAACACAAAACAAAACAAAACACACACACAAAAGAAAAGAGGAAACAAAAAAAAAAGGGGGGGGGTTACGATTCACAAGAATTCCACTTAGTGGGGTTGGAGACCACCAACTAAGACCAGTGACTAAGACCAGTGAGCACCCAGAGACCTGCCTACCTTCTCGAATAGGTTCTTTCGTTACATTTTGTGCTGTCTTCACCCAGAATTTGGCTGTATCCCTTACTAAATCCTTTTACATTTTTACTCCCCTTTTCTTGTTAATGTTACGCTTGCCTTACAGAGATTACTTATTCGGGGATCTTCGTTTAGTTTTTTAATCCATTCATCCCACCTTATGGGATCTTCTCTCAGTTCTGCTGCTTTCTTTAAGCCTTTTTCCATGTTTAGCTGGAAGGTGAGTTGGTTTACAACTATTCTTAGGCATGGAATTGAAACCGCTTTCCAGTTCCTGGCTATTATTATTTTAGCAGCTAGAAAACAGTGAATTATAAATGTATATTGGTTGTTATCCATGGCCGGCAAGTTTAAATGTAATAGGGCAATTTGTGGTTGTTTTTGTAATTTAATTCTAGTTGTTATATCTATTAGGGAGAGAACTTCGTTCCAGAGTCTATTCAAGTTGGGGCATTGCCACCATATATGGAGGAAGGTTCCTATATTTAAACCGCATCTCCAGCATGTGTCATCTCCCGCGGGAAACATTTTTTTAACTTTTTCTGGAGTTATGTACCATCTATTCAGGATTTTATATTGGGTTTCTAGCAGGGGTAGACTGTGTACTGCTTTTCCCATTTTATTCATAATGGAGTACCATTCTTTAAGGTTGATAGCGATTTCAATCTCTTTTTCCCATGTTTTTTTTCCCGCCGGAACATCTTTATCTTTGCTCAGATCTATCAATTTTCTGCATTTGGATAAGATTTTCTTCTTAGCATACTTGTTGAAAATCTGTTCCATTTGGTGGTGTATTTCGCCTTCTTCTAGGATGGAGTTTTTGTCTAGGTAATTTTTAACCCTTAGATAGGTGAATCTTTCATTCTCTTGAAGTTGGAATTTGTTTTTTAGAGTAGAGAAGGGTATAATTTTCCGATCGAATATTAGGTCTTTAATTTGGATGATTTGATTTTGTTTCCATCTTTTCACAGATAAATTTTCTATTTCGCCTTCTATTGTCTCAATCGGTAGAAAATTCAGAACTTTATCATTTAGTTTTAATTTTTTTTTTATATTCTCCCAGGTTGGAATAATTTGCTTTAATATTATATTATTCTTCCATTCTCCTTTCTTTGTGTTCCAAATTAGCCAGCTTAAGTTCTTTATACCGCATTGGTCTGCCTCTATTTTGTACCAGCCTTCTGACAGGTTGTCTTCTAATTGGGTTTGTGCAATATGCATGACTAGACTGGCCTCATAGTAATCAATTATTTGGGGAAACCCCATCCCTCCCTTATTTATTTTCTTTGAAATGGTTTGTTTTTTTATTCTTGGTGTCTTGCCGCGCCATACAAAATTCGTAAATGCTGATTGAAGCATCTGTAACCAGCTTCTAGAGAATTTAAGGGGGATCATACGGAAGAGGTAAATCCATTTTGGTAATACGTATGCTGTTAGAGTATTTACTCTTCCCCACCAGGATATCTCCTCATTTCGCCATTTTTTAAGATCCATATTTGTTTGTTTTAGAAGTGATATAAAATTTGCTTCTGCTATTTCTTCAGCGTTCTTTGTTATTTTGACGCCCAGATATTGGAAGGTTTTGGGATTGTTAAAGTTGTATTTTTGTTTGATCAATTCCTTATCTTTTTTGGTGATATTATTGAATTGTACAGTAGTTTTTGTCAGGTTTAGCTTATAGTTTGAGTGAATGCTATAGTTTGAGATTTCTTCTATTAGGTAATCAACTGAAGTGACCGGATTTGTTATTGTGACTAAGATATCGTCAGCATACATTGATATCTTTAACGTGTCTCCTGGTATCTGATATCCTTCTATACAGCTATTTTCTCTTATCTTAATTGCTAGTATTTCAGCGGTCATGATGTATAATATGGGGGATAGGGGGCAGCCCTGCCGAGTCCCATTGGCGAGTGGGAACCATTCAGAACAGATGTTTGTACCTACTATTCTGGCCGAGGGGGATTTATATAGTGACATAATAGCTGAATAAATCCAGCCATTTAATCCGAAAGCATCTAAGGATTGGCCCATAAACCCACACCCGACCCTGTCAAACGCTTTCTCTGTGTCTAATGACAGGGTCAGGAGGTGGATCTTCCTCTGTGATGCAGAATCCAGGGTGTCTATCAGTCTGCGGATGTTATTGCTTGGTAAACGACCAGGAATAAAACCTATTTGATCTTGATGGATTATGTTGTTCACCACCTTTTTCAGTCTTTCTGCTAAGATAGAAGCAAACAGTTTAACGTCAACATTAATCAGTGAGATTGGTCTGTAGTTTTTAATATCAGTTGGATCCTTACCAGGTTTTAAAATTGGTAGAATATTGGCAGTTAGCATCTCTGATGGGAAGGAAGTTCTTTTGACAGCTTGATTAAATGTATTTGTTAACTGGCTAGACAGACTAGGTAGCATTATTTTGTAAAACCCATTTGTAAACCCATCTGGGCCAGGTGTTTTGTTTTTGACTAACTTCATTATTGATTTGACTAGTTCTTCTTTTGTTATTTCTTGGTTTATCCAGTCTTTTTGTTTAGTAGTTAACTTAGGAATATTACTTTTACTGAGGTATTTTTTAATATCTTCTTCTTTATCCTTCCCTGGAAGATTGTATAATTTTTCATAAAAAATATTAAAGGCTTCTCCTATTTCCTTCGGAGATCTGAGTGTTCTGTCTCCATCAATTATTTTGTCAATCCTATTTACAGCTCTTTTCCTTTTTAGTTTATTTGTTAAATTTTTGTCCGCTTTGTTTTCAGTTGAATAGAATTTAATTTTTAAGCGTTCTATATTTTTGTTAATTTTGTCAATGAATCTCATTTTGATATTTTCTTGAATTTTCTGAATTTCCTTTTGTTTCTCCAATGATGGACACCTTTTTGCTTCTTTAGTTAGATTGTAGAAATCAATGTACAGTCTTTCTACCGTCAATCCTGCTTTCTTTATTTCACTAGCTTTTAGTTTTATACAATACCCTCTCATTACAGCTTTATAAGTGCACCAGATAGTTAGCGGGTCTAAATCATCTTTAGTATTTTCTTCGAAGAATAGCTGGGTCATTTTTTGTAAATAATCTCTATTTTCTTTATTTTGGAGCAGGGAATCCTCTAATCTCCAAGAGGGTCGTGTACGAGTTTGCTGCTCATCCTTAAGTTCTAAAATCACAGCATCATGGTCCGACCAAATACATGGATTGATTGTAATTTTATTGACTCTTTGTAATAAATTAGGGCGCCCCAGAAATAGGTCGATCCTGGAATAAGAGGAGTGGGGCCACGAAAAGAAGGTGAAATCTCTAAGTGTTGGGTTGTTAAGTCTCCATATATCGTACAGGTTGTACTTACTTATTGTCGAGTTTAAGGATTTAGCTATTTTTGCCGCTCCTGTATCTATTGAATCTCCTTTAGATTTATTATATCTGTCTAATCCCGCATCAGGTACACAGTTGAAGTCTCCTCCTATTACTACTTCTCCTGTACTAACCTGCTCAGCCTTTTTTAATATCAAATTCAAAAGATTTACCGGGTGTTTACTGGGTAAATATACATTTATCAGAGTATACCAAAGATCATTGATTGAGCAGACTAGTATCATGTATCTTCCTTCAACGTCTAAATCTTGATATTTTATCTCTACTTTTACTGTGTTTGAGAAGAAGATTGCTACTCCACCTTTTTTTTCTTGTTCTTTTGAAGCACATATAACGGTAGGATATTTGATGTTACTCATCTTATTTTATCTTGTTTTCTCCAATGAGTCTCTTGGACCATTGCTACGTGGATTTTTTCTTTCTGGAACAGATCACATAGATACCATCTCTTTTGAGGGATATTGAGCCCTTGGGTGTTTAATGATGCAAATCTAACCATATTCTTTACTACATATTTTGCAATATCCTGGGTGCTCACTGGTCTTCCCTCCCTTCACATAGACAATACAAAGACATAAACATAAAAGACAAGGGACCGTCTTAACCGGTCTCAATGACATCGGCGCCATTTGGCACCTTCTAAGCTTAAAGAAGCTTATGGTAGAGCCTCTTAGGATTGCAGCGAAACGGAGAATTATATGTTGTAATATGCGTAGCTAATTTATATTTAATTAATTTTATATATATTTATAAATTTAGTGGTTGAATATAGAGCACAAGAGATGAAAAAGAGGGGAGGGGAAAAGAGAAGAGAGAAATAAATAAATGAATTCATCAATTCCCCTCTTTGTTTAAAAGGGTCGTGTATATACTGTACATAGCTAATTTTCCTGATTACTTATACTGTAATACATTTCATAGTGAGGGGAAAGTTTTATTAACTTAGAATGATTATAAAATTGGTAGATATAATTAATGTTGACTACTTTAATAAGCTTCAAAAAATTATGATGGGGGAGAAGAAGAGAAGAGAAAAAAAAAAAAAGGCGTAACCTATTTATTCCATCTATATTTTTTATAGTGCATATCTATATATATATAAATGTAGAATAATTAATAATTTTAAAAGAATTATAGTAGTGACGGAAAAAAATAAATAAATAAATAAATAAAAAAAAAAGGCGTAACCTATTTATTCCATCTATATTTTTTATAGTGCATATCTATATATATATAAATGTAGAATAATTAATAATTTTAAAAGAATTATAATAGTTATATAATAGACGGAAGAGGGAAAAAAAATAAAATAAAAAAAAAATAAAAACGTGACATATTTATTCCATCTATATTTTTGGAGTGCATATCTATATATATATATGTAAAATAATATATAATTTTAAGAGATTTATAGCAGTGACAGAAGAGAAAGAGAAAGAATAAAAAAAATTTTTTTTTATAAATAAATAAATAAAAGTGTGAGTGAAAGGTGGGGGCAAGAAAAAGGAAGAGAAAAAACATAAATAAATAAATGAAAAAAAGAATTCTTAGTGAGTAATATATATTAAATGTATCCGAGTTTTAATATTAATTACATTAGTGAATTTAACAAAATTATAGTGAGGAGGGGTTGTTCAGTTCCATCTACTCGAATTGTGGTTTACTGTAATAAAAAATGTTTCAGCTATTATATAGTGCTAAGCTAAATTAGTGTTCAGCTTTTTTATACTACTACATGACAACCATATATGTGATTGGGATCCTCTCTCTACATTACACCTCCAACACATCGACAAGTTTGATTTATTCATCGTATGTAAAATTTCAGGCACCAAGTGCCATCTATACACAATTTTATACTGTGATTTTAGTAAATTTATGTATTTCATACTCTTCCTAACCTCATTAAAGTACTGGTCCAGACGCTAGATTGAAAAACCTTTCCTATGTTTTTTTCCCAGGTGCACCAAGGTTTAATTTCCTTCTCTTTAGAGAATAAGTTATCTATTTCTTTAACTAACTGGTTTTCCTTCCCCTTTTTATAGTTTTTAAGTCTCAAAAAAGTAAATAGTTCCCTTGAGTTTAAATTAAACTTTTCTTGAAGATGCAGGAATGTTTTGACGAAGTTTCTGTCCATTATGTCTTTAAGAGCTAAATCTTCATTATCACACCAGCTTTTTATAGACCGGTTATCTACATTTAAATCTAAGATCTTTAGTGAGGTTGATGGTAGAATTATGTTTGCAATATTTGTTCTTTTTTTTAATCTTAATCCAATTTATTATGAGATCTGTGATATATTTGGGGAGCTGATAGTTGATAGTAATACTTCATCCGCCCTATCATTCATCCATAAAATCAGTAATAAATCCTTTATCCCTATTAGATCTTTCTCCAACTTGTACCAAGGTTCCCCTCTTGCAGAAGATGTTTGCCACTTGTTAATGTGAAAGAGTCTACTGGTTTCGTAAAGCTTTACTATATTAGGTAGACCGAACCCTCCTTCATTCATTTTTTTCATGAGATGTATCCTATTTATTCTTGTTTTTTTCCTGGCCCAAATATATACAGAGAGTACTTTTTGTATAACCCTTTCCAATCTATGAGCTATAACTGTGAACAGTATTTTTAAATCACAGTTGATCAGTGAGATCGGTCTATAGTTTGATGTGTAAGCCGTATCTTTATTTGGTTTAGGAATTGGTAGCTTGGAGTAGTTCTTTTTGAACTGCTGCTCCATCATTGATCTCATTAAATAACACTGCTAGATAATCGGCAAGCACATCACGAAATATTTTGTAACAACTACTATTGTAGGCGTCCGGACCTAGAGCATTATCTTTTTTCTGTCGTGAAATAACCTCTAATATCTCTGATTTTTCAAATGGAGAATTTAAATATCTCATTTGATCTAAAAAACTTTTCATGTTTTCCTCGGAGTCTCCCTCTATTGGTAGAGTATATAAACTGGCATAATAGTCATTGAAAGCAGCGCCTATATCTTTAGGGGAAATATTTGTTTTGTTTTGAACAATAATTTTTTAAATTCTTGTTTTTAGTTTATTATTCTTTCATTTATTTGTTAGTATTTTTTTCAGCCGTGCTATCCTTAGAGTACCAAAGTTGGTTCAGTTTTAATAAGGTATGGTTAATTTTAGGTATTAATTGTACCTTTATTTTTTCCGTTATTCATTTAATAGTATTAGTTGTGGTTATATTCGAAGATGTTTTATTAATACGTTGGTTCTTACTCAGATCAACATATAACTTGTGATTTCTTATTAACCCCATCTTGTTTATTCTATACTGATACACCAAAAAGAAGAAAAGAAAAAAAAAGGACATCCCCTATAAATCATAAGTTTCTATATGACTCAGGGTATCATCGTCCCCAGATTACATTAAAACATGATGGATATTATTTCACTTTATTATGGCCATAACCAACCAAGCATATCCCAGAGACCATAAACAAAAAACAAACAAAAAAAAAAGAATATAAAATATACCCCTAACATAACCCTAATTATTACTAACTTTAAGTTTAAAGTGGGTCTACGTGTCCTCAATTTAACCTGAGTATTAATTACATTTAAATCCTTTTATCATTATTGTTTAGTCTATCTCTAATCATCATCACTTTAAGTTTTAATTGTATACCTCGTCTTATTTAATTTGTGATAATACACCTTGAAAATGAGACCCCTTAATCTAAGTAAACAGCCAAGGGGAATAAAAGATCACTCCCTCTCTTGGAATCTTAACAGTTAAGATATCTACCTTCTGTATCCCCTTCCTGCGTGCCCCCCCCCTCCCCCCCCACTAACCAGTCCCTTTTTACCCAGCCATTCTAGCGCTTAAAGGAGATTTTGGAAAACTCATAGGTAATTATCAACTTGGCTGGAAAGCCCCAGGTATACTTTAACTTCTCCCTTCTCAGAGTGGTTGTCACCTCTATAAATGACTTTCTGAATAGCCTTGTATATTTGGATAGGTCAGGGTAGCATGATAAATGGCGGTATTTGTCCGGTATTTTAGCTGGCTCCCTGAAGCAGTCCACAAGAGACATTCGAAATTTATATGCATGAAAGCTAATTATCACGTCTCTTGGTGTGTCCAGTGGTATACCTCTGGGTTTGGCAATTCTGTGTGCTCTCTCAAATACATTTTCATCTTTGTGTTGCTGAATACTCAGAGAGTATCACATTTCTGTGAGGTATTCTTCCAACCCATCTTGTGGAATTTCTTCTTTGATTCCCCTAATCCTTATATTGATCCTGCGATCACAATCTTCAGCCGAGGCCAGTTGAAGCTGTAATTCGTCGATTTTTTATGTTAGTCCAGCAATATGATCGTTAGCAATGTTGGCTTTAACATCAAGATCTATAATGCTGAGTTCATTCCTTTTGATTCTTTTATCATAGGCTTCCAAGTTGTCCTTAATTTATTTTATAGATGCTTTAATGTCCTGTTTAAATGATGTAAATTGTAAATCAAGGCATTTTTTCAGGAGGTCCACAGTGAGGATTTGTGACTCTGAGTCTTCCCAAGTGTCCACATGGGAACCGGCCGATTCTATGCCACCTTGGAATATTGATTCCTCCAGCTCATCTCGGGATCGCTCTGGTGAGTTATTGCTAGCCATAGGAGAAAAAATTGATGGTATTTTTTTGGTTTTATCTTTTCTTTGCTCTTTAGGTTCTGCAACTTTCGGATCATTTTTTTTCTCTGGTTTTTTGATTCTCCTTTTTTATTGGTTGCCATTTTTGACTTTTTATAGAGCCTTTCTTTCTCCCTTTCCTTTTTTATTATCCTACCTTCTCCTTTAAGGAGTAGAATCCAAACTCCTCTTTCTGTAGTTTAGTTCAGTTTTGTTTTTTCCCTGTCTTCCCCCTTACCCTCAGTCTTCTCTCTTATTTTTTTCTTTGATATGCCATTTTTAAGACATTGTTCAATCTATCAGCTGAATTTCAGCTCTTGTCCGTATGCATATACTCCTTTAATACGTCCATTCTGTCTAACTCTTGCTGCAAGGGGTTCTAGCGTCAGGATGTATAACATTGTAGCAAGCAAACAGCGTTGACGCGTACCATTATTCACTTTGAACCAGTCAGCTACTATACCAGGACCAACGGTACATTGCCCTAATGGCTGTCTGAATCGAGCCTACTATACCTACCCTATTTAACACCTGGGTCATAAAACCCCAGATGACCCTGTCGAATGCCTTCTCGGCATCCAACGACAGTGTCAGCTGGGGGATCCTATCTGTGGCTACAAAGTCAAAAGTCAAAAAATCTATAAGAAGGTGTTGAATGATGCCTCATTGCAACACTTCACACACACAGGCAGTGATCAGCTTTCACTGCTTATGTGTGTAACGCACATATGATCACATTCGCGGTGACGGGGGGGGGGGGGGGGTTCAAAACACTCTCAGAGGCTGCTTTGGATCCGAAGCAGCCTCTGGTAATAGCTGCAGAAATGTAGTGTTGCGCTAAGGAGCGCAATGCTACATGGAAACTGAGGATGTATATATACGTCCTCATGGTCCTCAAGGACCATGCTTTTCAGTACGTATATAAACATCCTTATGCGTTAAGGGGTTAACGTTATAGTTATAGGGAAATAAGCAAAAAGTACTTTCACAGGTATTTACAGTCGAGGTAAACACAGTCAAGGATTTTAAGCATGCGTGGGATAGACACAAGGCTATCCTAGCTATAAGACCGGGAACGGAGGACTAATAAAAGTACTCAAAAAAAAATTGGGCAGACTAGATGGACCAAATGGTTCTTATCTGCCGACACATTCTATGTTTCTATGTTTCTAATTAAAACATTTTCAGCATTTCTTTTTAAAGTGACATTAAAGCCCTAACCATAACACAAAGTCTAACTTAAAAAAGTCTGGAGGATTGCTGGGTGGATAGGACAGGTTGTCTAAACTATAATTTGTCTCTCTCTGCCCACGATTGCTGTGGGGCAGTGAGAGACTAAAGAGGTCAAAGCGAGATACTGATTTTGACAGCTAAACAGCTGTGATTGGCTTTCACAGAGATCAAATATATTTCTGAGGGCTTCAGCAGACATGGCTGGAGTACTTTGGTCCTGAGGCACTGAGCCATGTCAGTTTTTATTCCCAAATCGCTGTACACCAGCAACTGCGATCAATTGTCATTAACGGGCAGTTATCAATCATTTTTGCATTTGTTGTGAAGTTTCTGTGCTGTATGAATGGACCTCTCATAAAGGCTTTGTGGGCTAGCCAGGTAATTGTGATGGGAGCTTCTTCTGATGAATTGGATTTAAAATAATCTATAAGGTTGGTGACAAAGGAATGTGTTAAAGTTCAATTTGTAAGTAATGTTTCATTTAAGTGCCACCTGCCATCTCCTTTTTGTGTAATACTGTTAAGAAAAGTAATTGTGGTAGGAGCATGATCAGACCTGGAGATCACTCCAATAGTCAAGTCAGAAATTAGTTATAGTGTAATACTATCTACTAAAATGAGAAGTCTATTCTTGTATATACATTACGTACAAATGAATAACAGGTTTATTCTCTCTCATGTGGGTGGCGCATTCTCCAGACATCAAACATGTTGCATTCCTATGAAAGGGAATACAGTTTGAAAGATGACGACCATATTTAGAGTTCTTAGGTAGTTTGGGCTTAGATGTGAAGTCTAAACCTGTGTCAGAGGTAAGATTCACGTGTACATATATAAATAATTTACCAGATTTCATGGATTGTCCCATTCCGTCAATAAGGAATTTTTATATTTATTATTTTGTTACAGCATTTAAAATGCCTACATTTGATGCAATCTTTTCAAATAAACATAACTTATTTTTTTGCTGACAGTTGTCCTTAAGATACTGTCAAAATCTCATATCTAAAGTTATTTTCATATTTTATATTTAGTAGAAGCCAGAAGCTGTTCTCTCTCTTTATTCCTTGAAGTGGAGGTTGTTCAGGATCACTCCCTAGAGTTTCGGCTTGATGCTCTCTTTCTTATGCCCTAGAGTTAGCCCTTTTATCTTGACTAAGTGGCACAGTAGCTAAATAACTAGCTAGAGTTATAAAAGCATATTGCAATATCTGCTGAAGGCTTTACAGCATGCACATTCCCAACTGTGCCATAGACCTCATTTAGCAGAGACAAGTAATTGTAGTCAACAGTGATTATGTTCAAAGCAGTCCTCTTGAGTGACTATTAGTCAACTCCATTTGATGTGGGCAAGCCCCACACTGGGCAGGAAAGTTAATGTGTTATCATACTCCCAAATTCTGCCCCCAGCAACCCTGGTGGGGCTTGCAGGTAGTGTGTCAGCGCAACTGCGCATGAAGCTGCACACACGCAGTATGCATTCTCCGGTGTTACTATTGGATAATTAGATCAGGACTGCAGGACACAGCCTCAAAATTGTGATTCTCCATTGCAAAGCGGAACAGTCGGGAGACATGCGTGAGCAATTAGCCTGTCCATATTAGGCCACTACAAAAACAAACACTTAAGAAAACTATTAAAAAATGAAACATAAATTAAGAAAACATCATCTTTTAATTTGTTCAAATATAAATTAATATAATGGAAAGACCACTGGTTCCAAAGACCCAAACTAAGACGTACTTGAAAACCAAGTACCACATCTGAACGATACACTCCTGTTTGTGATGTGCGCAGTGTCCATAGGAAACTAGCCCACTTTGGGTGGATAAGAAGACATGCTTTAGCGAGTGGCAGGTGCATACCTCCCAACTGTCCCGTTTTGGGTGGGACAGTAACATTTTTGGGGCTCTGTCCCGCCCAGGATTGACAGAGCCCCAAAAACGAGGTGCGCCACCCAAAATGGGACAACTGGGAGGTATGTGATGATTGCTGTTTGAGGGAGCACTCTCCCTAACAGTGTGGTGCAGTCCGCAGGACAGCTCACCGACAGGTGAGAACAGCATGGGTGCAAGCTCCGCCCCGTCACGCTGTGAGACTTCAGGAAACTATGAG
The DNA here is from genome assembly GCA_036172795.1 of Pelodytes ibericus. NCBI lineage: Eukaryota > Metazoa > Chordata > Amphibia > Anura > Pelodytidae > Pelodytes > Pelodytes ibericus. The sequence goes on from CM069857.1 coordinate 69,559,803, forward strand.
AGCCGGATGTCAACTGACTTCTGGCTCTCAGAAGACATCAACTGACAGTGTTCTGCCTCGGCAGAGACAGGAGGCAGACACTTTCTGAACAGTCCTCGTCCCTGCATTTGAAGGTAAATTAGCAGGGAGGGGGACAAACCGCTTCATTATTTTAATTTTTTTGTTTAAAAACAGTTAAATAAATATGTGTAAGTGTGCATGTGTGTGTGTAAGTGTTTATGTGTGTAAGTGTTACTGTCTAAGTGTGTGTATATGTGTAAGCTTGACTGTGTGGTTATTTGTGAAGCTGTGTAAGTGTGGCTGTGTATGCACAATCGAGAGCGATTTAAAAAAAGTGACCCATTTTCCATTTTAAAATGTTGGGAGGTATGCAGGCTGGCACTGGAAGCACAGCTCTGAAGGTGTAGTACACAGATTAGACATGTGCAAAACTAAAATTTTCGCACGAAAATGTTATTTATTTCGTCTGAAACTAATTTCGTTCATTACTGCATTAGTTTCAGACGAAATTCGTTCATTATTTTCGTTTCGTTTTATTCGTTCGTACTAATCAATTGACCTACACATTCCATAAACCAAAAGTCTATAAACCAAACTCCGTTCAGTTTATAGACTTTCGGCTTATGGAATACATGTAATGCTATTGGCTTTCTATAAACTGAACTAGAGTCCCCATTCATAAGAAATTCTTATGAATGGGGACTATAGTTCGATTTATAGAAAGCCAATAGTATTACATGTATTCTATAAGCTGAAAGTATATAAACCGAAGGTCGTTCGGTTTATAGACTTTCGGTTTATAGAATACATGTAATTCTATGCTATTCTATAAGCCGAAAGTCTATAAACCGAAGGTCGTTCAATTGACCTATTCGTATGTTTGGGGACTCTATTTCGGTTTATAGAATAGCATTGTAATGCTATTGGTATTCTATAAACCAACTCTATTTCGGTTTATAGAATGCCAATAGCACGAATGGACGAACGATTTTTGTTTATTAACCATTCGTTCATTCGTCGTTCGTTAGTTTAGCATTTTTGTTATTCGTTTTTCGGACGAATGGACGAAAATGCTATTTTCGGAAGAAAATGCATTCGTCCGAAAACGAATGCACATGTCTAACACAGATGTCAGACATGGTTATAATCAGAAGTCTTTCACATACTCTACGCTATACTACCACTTCTTAACCATATGACGCTTTTAGCATGTCGGGGACTATGCACAAAGAGCAGTTCAGAATCAATATTTATAGAACAGAGAAATCAGAAAGAACATTGGTCATCTTACCATAGTGATTGTGTGATTTGTTTATGTAACTCCAAGAATTTTTTTTTAAAATCTATTACTTTCATAGAATCTATTAGTAATCAAAATATCAAAAAAGATATGATGCAAGAGAAAATATTGATTTGATTTCATTATTTCAACAAGTCTTTGTACTACTATTTTTTGTATATTCTGTTTATTCCTTTATGTTTCTGTGCTCCTTGGCATCTAGAGATGTATTTTTTAAAGTGACTCCAGTATTATATCAATCTGTCTACTTAATATTGGACAGACCTTGCTCACATTGAAATGTAATACCTTGGCAATTCTTCTGTGGAATATTATGTAACAGATGTGTGCCATTGTACTGGGCTGACATACAAGCCAAAGTGCAATAACTTAGCTTGAAGCAGCTTATTAATACAACCAAAGTTTTGCCTTCTCTGAGGGGATGTTTCCAGGTATAATCTAAAAAAGATACACTTCTCAGCACATCAAAATTAGATCATTTTAATTTAATCATCAAATGCAGATGGAATTAAAATCATCTCATGTTGATGTGCTGAGCAGGGTGTAATTTTTTAAAAATGATTTCATAGACCAACGATGACATTTTAGCTGACTGAGCATCATGGGATATGGAGTTCCCAAACATCCACAGTGCCAAGGTTAACCATCTTTGTGCTACAATGTCAAAATGGTTCAGACATGTATTTGCTGCAGTTTTCCACAATGCCATTAAACAAATTGCTTTTACTCCTTTAGTTTATGTGGCGTCCATGCCTGGATGACAATGACGTGAGATGATGGATGCAGGGAGCAAGACCTGCATGGCTATCTTGTAATATAAACCAGTCAGGAATGTATTATTTTAGGAAACCGACTACAATAACATGCCGTAAGCTCTGACAGGGTAGCAGTAATAATTATCTTGTTAATCTTGTTAATTAGAATTTGACTTGAACACTAATCACAGAAAGAAGATTATTGCAGTGTTTTTGCATAAAAACAGGTAAAACAATGACATATTTAACGAGTATTTTATTATCGTTATTTTAATTTACTATTATGGTACAAAAGCATGCAAAAAATAGCATCTCTATGAATGGTACATATTTACATGTAACAGATCAGCACTGTTACTATAATGACTGCCTATACTTAATGCATCAGGTATAGTCCAATTACATGCAGCTGTTGCAGCCATTGTGGACAAATATTACATATTTCAACACACAGAGCAGGCATATGAATCAAGTATATACACTTGCAGCACAGATGTAACATCATAGGCAGTTCCTAGGCTTACCCCCCCCTCACATTTCTTACTCCTCAATCCTTTCTACTAAACATGTTTGCAAGACTTAAATTTGTAAAGATTTTAGAACAGCGCTGCAATGCAATATATGCGTCCATGGGTAGCCCCAGTTCAAGAAGTGATCTGACCATACTGCTTCATCAGTCACCGTATTAAGTGATAAACTATGATGCACTCAGCACAAATAAAAACATGTCCTACACACAGCCCATTTTCTACTTATGGTTACCTATTTTTGGAACACACTTAAAAACGTTATTATCCTCTATACATAGATTTGTTGCTCCTTTTGTTTAATGTTTCATTTTTATTTACAATAATATGTGAGTTGCAGTCAATTGTATTGTTTGATGTCAGTTATACCTATATGTACATATTCACCATAGACAGGGACAGATAGAATGCCACAACCACAAAAATGGAAACTACAAACAGGTTTTAGCTTGGCTTGAATGTCCCTTTTTAGGCCTCAGCAACATTGGAGGACCAGACGTTTTTCAAACAAGTACAGGTGGCTCTAGGAGTTTGTCAGTCATTGTGATAAATTTGTTTGTTTTAAAGAATCACCTGTAATTCTGTCAAAAAATGCTAAAAATCTTTGCAAAAAAATGGGAATAGTGCCCACGTTTTAAAACATAAACTCCTTTTAGCAGACTGGATAAAACTGTCATAGTTTTATCCAGTGAATGCTTGATTTCTAAACAAAATAGGATCATGCAGTAATTTATGTCAGAATAACAGGGCTAGTGTATTGATCGTTTTAAAATGTTGGTATTCCCTCTTTTATGTTAGTGAAACAGGAGGATAACCTGTAAAAAATAAAAAGATGCGATGCAACAGTGTCCTTGTGCTTGTACTATAATATAAATATACAGTGAATGTAAAAGTGCTCAGTATTCACCATTGTGTGGAAAAGAACTGCTGCTACATATGGTACTCTTTTGTTGTTAATTCATTTGAAGGTGCCAGCATTCTCTGAGAAACAGTAATATTGTTAACCGTAGTAGCAAATCATTCAATGCCTTATTTGCTTCTTTCCTGTGTTTAGAGCAAAACTCTAAAATTAATTCTTTTTTGTATTGGTTATACATTTAATTACTTTCTTTTATTTGGAATCCAAGGAAACCATTATATTCTTTTGGTTTTGTTTTTTTGCAGAACAAGCAGTGATAACTACAACGCACATATGAGACAAGAGCGGAATAGCATAATAAGAAAAAAAACATTGGTACTGTCAACCCTGTATAGTAAGTAGGTCAGTTCTTAATTTTACTAATTAAAGATTTAGATGTGGTCAATTCCTCCTAGACACTTGAATTTGCATGAAGTAAAATTATAAGCCACCATTACTATACCTGTACAGCAACAATACTAGATGCAGGAGATTGACTGAATAACTTAAACACCACATAATAAGGGACTGTTACTTAGAAGTAACAATCATAACTAGAAAAGCTACAATTTCTGGGGAAATTGTGTGAAGTGTTCTGGCCTCCACCAGTAGTCTACAACTGGAGTGGGCGGAGTAACGGTTGTGTGGTTGGAGTGGCTGGTGTAACTGTGGAAAGGTTGGAGTGCGGTTGCCATCTTCAAACTGTCGTATTTTAAAAACTACAAATCCTACAGCGAAGAACTTTATATTGTAAGAATCACAAGACCCAGATCTACATTGTGATGCATAGTATGTCTCTGAAATATTAAAACTAAAGGCACAGTCGCAGTTTATATATTGCCCTTCAAATTTGAGGTGGCTAGGGAAGAGTTTCAATGAAAGTCAATGGACGGCGTGAGCAAACAAATGGTCATATTGTGAAAACTATCAGGATTATGGCTTAGCCGTGGACATGTTTAGTGGCAGCAGGGATAGCTGAACGTTTAGATATAAGATTTGTGTAGGTGGGCTTGAAAATGAGGGAGTGGTGGCAGTTTAGAAATCATGTCCACTCAAGCTTTTGTCAGCTCCCACTCTAGTCTTGAACATTCCACCATTCATTCCTATGGAACCAATTTCGCCACAAAAACGACGATATTTCGTGAACCATTCGACGAAACGTTCCACAAAGTAATAGCACACCAATCGGTATATTACCGTTTCGGTATATTACTGTCTATGTAGTGTTAAAACTGTAGGAGGAGTTAGGGTGGTAAATTTGGCCATAATAAGAATAAGAATATATATGTGAGATAATATTAAATGGTCTTGCTATGCAAGAACACTTAATTACTGCTGCAAAGACAAGTTTTATTGTACTTGAATGCCAGTTATGCAGTCTTATGTCAGCTAGAAGAGGTCTGAAAATTAGCACTTTGAGATATGAATTTCTAAAATATAACGTTGATGCCATTTCATTTGAGGTACTTAATATTAGTATTCTCACACATACAAGAAACTACTGAATGTGTTGGAGCTTTGGAAATTCATTTTAAATCACTGTTGACCAATCACATAACCCAGCATATACCAGCAGCGAGTCCTGCGGTATGGTGAATCCTTTGATTTGCTTGATGTGACTCCAGTTCATTATAAAGTTAGTGTTTGGATGTACATGGTGCCATGTCAACCTAAGTGCCACCGAGTAAGTCCTTATTATCCTTCTCTTGTATCTTTAATTGTTTCAGTCAATTAAATATGGAGCAGATTTTAGTCAACTAAGTCTCCAGCAGTGAGGGAGAGAACAGGTCTGAGAGGGCTGTAACATAGTGTTACAGTGAGGGAGAGAACAGGTCTGAGAGGGCTGTAACATAGTGTTACAGTGAGGGAGAGAACAGGTCTGAGAGGGCTGTAACATAGTGTTAAGTTAACTTGCTAGGGAGATGGAAGGGGAAACACTCATGTGACAGTACCAGGCAAATCAGATGGAGGAGTTTCCTCTTCCTTTCCAGTTTGCAAGACATTATTCCAGGGGCAGACAGGCACAGGGAGCCATCTGCTTGAGTCAGCTCTCTTTTTCCCAATTGAGTTTAGAAGAGGGTTACACTTATGCGATGCTTAGGATATGAAAGAAATAACAGGTGGCAATAGACTTATTCATGGCTTTCTTGCTCCAAGCCTGCCAGTAGGCCTCTTCAACGTTTTATTTTTCCCTCAGGCAATCTGACTCACAGGTCAATGTAATCCTGACTGATTATACTGTTTACAAAGTACACACACAATTCCAACTGTATCCTTTGCTAAAAAAAAAAAAAAGTGTTTTAAAACTAATACGTTTACTACTTTGTGCACATAACATATAGAGGAAACACATACACAGAAGGACATTTGCAGAATACAGCAACATTGCTATAAAAAAAATAAACATACAAACACATTAGCATAGAGAAATGTACATTTATGTATGTATATATTCATAGGAGCAGGCACCAGCATTGCTCATGATGGACATTTACCTGGTTTGTGGTGGACATTTTAACAATGTTCTATGGGCCTTCACAGGCCTGGTCATGGACACTGGTGTCCTTTTTTACTGATACACTACTGATCTCGGAGATATATGTGGGTGTATATATACACACTTTGAGGCATGTATAAAATGATCATTGTTAACCTTATTTGCATATGCCTACCGAGATGCCTTGCAGTGGTGGTAGCACAACAAGTTTAGGATTTCTGTGAGAAAAGCAAGTCCTCTGGCTTGTCTGGTGAGTATAGATTTGTGTTTAATAATACCTCAGCTACTGCCTGTATTTCTAGGAATCCTTGTAGCACCTGTGACTCTGAAAGTCTCAGTTTTGTGCTTGTTGTGAACACAGCAGGGAGCCACTTGGTTGCAGCTTGCTACCTCCCAATGGAATATTCTTCTCCTCAGAGATGTCATTAGAGTGCCGCTAGACACGGGTTACAATATAAAAACACAAAACAGGCAGTCTGAAACGGCTAACCTCGAAACCTCTTTGAGGAAAACAAGTTCCAAGTCTATGAAATGGTTATTGAACAAAAAACAAAACATCAAGTGAGTGTCAAAATACACAAGTGAATTAACATAGATAAGCTGATAATAGCGCATACAAGCCATGACTGGTAAGAGATGTTTATCCACGTGTGTATGGAATAAAACCTATCTTCATTTGCAGACCTATGATAAAGGTTTTGTTGTTTAAGATCATATGCTGCATTTGTTTGTTGTGGTCCTGTCATTGGACATGTACACTTGGCAGTCACGTGGTTACCACCGTTTTCTGTTTGAGATGCTGCTTATGTGTTGATTAGAGTTGAGCGGACACCTGGATGTTTGGGTTCGGCCGAACTTCGGAAAAAAGTCTGCGTTCTGGGTCAATAGGGACCCGAACTTTTGGCCACTAAAATGCCTCTGAAAAAGTCCTGGAAAGGCCTAGAGGGCTGCAAAATGAAGTAAAATTTGGGTGAGTGTCCCCATTCATACGAATAGGTCAATTGACCTATTCTTATGAATGGGGACTCTATTTCGGTTTATATAATAGCAATAGCATTACATGTATTCAATAAACTGAAAGTCTAAAAACCGAAAGACATTCGGTTTATAGTCTTTCGTTTTATAGAATACATGTAATGCTATTGCTATTCTATAAAAAGAAAGTCTATAAACAGAATGTCTCTCTCTCTCTCTCTCTATAATGTATATAATGAATATGGTATGCAAGAAAGCTCTAACTGCCTGTTTAAAAAAAAAACATGACTTGTGTAAAATGACAAAGAAAATTTACCTTTGAACTACCTTCCAATTTTTTTTTAAAAATCCCTTGTCCTTTAAGTGTGAATCTAAACTTAATAATTAACTAAAGCATTATTCTTGTTTCAAGTCATTATGGGGCAAAAAAAAAGAATATTGCCTAGAAAGTTTATGCCATAAACTTTATTTCTATTTTCAGTAATTAGCCATACACACGATCAATAGGCAACTGCCTGTTATAGCATGTATGTAGGTGATAATTGAAGATTTTATCTTATTATTATTTCTTTTTTGCAAGTCATTATGGGAAAGAATGGTTCCCATGTTCATACATACAAATGTATACGTGTAAATGGTATAACATGTCCATTTTATTATTATTAATCATAGTGTACCAATAGCATGTACTACTAGATTTCAGGTATTCGGACATGAGAGGCAGGTGAAGAGGAAGCTCTCCAAGGCACCTGCCCCTGCCAGAGCCACTGGTGGCGGCCCTCCAGAACCAGCTGACCTTCTGGATTTTCAAGGAGACGCTACTGCAGGTCATAGAGCCTGAGTCACATGGGCTGAGAGGATAGTTGACACAGACTTGCCTGGTTGTAAGTACAGAACATCTATTGTTATGTATGTCAATTGATATGTATTCACAATGTTCTCTCACGTTACTCCTAAAATCTGGCGCTGAGCCCCTTCAGCCCCCAGCATCATCTGCTGATAAGGCCTGCTGGCCTGCACAGGAAACACAAGATCTTCAAGCACCTCCTCAGACTTCACAAGGTGGGATGGCTCAGATGACCTCTTCATCTGTCTCTGATAAGTCAAACATACCAAATTCATGTCCATATATGTGCATATCACCTGTAATAGAAACATGTGCAACAGATTGCTTAGAATTTTGAATGGAGATATGGCCAATATAGGTGACTTGAAAGAAACATTCTCAATGGCAGCAGTTCTTCAGAATGATTACAACTCAGCTGCTACAGCCTTAACTTGGGAATTCCATTCATCATTGCATGCAAGTCCCTCTTTCATGAATGAAGCCCAGTTAAAATGTTGATGTGAGATGTTCTGCAACTCTATGCACTCAACATTAACAATACATTCTTCTTCGTCTCCAGACAGACCTATCTTCACCACCCATACTGGGTTCCCACTAACTGTTGGCTTCTGATGTGCGGACCTAGAGATCCAGAGATGTTTATGGAAATTAAGTTGGTTACCTCTTCATTTCAATGAATACAATGTAAGTACATACAGATGTACATCCATATACATGGAAATGTGGACATGGATTTACAGTTGTACAACCTATGTACTTGAGTGCTACAGTGATATAAATGTGTAAGCCCTCAGGATGTCGGCCACAGCTACCAGCAGCTGACCTTAAGAGTGGACAACCAAGAACGGTTCCACGCTAAGTTGATGGAGAATTGAGTAGTCAGTTAGGCAAGGTAGTTGCAATTGAGGAGGCTGATGAGAGGTGTGTGGCCAAAGTATCCTCATTTAACCACAGTTGTTGGTTTGTGGCCTGTGGCAGGATGCAGTTAATAGTATCTAACCTAACTAACACACATCTCTGGAACTGCTCTGACCGTCTTGCTCGTCTCCTGTGCCATTACAGGTACACATCATTCTGAGATGAAGCTTCAGGCACACTGGAAGGTCCAGCTGAGCCAGTAGCAGCAGTGGTAGAAGGGGCAGCCCTGACTGGTGGGTCACTCCCCATGGCATGCCGGGACAAACTCTCCTTTGCCATCAGGGCCTATTTGGTGCATTTGCAGTCACCCAACCTCTTTTTGATGGCTTCCTTGGACCGGTGATGCATTTTCCCTGTCCTCTTTGTCCTGCCCCAACCATCTCTTCCTCACAGCAGTGTTTTTGCTAGTATGCTGCCCAAACAGAATGCTGCTGTGATAATGTTTTTGACCAGCTGGGCATTCTCCTCTACAGAGAAGCAGTTGGAACAGTGCCTCTCAGGCCCATGCTGTTCTTTACCCTTCAGCTGGTCTCAGCAACTGGTTCCTCTCCTTCTTGAGCAGGGGTGGGGAACTTGCAGCCCTCCAGATGTTGCAGGACTACAGTCCCATACTCCTCTGCCAGCCTGTTAGCTGAAAGAGCATCTTCCTATACAAAACCTCCTGAGCCCTACATAGTGTCTTTGCACAAGTTCCAATCACAAGCAAGTGTAACAGATTTCCTAGACTTATACAGTACATTTTTTGTGTGTTGGGGCGTATCTGATTGCTGATGGGCTAAGAGCTATGTAGAGACAGTTATTGGCTAGCATTTGTATGGTAACGGCGCCATTACCTGGTGATCGCTAATTTGCCACTCCCCGTTGCCTTAACATCATATGTTGTTCCAATTGGAATAACACACGGTATGTTACCTGAGATGGCTACTGTTGTTAATGGATCCTTTGTATCTACCCCAATGTCTCCAAATGTGAAAAGAATTTATAAAGTGAATCTCCAGCTACATTTTAAATATGATTTATCAGCCTGGAAAAATCCCACACTTGTAAATCTTAATGAGAATGGAAAATCTCTCAAAATGCAGTAGCATTCTATGAAGGGGGTGTCCCAACAATCTGTTATCATTTATTGCAGATTTATTGAGAATCCCCCAAATCTCATGCCATATTTTACCGGCCAGATTTATTAATCCTGTATGTAACTTGCTAACACCATATATTATGTAAAACATATCTAAGACAGGCTAACTTTAATAAAACTACAACTTTAAATGTGAATTTGTCCTGAAAATCTAGTATATTCTTTCTTCCTAAGAGACACATTATGAAATCAGTACATATAAATATTGTACATATAATAGTAGGATGTAGAGATTTCTGGTCCTTACAGTTTGATCCATGCTAGAGTCATCTAAATGTGAAAATTGACTTCCTTTGTTAATGATTTACCAAATAAATCAATGAGTATTAAATTCTAAGAACAGATGTATACAAGGTATAAATGTGTACATATGCGTGTAGCTGGTAAAAGGCAAAAACAGACTATTACCAAAGGTGTATATGGTCATACTTATCCCATATCTCTTTGGCGTCATTTTTTCCACTGAATAACACATAATAAAGGTATATTCTCCATCACAAGCATATTTGCACAAGTAACCAAGGAGACCAGCCAGTCACCTCCCTGACTACATGATAAACCAAGAGTGATCTCTCAGGACCTGCTGTTTTCTCCAGCCTTACAGTTTGATGTGCACAATACCAAGCAATGTGAATGATCAGGCACACACTGTTATATCCTATATATTCTACTCCTTCCCCCAAACTACTATATTATTACCAGTGTAAAAAAAACTGTTTTTGCTCTTCAATATGGTGCTGTTATAAATGAGGTAAAGGGGTCCTAGCACCAAAGGAAATGTTTATTTACTTTATATTCCAAGTATAGTCTTACTCAAAACTCAATTACAGATTCAGACCTTAAAATATAGATTTATAAATACAGAACATACATATATTCACATACATGTACATGCATAAAATTGAACAGTGGTGACACAATAATAAAACAAACAAAAAAACTCCTATGTATTGGCATTGGGACTATGGCATTCCCTAAATGCAAACAGACCTTTTGGGAAAGATTTTACTGTGTAAGGGCAAACTTCAGGACTGACAATGTTTTACTTTGTATAACTTTCTTGAAATACATGTAAATGAAGCACAATGTACAAAACATGGAAAGTATCACAGTAGTGTTCAAGAACAGTAAAAAGCTCTTTATCTTCTATTTCTCAATAGTGATCCTTGGGATTAATATCCACCTCACACACAAGAAGCATTCATTTTCCTATGCACATTTCAGACTTTTGACTGACGTGGGATCAGGGGAGGGCTGGCAAGTTGGTAGAGGGGCGATAAATGCCCCCAGGGCTGTGTATAAACCCAAGAGCAGGTTTAGGGGTAATCCTTACAGAGGATTTAAAGGTAGGTAGACAACGTAATAGAGCAGAAGGAAATGCTATCAGAGAGGCAGAGGTATTAGAAATAGAGCACTGGTGAGAGTATTGTATGCAGTACTGGATACCCTATCTCCAGAAGGATACAGATACTTTTGAGAGAGTTTAGAGAAGGTCTAATAAACTGGTTCATGGATTACAGGATAAAACTTACCAGGAAAAGTTAAAGGATCTTAACATGTATAGCTTGGAAGAAAGATGAGATGGGGGAGATAGGATAGAAACATGTAAATACATAAATAGAACACAGTATGCGAGGAGCTTTATTTAAAAGAAAAAAAACTACCACAGCAAAAGCAATAGTCTTACATTAGAGGGGCAAAGGTTTAAAGGTTATATCAAGAAGTATTACTTTACTTAGAGGGCAGTGGATGCATGGAATAGCCTTCCAGCAGAAGTGTTAGAGCTTAATATAGTAAAGGAGTTTAAGCATGTAAGGGATTTGACGGCCTCCTTGTTCCAGTGATGCTGACTGACTACATTAACCCAGTCCTCTATGTTCTGCCACAACCTTCTCCTCCTCACAGGCTATAAGGCTAACCTACATATAAAATAAGGCCAGGGATTAATGGAAGTATTTCGATTATTATTATTAATTAGGCAGAAATTGGGCACACTACATGGGCCAAATGGATCTTATCTGCTGACATTTTCTATGTTTCTCTCTAACTTGACTAAATAGACTTGGTCTGCACTTTTTAATTTCTGTGTTGACTGCCTTTTTGTGTCTTTCTGATTAGAAGGTGTGGGCGGATGAAACTGAAGCATGGACCAATAATGTTTTTTTGCCCCCCCCCCCCCCCCCGCATGGGCATCAGACTTAAATGACCTTGCTCTGTGTAACTATTTCATTTTCTTTTCCAAGTTAAATTTTTTATGTAAATTCCCTTATAGTTATCAGCATACATAGGTATACATACAGTATAATTAAATATGGAGTACTTTCATACAACTTTATAATGTTAAAAGCATTGACATAATATACAAAAATATTTAACTGGTATTATATAAAGAAAAATAATTATTCCTTACCATACGGTATATTTTACGAATAATATAATATAATGGCCTTTGTTTCAATAGGTATTGTTGAATATATGCACAGGGCCATTGCTCATTTTTGAACACTACAGTTGCTTTTAAAAAGTAATATTTAGTAATTGTTGCTGTGACTTAAGCCAATATATTAAAAGGACAAGTAAACTGTCCCCTTTCTCCAAGTTATCCTGTGGTGGTGTGAGTGGACTGTGACCAACAATATACATATCTCTAACAGCTTTCTGCAATTCATGCAGTATCTAGGCATTTCATATGTCGTGATCTCAATAGATATTTTTGACCTTCCTACATCAAAACAGGTAAAACACTCAATATAAACTTAGAAAAGTGCATGAAATACTCCACAGAAGTAGTAGAAGGGATACTCCTGTAGCCCGTTGTCAGTAGCTAAAACCCTTTTTTAATTTAAAAAAGAAAAGCTTGCATAAAGAATTTGTTTGTTGTAACAAGAATCTTTTTTTTGCTATAGTTCTCACACATTCTGCTTTACCAATTTATTCCGCAATTGATCTCCTGATGTGCCACTTATTTTTTCATTGCTTTGTTAACTAGGATAGTGTCACAAAATCCCTACCTAATTATGTTTCAAAAGTGAGAAAATATCTAAAACAATTCAAAATCATTGAAAGTGTCGCCAATCAGATGCATCTTTAAGAAACAGGATTACTAACTGATGTTTTCTTACATGAGCTAAATGTGCACAGGACATCAGATCAGGAATGAACATTAAATCTTAGTCTAAAATCTAACAACCAGGTTAATTAAAAATCAAGGTGATCGTCATCGCTGTCACTGGTAAGAATTAAATAACATAAGTGGAGTAATTCCTACCGCAGACTACCAAAGCCATGTTTTTAATAACCTGGACAACACAAAATTTAAAGTGCCATTAAATTTAAAGAGCCACTAAACATCTGTCCCCTTCTTGTGCTTGTATTCTAGAAGCACAAGTGAAAAGTTAATTGGTTCTGGTATAAAACAAGCATGTTGTAATCTGATGCAAGTGGCAAGAACCAGCCAATTGGCTAATTGTGTGCCAGAACTGCAGCTCTGCTTCAGCTGAGGGGCAGAGCAGAGTATAAGCCTGGCATGTATTTGTACAGATACATATCAAGTTTACAGTAGAAAAGCAAAACTACATTTTTTTTAAACTTTTGCTTCTTTTTTCCTCTATAAGATTATATGATCTGCACTTTTTTGTTTACAGAAAAAAATAAACTAAAAACAATCTGAAACCACAAACATTGAAAAATTTCACAATCACCCCATTGTAATTTGATGAACTCCATGATTAAGTTCAAGTGGTCTTGTTGCTTCATTTTTGTGATCCTCAAACAACAATTGGGAGATTACTAAATCCTACATTGTGGTCGTTGAGCACTGGTTTGAGAACAACTGTTTTACCAGACCTAAGATCCTACTAAACAGCAAATTAACCTAACTGGCACATAAGTCATGAATGACATCTTAGGTTCATTAACTGGCACATATCTAGACAGGCTACAAAGTAAAAGCAGAACACGTGTATACTGTATAAAAACTCCTTTCATTAGCCTTAACTCTCTTAAAGCAGGCAATCAAGGGGAAATATGTATTTCAAATAGTACTTAAAAAAACAAATTGAATACTATGCTAAACAAAAAAAAACATTATTATGAACAATATTAAAACATGTTATTTTCAAAAAGATATTTGTACATGTATATGTGCTGTTAAAAACATACAAAAAAAAACACGTTTGCATTGCTCACTTTCTGGCTTTCTATCCAAATGGTAATGTGGTAATGATCCTCATGTTTAAAAAGTTGGTACACAATTATGAATTAAGTGACTGCTTTTCATAGGTGCCATTATAGAATATAAAATGGCACCCATACGCTGGGCTATTTTTTCCAGCCAATAAAATTCTACCCTTCTATGTTGAGGAAAACATCTCGTTAGTCAATTGCACATTGAAAATGTCTTATCAGCAACAGAAACAATTAAAGTTATCAGTTGACATGGAATCTTGTCCATTTACATCAAATACATTGGCTAAATTATGGGATTATTTTTGGTCATTTGTGCTACTCCGTATCTATGGCCCTCAAGTTCTTTACATAGAACATACACATTAACATTTATGGGATGGAGGCCCAAAATAATAAATAGCCCTTTCTGTAGCAAATGTAAACAGTTCTATATATTAGTAGGTCAGGTGACTAAAACTAAGATTGGAGCCACAAACCCATGTTCCTGCTCAGAGACAGGTCTTGTGCAATTTTATACTTACTAGTACAACACAGTAAAATCATTGATCTCAGCAGCAAGCATGGTTTAACTGTACACATGTTTTCTAAAATCCTTATAAAAGGTTACTATACATACTAAAAGAAATAAATGAAACAAGAGAAGCCAGGAAGTTCGATAACACAGCACGTTCCTCAGAAACTAGTCAAGAAGCCATTTTTACAGATCCTGGAACCTCCTCACTACAGTTAGCTTTTGGTTCTTTGATTATAGGTTATATAAACATTCATTGGTCAAGCAATCCTCAAGCTACACTGACTGCGTAATGCAGAAGCACAGATGGAGATGAGGCACATGGTTGGCATTCCTGTGTGCACACAATTATTAACACATACATGCATACAGATATATTGAGCACAGGTCACATAGACAGTCTCCATGACAGACCAGCATTCACAAGATATTTATAAACCTTTAAGGTCTTGATGTCCGATTATGTTTTTTTGTATCCTTTTTAAAATAGACCACAAGCTTTGGTTCAAGATGGTCATGAGAGTACAAGTCTGTGCAGTTTAGTAATGCGCAGGCCATAGCAGCAGGTGAGTTTTTAATCCGGACATGCAGTAAATAATCATGAAGCTCCGTCATCTTCCTCCACATCTGGGAGCTCAGAATCCTTCAGTGCTTCCCCACTCGCTTGCTTTCTGCAAGAATAACAAGATGGAAGCACGCGTCAGTTCATTGTAACAACTATAAAGGAAAATGCCAGAACATTTGAAAGATTTTGCTTAAAATCTGAATTTTTTTCACCCCCCCAATGAATTACCGTATTTGCTCAAATATAAGACGACCCCCCAAACTTTGGATATTCCTTTTAGGAAAAAAACTAAAAGCCTGAATATAAGACTACCCTATAAGAAAAATGTTTAACTTGTATAAAATCACATGTAAATAGCTTTTTCATATTTAATAAAAATTATGGTATAAAAAAAATGAATTTTTTGTTTTTATTTCCTTTTATGTGCCAATGCTGCCCCTACACCCCAGACTAGCCCAATGCTCCCTCTCCCTCTCCCCCCATCCACCGGCTGTTAGCGAGGGGGATACAGGTCCCCAGAAGCTCTGCAGAGGACCTGGATCCGAGTCTTATAGTCAGACCTCGATTTGAGGTCAGACTATAAGATGACATCGATTATACGTGCAAATAGGGTATGTTGCTATGCAGACTATGTAGTGCTAATTTCAAACCTCATACATAGTGTCATTACACAAATAAAATAATGTATTATGTACTGAATATTTGAGATTACAGTGCAACGTTTCAGGAGATGATTAACAATGATGACTTAAGTCTGGCTAATTAAGCTGTAATAATTTGCAGTGGGTTCTTTATAAAATATCATCTATCACTGTTTGTCTGAAGCCAAAAAACAAGACAAAATTATCTTATAGACTGGCCACAAACACTCTAGAAATATAAAAGCAGCACTTAAACCTTTGTGGCTTTTGTGAAGTGATGTATGCATTTCCTCTATGTCAGCATTTATACTAAATTTACAAATATGAAAAGAATCCAGGTCATCAGACCATTATCCTGCTATTTTCCTCCTCGTTCATGCTGAAAGTCAAGCCTGAGAAAATAGATAGAATAATTCTCACACCAATATGATCAATAGTGCAAATGCTAATTATTCATTTGCGCAGGCCAAAATAGAAAATTCACATTGGGATAGCTTAATTAAAGGCTACAGCATTGAGTGATTCTTAGAATGTTAAATTGCACACAAGATAAAGAATGTGTATTAATACAGATAGTATTCTGGTTCATCTGGTGTATATAGGTCATGGTTTATTCTGGAATCTATATTAGGGGAAGTATAACAAACTAGCCATCAACTAATAGTTCTCTAAAGTAGAAGTGACATAGGGATGTATCAATCAGGTTCATGCAAGTGTCTGTAAAGTAAAAAGAAAAGTGCATTTATAGTGATTCTATGGATAACAGAAATTACACATTTTTAATACATTCTGATACCCTTTTCACCTTAAGCTGCACTTCTGCCAAAACACCTGATACCAGGACCAGAACATGTAGTTTAAACTGCTAACCCTGAGTATTGGCACTATACAGAGATAGTGCCAATTTTATACATCTTACTCAGTGTCTAATTAGGGATTTTGTTTCTTATTCATGCCTAAGAGGGATCTAAATCACTCGAACTCAAATTATCATTGCTAGTAAAAGGTATTATTTTAATAGCGAGAACCTGAAGCATGTAAACAGGCAAATGTAAAACTGTATTTTCTGACCACTGAATAACATCCATTGTATATCTGAGAAGATACTTTGTATCAGGCCCATGGAAGCTTTCCATGCCAGGAATGCAACACAATAGTTACTTTAAGGCTTAACATACTCCAGTGATCATAAAAAAAAATTGCAAAATTAAGATCAGGAACAAAACCCCTCTAAATCCTCAGTCTCTGAGCCTACATGTTCAGTTATGATTGCCTGGAAAGCAAACTGGTCTGATTAAGGTAACTAGACATTGCCAATGAAATGCAGCAGATTATGTGGATTCCTAGCAATAGGGTGAAGGTGCTTGCAGGAGAGGTTTAAGTAGCCAAAGCAATACTAGGCAAAGTATTTGTTAAATTGCACAATGCTGGTTAATATTAGGCAATATAAATTGTGAGGATTCCTGGTGCCCAATCACTTCTGCCCAGAAATAGAAAAATAAATATTAAGCACAAAGAAAATGGAAAAAAAACAAAACAAACATACATTCCTTAGCTCTTGTCACAGAACTACATTTAGGGAAAGCTAACACCATTTTCAAGATAACATTTGTTTGTTTTTTTTGTTTTAAGAGTGGGTGTTACGGAAAAGCACACAGTGGTGAAGACTGGGACACACTCAACGAATGTCAATTTAACCAGGGGGAACACAGAAATTACCTTAAATACGGACGCAATTTTAAAGATGACTTAAACTGGCACCTGTTCCGTGGTGAAACAATGACACAAAGAAAACACACAAAAAAGGAAAGAAAAACAACAATGAACTTGATGGTAATTTGGCAAACAATCTTAAAATATAATTCGACCAAGATGGAAGAAACTGACTTTAAAATGTTTATGAAAAGCAAAATTCATTTACATCTCTAACGGGGAGACATAGGTATATTTAAATCCTTAAACTATTTAATGAGAAATTAAAAACTGTACACCGTTATAATTTAGGTATTTGAGTGGATGAGCACAACAATATTTTGAACTTGCAGCGGTTTCAAAAAGACTGACAAAAAAAAAAAGAAATAGAAATGAATGTTGGAACAGTACAGCATTGTGCAAATTTTAGTGGCATAAAACAAGGCATCAGGATCTGCTACTGCTGTAACCCTTGTGTCTGCTCCCCGGCGCATGCCCTTGTTCTGTTAGTCACGTGTGGGCTTTGTTAACATCCTAGCTCTAGTAGCCCTATAGGCTCAGGTGTTCATCTTCTCTGTTAACAAGCTTTTTTCCCATTTAAGTCACCATCTCCCACTACCTACTGCTGGTGCAATTTGCATGGCCTGTTGGATGTGCGGTATAGTGTTTGTTCCTGTGTTCCTGGTTTGATTTGGCTTGCTTTTTGACTGTTTTTATCCTGTCCTGATCTATTGCTTTGTGACCCTGACTTTGTTTCTTGCATTACTTGTTCTTGGATATAACACCTTGGAAAAAACCCTTGCTTGCAGCTGCTCAAACTATACGGTGTCCAGAATCTACTACTGTCCCTACTGCTTGCTTCAGCCTTATGCAGTAACCTTGCCCAAAAACCTACAATACCATGCCTTTTAAGTGCTACATTGTGCAACATTCGGTTACCCATGAAAACATTTAGCTTTTTTCATAGAATGATTTTTACTGGTAATGGAATATGGCATGTGGTGCCCAACTAGAACATTTAGAATATGGCATGTGGTGCCCAACTAGAACATTTAGAATATGGCATGTGGTGCCCAACTAGAACATTTAGAATATGGCATGTGGTGCCCAACTAGAACATTTACAATTTTACCAGGTGCTTAAAATAGCACAGCAGAGAGACTACCGCATTTGAATGTAAAACATGCCTATACTACCTCCCCAAAAAAATATACAGGATCATTAAGTCTAAAAGAATGTTACAATGAGTAACCATTCTTCTATTAAATATTCACTTCATTTTCAATGTGTCCTAATCTCTCTTTTTTTTAATAAACAATGAGACATGAGGAAACATTTCTACAATTTAAAGCAACATTTCAGCCACATAATAAAAACTATCCCCGAATATTCATGTATTATATGTTGTGTGTATTCATTAGTGGGAGTTTGTGTGTGCTGGATATGTTTTAGCCCATGTTGCATATGCACATTGGCAGCAAAGTCTTTAGTGGAATGACTTTCAGGACATACCACATCAAGTGGCAAAACATACCATGTTTTTGCACAATATGTAACAGGCTTAGCAATAGAGATCTACAGCAAGGCACTTATGAACCAGGAACAGCTGGGAAGATCAATACTCTAGAGCAGGACAAATCATAATGTCTGGGGATCTGCTGGATTTGGAGTAGGGTAGCATTATATGCAGACACACATGAAGACCCAAAATAGAGGAGAATATCCAAGCTTTGATTAATGTTTTAGCTGTTGATAGACGGATCTCTTTTGGTCACTTTCAAAGACAACTCAACTTTTTTTCCACTTATGCGTCTAATATAGATGCACAAGTTAAACATCATAGTGCCTAATATGAGGATAGTATGTACTTTTAAAAATTGATTCCAGTTTATTCTCTGTCTGGAAGTAGGGGTGCCACCTGGCCGGTAATTTACCGGCACAGCCGGTATTTAGGGTCTTGGGGCTGGGCCGGTATATCTAATATACAGGCAATGCACGGTCCGGTATTTTGCCTGCCCCCCCTTCCCCATTACTTACCTCCTTGCTGCTGTCTCCCGGTGCAGGTCCGTGGCTGTGAGGGAAGCGTTGTGTGCTCCCCTCCGGCTGCGCGGATCAATAAAGTTTGTTGAAAAAAAAGTTTAAACAAACTTTATTGAATCCGAGCGGCTGGAGGGGAGTGCACAACGCTTCCCTCACAGCCATGGACCTGCACCGGGAGACAGCAGCAAGGCGGTAAGTACCGGCTGGGTAAGGGAGGAGAAGGGTGGCATAACGAGCATACTGAGGGGCAATATCCTGGCATATTAAGTGGCAAATTCCTGGCATATTAAATGGCAATAACCTGGCATATTGAGGAGCAACAAACTGTCATATTAAAAGGCAATATCCTGGCATATTAGGGGCAATAAACTGGCATATTAACTGGCAATATCCTGGCATATTAAATGGCAATATCCTGGCATATTGAGTGGCAATATCCTGGCATATTGAGTGGCAATATCCTGGCATATTAAGTGGCAATATCATGGCATATTAAATGGCAATATCCTGGCATATTAAATGGCAATATCCTGGCATATTGAGGGGCAATATCCTGGCATATTGAGGGGCAATATCCTGGCATATTAAATGGCAATATCCTGGCATATTAAATGGCAATATCCTGGCATATTGAGTGGCAATATCCTGGCATATTAAATGACAATATCCTGGCATATTGAGGGGCAATAAACTGACATATTGTGATAGACAGCTTGTCTGTGTGTGTGATAGACAGCATGTGTGTGTGAGAGTGTGTGCGAGAAAGCTTATTTGCGAGTGTGAGAGACAGCTTGTGTGTGTATATGATATACAAATATATATACACACACGCTTCTCACTGGCATGATATACAAATAATATATATCATTTCAGTGATAATCCGCCACCCCTTTGTGGCGCCACCCTCATGGCCCCTCCCTCTTGTAGCTCCGCCCACACATGGCCGGTATTTTTTTTTAGGAAAAGGTGGCAACCCTATCTGGAAGCTGCCAAGCTTCCCTAGGAAGCAGGCAGCCTGGTCAGGTAGGCAACCTGTTGATCCCTTTGTTGATCCCCTTTGCACTAGCAGAGCCACACCCTTGATCCATTCAGAACCCAATCAGAGAAATCACAGTGAGCCCCCACTCTGATTGGCTGTGCATGACAGCCTCAGCTCTGAGGCATTCTCAAAAGTAAATATTTAAAAATTGAAATTCAGCACTTCTATTGTAGAAATAACTTATTTGAAAGTGTTTTTTATCCCTCTTCTTTTTTCACTCCTGTACATATACTTATGTTTGATTAGTGTGTGCTGGAACCCTCTGAATAAGCCCAACGGCTAAACGTGTCAGGGCTTCTGTGCTGCATTTAGGGTTCCAAATACATATCTAGTGCACTTGTTTTTATGTATTATACTTTACTAAATGATTTTATCTATTGATGGTTTACATGTTGTATACTATGTCTCTATCTGCCTATTATACATTTTTATTATTTCCTTGAGTTGATAATTCTTCCTTCAAGCGCTTTCATCATTATGGTTATAGATTTGCCTTTATCTCCAAGGTGTGGGAACAACTCTGTTTGGTGGTTATAGCTGCTCCCCATCAAAGCCCCCCCCCCCCCCCCCTCCTGTCCGTCTGTCTGTTTTTTATTTCTTAATTGGCACACATTTTTACAACATTTCTTAAAAGTTACCAACAAGCCTTGGTCCAATATACAAAGCTGTACCTTTGTCTCATACTAAAATACAAAGAGTGAAATTACCGAAAAAAAGCTAAAAGGGACAGGCATCCTTGGCGTTTGTTTACATGTGGTTAAAACTTGTGAGGTGATTATGTATTTGGTGCTCACTGATAACTAATTAAGTTCATAAAACTTTCTCACTTTGGATAATTCTCTTTAAGAAAAGGGGTTTTGTACTAGTAGGTCATATAGTTAGGTTAACTAGTCATTTCTTTGCATCCCAACTTAACTTGAGGGCCTTTAAGGGTGTTAAGAAAATTCTTGCCCAGTATTTGTGTGATAACAAATAGAAACATAGAATGTGTCGGCAGATAAGAACCATTCGGTCCATGTAGTCTGCCCAATTTTTTTGAATACTTTTATTAGTCCCCATTTCCCGGTCTTATAGCTAGGATAGCCTTGTGTCTATCCCATGCATGCTTAAACTCCTTCACTGTGTTTACCTCTACCACTTCTGCTGGAAGGCTATTCCATACATCCAGTACCCTCTTGGTAAAGTAATACTTCCTGATATTACTTTTAAAGCGTTGCCCCTCTAATTTAAGACTATGTCCTCTAGTTGTGGTAGTTTTTCTTCTTTTAAATATACTCTCTTTCTTTACTGTGTTGATTCCCTTTATGTATTTAAATGTTTCTATCATATCCCCCCTGTTACGTCTTTCCTCCAAGCTATACATGTTAAGATGCTTTATACAATATAGTATGTACATATATACATACATCCATAATTTAGTCCATTCAGTAAGACATTCATATTAATCATTGGTCTCTGCAGTAGACCCCTAAATTAAATATATAAAAGTTACTCATGGAAACCAGTAGAGTAGTCTTTCAGGTTTATGCACATTTTATATGAGACTATATAAGGGACACCATTATTAAATCCTTCCATCTGAGAGCTCTATACTTATTCTGAAGTACTGACAATAAATGAATTGACATTTAATGAAAAAAAAAAAAAAAACCTATGTCACTGGTGTTAGGGGATTAATATATTCTGCCAAGTCAGTGACTGTTGTACATGTCTGTAGACCAATTACAGTAGGGGGAAACCAGAAGCCAAACAACTTAACTTGCACTAAAATCTGGAAAAAATAGTATATTGTAGTCTGTGTTAGAAACCAATGTGATATTTGAACAGCAAGATAGAAAAGTATCAGAAAGGTCAAGAGAATGGTGACTAGCAAACTATCTGGTAAACAGAGTCATTGTGTCACATTCCCACTGTGATAACAGATGGCAAAGGAAATTAGATTTTACTGTTGGCATATGTAAGATGGTGACCATCCAAAGATCTCCCAGGCTGCTCCAACTGTTGGTAATATCAGAATCTCAAAAAAAAAAAAAAAAAAACAATGCATAGATGCTGAATTATTCTATTTATAATACAAATTAATATGACCATTGCTAAAGGAGTTAAAACAACACACACGTATAAACGTCTGATACATACTGTGTGAAGAACCAAATTTGCATTGTATCTACAGCTGGAAGCTGCAAAGCATTGCTTTGATTTAATTAAAACACCAACAAATGAAAACCAAAACATTCCATCGGCAGGTAACTTCAAAAAGCATTTAGAGAGAATACTAGTCTACACTTATCTGTATCTGACCAAGGGATTACTCTGGCTATGTAGAATGAGTGAACAATTTAACAGAACTACTTAACTGTATGTTAAAATCATGGTCATTATAAGAGATGCAGCACCTTTCATCTTCAATCATTTTTGGCATGCTGTCATACAAGTCTTAAATTGTGTACTAGGATAGTGCACTATTTTTACTGACTCTACTTAGCTCCAAGTGTTTAAAAGTCCCCATGCAGGTTCAGTAATACTTATATCTAGTTATTGGGGATGTCCAGGAAGACATTTTAATTCATCCTCATGTTTATGAAAAATGTATTTAGCAGTATGCATCTTATTAGAATATGGGAATATCATAAGTAATATGTGCCTTCTTTGGTCTTTGCACCTGGTACTGTAAAATGGCCATATGTCACTTGGCCGCCATAAAACTCCCACAAGATGTCAATATGGTTAAGGATCCTCCAGCATGAGTTGGCTACAGACATTTATTCCAGAAGGGTATTAAAAGCATCCTTTGCCTTTTTAGGTAGGATCAATATCACACTATTTTCCATTGCTCAGGTTTTGTGCTCTTTGGATCAGGTTATGCATCTTTGCATGTTCACCTTGCTTGCAGACTGTTTCCTTGAATGAAGCAAGGGTTAAACTAGTTGGAATGTCCCTTTAAAGAGTAAATGGTCAAATTAATATTATATGTTGTAACTGTTTAACTGAAAATTGTAAATCCGTAAAGTTGGAAATAAAGGGCATACTGCAATTTAATTATCATGTAGTGGTTAAATCAGAAAAAGACCACTATGTCCCACATCCATCTGCTAATGCTGTTGCATTGTGGGTACTTACATTAAGAGGTTTCCCGGAGCAGACATGGATCGTTCTTCTCTTCTTGCGCATTCAAATGGGTTTCCAAATGAGCGTTTCCTCAGCATAGCTTTCACCAATATCTTCAAAAGAAAAGAGAGGTGGAAATATGAATACGATTTAATGACCTATAATAAATCTTACGGTTATGTATGCAGAGCTAGATGCTGAAGTTATTACGTCCCTAAAATCTGAAATTCATATTTTAGATCTACCCTTGTAGGGTTCATTTGAGAAAATGTTTTGTGTGGATTTTGTAAAAGTTTTCAAAAAGATTCAAAGTTATCCAAAGTTTGGGGGGTTGTCTTACAATCAGGATGGTCTTATATTCGAGCAAATACTGTACATCTGCAAACACTAATAAAAAATGTGCTACATAAGATTCCAATATTTGTCCTGAGTTTAGACATACCAAAAATGTACGTTTTTCTGTTTTTTGCAAGTTATCAGGCAGTAACTGAAAGTACTGTATTGCTAACCATTTTCTCCTAAAGTGACATTTTAACACCAACCTTAAACCTAACACCAACCCTAGATCTAACACTAACTTGGCCTATGTATATGTGTGTGTGTGCGAGTGTATATATAACATTAAAAAGTATATATTTTTTTTATACTAAGAGTACGGAAGTGATCATTGATCACTTACACAGCTCTTGCCCACAAATGGGCAGTGCCATGCTGCCTTTCAATGTGTTTCTTGTGATTGCTCTGGGGAGCGATCCCATTGCTAATGCTTCCACTGTTTATTTAGACACTTACATGTATGTGCCGATATGGGGTTAAGCACGTGCTGAATTAACTCACACTTACCATTCAGCTCTGCAATTCAAATTGACAACCTACTAACCTTATATTACCACCAATGTAAACATGTTAGCAGCTACGTGATTCAGCCGATTGAGTCAAATGACAAGCAAGAAAAATGTATCTATGTTTTGTGCTGCCCTAGGCCTAACTAAACTTATTCACTCCCCACCTTCATTGGTCGCACCCCTTCCTCGCATAACTTTCCACAACAGCAGATTGACAAAATATCCCTTTTCACTGCACCATACAGCCTCAAATCCCTATGCACAGCACCAGATTGCTAACTAGTGATCTAGTGGGAGGAGCGAGGGAGGATGTATCACTAACAGTGGTAGTGCTGGCTCTGCTGTCACCCCCTTCAGTCTGCTGCCTTTTATTGAAACAAACACTTTTGGCATCACCTTCAGACCTCTTAAAATGAATTATCTCCAGCTTCTAATACCATTACATTTAACTGTAAGATTTGTTGATTATAAGACTATAACAAACAATTTAGCAAATGAAAAATATGTAGACAATGTTTTTTTGTTTTGTTTAAATTCCACTCTTTTTACTTGGAAGTTAATAGAGTCTGTGGAATTTGAACCTTCCATTTAATAAGAATGATTTTGTTCATAATTAAGATTGCCTCAAAGAGAGTGAAAAATAGTGTGTCAGGAAAGACAGGATGTGCTAAGTTTAAATATGGGTCATCAATCCGATCTTCTCAAGAGAAATATTTTAATTAAATTTGAATACTTAACAGTGCTGGTATAAAATGTAACCTATAGGGACCCTTATAATAATACATCACTTTTATGCCAAAATTGCCTTCTTCATTTTAGGACAGCTACTTAAATTGAAATAAAGTAGATTATGTTCTGCATATTTCCATGGAAACTATATGCTCCATTATACTCTGTGTTAAATTCGTAAGCCTGAATTTTGATTGATTAATACTGACTAGGTGGAGTTGATAGATTCCTATGATTTGCATGTAGATTCCCTTGCTGTTAATACAGGCTATATGTTATTTTGATAGCATGTCAGATTTTAAAATATTGACACAGCCAAACCTGAATTCTTATTAGGTAATTCCCACAACAGTAACTAAATGCTTTACACCAGGATCCAAATAAAATGAAGGGTCAAGTTATTTGGGCAAAACCCAGAAATGGCTGTGTGCCTGGCATCCATGACAGAATAAGACCAAATTAACATATAAAAATCGATGTGAATATATTCAAGATCAATGAAAAATGTGCGGATCAAATACTTTTGTATTTATATACCTTTTATATAATTTAATGAAATAAACTGACACTGTTCTGCTGATTTTATTGAAATTTAAATTATCAAAAATTGCATATTTCTAAACGCAGGACAACAATTTGAAACTATATAGATGGGGTCCATTTTTATTATTTGTAACTGTGTAAAAGATTTTTCAGGTCAAAGTTATAAAAGGTGTTTTTTTAAATTTTTTCATCAATATTTTTTGTAGTAAATTATATAAGATATGATGAATATAATGGTATCTAAAGAAAACACTTCTTACTCCGATAAAAGCAATATATACATTTATGTGGGTACAGTAAATGAGAAATAAGAAAATTACAGCTAAACAAAAACACAATAGAAATGTTAAAACTGCGCATGTCACCAAGTCAAGGCCAAAAAGTCCCACCACTAAGGGGTTAAAGGTTTCTCTTGTCTTCATTAATACAATAAATAATATAATATAAAACTATCAATTTACACATAAAACAAAATCCATTTAAAGTGACACACAATGTTAACTAAATATATACAAGCAATTGGAAATTCCCAACACAGACATGAAAATATTGAGATGTACTAATGTAAACGAAAAAGGGATTACTTATGAGTGCAGGCAGCCATAGTCTGAAATCACAGGAGTATGAGGGAATAACACATTCAAAGCAAAAGTAACTTAAGAAAATCAAGCCAAAACATAGGCAAATAACGCTGCTTAGAAATGCATAGTGGAAGGAATCACAGCTCTATTATAAAATGCTAAACACAGTCAATTGCAGGTAGCACTTAAGAGTACCAGGAGCAGCACTACAAAAATAAACATAATATCTCAGCTGGTACTTAAACACAAAATTCAAATATTACTAACTGTAAGACCACAAGGTTGGTTATTAAAGACTTTACTTTGGATAAAGATTTAACAAGCATACACAAAAGACCTCTTCGCTTAGTAATTTCACTTTACTTATTTCACAAGTCTACAGTGTAACCGTAAGCCAATACACATTAGTTCAACTTTAAAGATTTCTGAGTATCAGTACCTGTATTACAGCTAGCACAACTCGTGTCCAAGTACTATAATTTGAGACAGTTGTGCCTAAATGTTTTTCTGTACATTATATGTAGAACTATGGGGGTTATGTATAATCACGGCGCACACGCAGATGGCAAACAAAAATGGAGCGGTGTGTACAACTATGAATAAAGCAGACTCCCTATAATTTCGCTAATAAATTATTTATTCCTTTCCCAGCGCATTGACATGCGGGAGTTTTTGTACATAACCCCTTATATTTTTTTTCCTTGGGGAAATCTACTAATAAAAAAGATTTGGGAGTAATTGTAGGCAATAGACTTAGCAGTAGTGCACAGTGCCAGCTGGATGCTGCAAAGGCCAATAAGATATCACGATAAGGAAGATTTAATTCCTTCTTTTTACAGGTCCATGGTAAGAACCCACCTTGAATATGCAGTTCAGTACTGGGAGCCTTGTCAAAAAGAAGACATAATGAAACAAGAGAAAGCGCAGAAGAGGGCTACAAAGCTAATAAGGGTAATGGAAAGTTTTAGTTATTTAGCTAGAAAAGTAAAATTTGTACATGCTAGAGAAACAACATCTTAGAGGGAGTTAAACCCTTAGTGACAAGACATTTTATCGTCAAAAGAAGGGCTTTCATTAGATACCATTATGTTCATCATATCTTATAATTTACTACAAAAAAAATCATAAAATATGATGAAAATTTTTTAAAAACCCACTTTTTCTATCTTTGACCTATAATATCATTTATACAAATAAAATCACTATAAAAGACCCCGTCTAAATAGTTTCTAAATGTTGTCCCGAGTTCAAAAATATGCATGTTTCCATATTTTTCGGTATTTTTTTGCGATTTATGGGGCAAAAACCAAAAATAGTGTTTTTTGTTTTTTTCCTATATTGACCTTTTGACCCCAACCCGAACCCAAAATTTAACCCTAACACTAAATTTAACCCCAACTCTAATCCTTATTATATCCCTTAATGTTTTTTAATTTTAATTTAATTTTAACCCTATCCCTTATGCTAAAAAATATTTAATTTTAACCCTATAGGCTAATATAGCTATATAACCTGTTTTTAATTAATTAAATGTGTATTTTAAATATTTTCCATTGCAATGCTACTTAACTACCACTAGGGGCAGTCAAGTAGCATATTCAGAGCGAAGCTCAGACCGGCAGAGGGCGTAGCCATATTGACGGAGCAGCATGCTCCGTCAATATGGCTGCCCACGATCGCTCCATGGGGCAATCGTGGGTGCCCCAAAATAGAAATTGATCGAGGCAATAGACCAGCACCGTTAAAGCGGTTTTCGCGATCGTTGATCGCGAAAACCGCTTGATTCACCGCAGGACGTGCCAGGCACGTCCTTTGTCGTTAAGGGAGTTTCTCCCAGGATGTGCCTGGCACGTCCTTTGTCGCGAAGGTGATAATAATGTTATATAAATATGTACAGGGCCAATAGAAAGGGCTGAAGAAAGGAGATTTAGTTTACAAAAACAGAAGGTATTCTTTTTATAAGGACAATAATTGTATGGAACTCACTGCCTAAAGAAGTAGTGCTAGCAAATATATTAGATGCCCTTAAAAGGGGCCTGCATCCTGTTTTAATGAAACAGAACACAGAGGGCTATGTATGTTAATACAGGCATTCATATTTATTTAGTGCTTGTTAGTCTAACAAGAAATCTGATTGTCATTTGGAGTCAAGACAGATTTTTTTCACCACTGAAAGCAGAATTAAAAATAGCTGAAATAAGGATTAGGAAAAGGGTTGAACTTGATGGATGCAAATCTTTTTTCAACATAAACTACTGTGTATATAACAAGCAGATTTTTAAAATATTGGAAAATGTGATATTAACTTTTCTGAAAATGAAACTTTAAAGAACCAGTAAACTTTGTGTTTTAATCACTTGTGCTTCAAATATGAAACGTGAAAAGTCCAGCAGCTCCAATATGAGGGTACATTGACATGTTCTTTTTAAGGTGCATACCATTTTATCCTCTGATTGTCAGCTTCCATGCTTTCTTGTGATGTAAGAAGGCATCACCCCCTACTAGCACATGGGGCTTTAGGGGATCCCCTCTCTGCACTAGTAAAAAGAGAGACCATCGGACCAGACATGCCCCAGAGAGACACAAGTGTTGGTGGACTGCTCTGATAACCTGAGGTGGTGCTAGCAAATATGTTAGATGCCTTTAAAAGGGTCCTGTATACCTTTTTAATGAGCTATAACATAGAAGGCTATGCATGGTAGTATAGGCTTTTTCACTTAGTGCTTTTTGATCCAAGGAGAAATCAGATTGCAATTTGGAGTGAAGAAGGACTTTTTCTCCTACTGAAAGCAGAATTTGAAATTGCTGAAACAAGGGTGGGGTTTTGCCTTCTTTTGGATCAACAACAGTAAACAAGGAATAGGAAATGGGTTAAACTTAATTGACGCAACTCTTTTTTTTCAACCTAATCTACTATGTAACTATGTAACTGCACTTTCAGCCAAATAATTATGTATGCGGTTTGTACATACTCACAAGTATGTCAGCTTGTAAAGATACATAATCCATCAGATGGCTTTAAATTAAGTCACTTTCTTCACAGAAAGAATTGCTGTGAAATTGGAGGCCAGTAGTTCACATATAAGAGTGGTCACAGATAAACCCATGAGAGAAACATTTGCGTTTACCTTACAGCATCTGTATACCCTAATTCAGTGATGGAAAACCTATGGCCCGGGTGCCACTTCCGGCACTCAGGAGCCTCTGAGGTGTAATGCAAAAAGTGTAATACAGAATAATCAAAGTTAAAATATATAAAAGAACATTAGGTTATTGAAAAAAATATTTACCAAGACTTGCTATGCATAGTATATCAATGTCTACCGAGTAAAATGTGACTCATACCAAAAATGTGAGAAACATAGAAAATAACATTAAAAAAATGGAAGATTTAGCTCTGAGTATGAAAATAATAACACATCATAATGACCACACAAAAAAGTTTATGTTTCGAAAAGAATGGGAGAAGCTTGTAATAAATAAATAAATTAAAATTAATATATACAATTTTTAAAAATACACACACACACACTATAATATATATATATATATATATATATATATATATATATATATATATATATATATATATATATATATATATATAATGGTAGCAAAACAGGGCCAGTTCATAGTTAGTTGCCATTACCCCTTCTTTAACAATGATCCACTCTTAAATGTGTAGTTATTACAAAATGAGGGCTGCAGTTTGTTAAGGGAATGTTCCCCTCAAAACATTGCACTAGTTAAAAAAAACAACAAAAAACATCATCTAGTAGTGATAATGAGAATACATGACATTGTTTCCCTGTCTGTTCAATCTAGATTTAGAGTCAATATTGGCTACATTTACCTCATACACAAGTCTTTAAATTTTACCAAATGTGTAGTTTATTCTTAATATCACCTTGCCTTGGTAATCAGGTTAAGATCGATAGATAGAGGGGTTTTAATTTTGTTGTTAAGATTAAAGTGCAGATAAACACTATTACTTTTTTATTTACAGTCATTGTAGTTTTTTAAATTAATAAAAATGTTTGATTTCACAATATTGAAAACAATATTACAAAGAAATTCCGTTCTGCTTTTTTATGGCTGTTTAGCCTTTTCACATAGAAAAGAAAATACATTCAAATTGTATCAGACAACATTGATATTTGATCAATGACATCTATTTGATAAGATACAAGAGCTCCATCCAAATAAATGGAATTACTGAATCAGTAGACCTGCCGCTCTACACAGAATAATTACAAAATTAGACATTTCTATTCTTTTTTTAACAAAACTAAAATAAATAAAAAGCTCTAAACACAGCTCTAAGCAAATTGTAAATAAATAAACAATCAAATCATTGGAGAAACGTGAAATCGTATACTGCTGTAAAAACTGTACTACAATCATTTATACTGTGCGTAAAGCAGAGTTGGAACAAGACTATTGAAGACCCTGATGAAGAAACAATTTCTGGGGCACCCATAGGCCAATATGGCAAACTGTGGATGGGATCCTAGATAGATTGTATGCGATGGACACCATTAATTTCAGGTTGTCTTTTAAAATTATATAGGGTAAACAATATTTTCATGGTATCTGTTAGCGTTATTTTACAGGCAGCAGTAAATTGAACTATGAAAATATGTATTCTTACAACTGCAGTCAGACTGGGTATGAGTTTAACAGAGTTCTTCACTTCCTCTTCCGTCACTTCTACCATAGTACAATGCTCTTCTTCTAGTGGTAACGGGTCCTCGCCATTCTTGGTTACCCATTCGTGCACCTGAAATAAAAAACAAGAAGAATATAAACCATAAAACTGATATTTACACTATCACTTTAAAAGCAAAATTAAAATTATGTTTGATCATTTAAATGATCCTGATGCACTCAATGGATTTATTTCTATAATCTACACTTGGTGCAACATTAGTTCATTTTTAAAAATGTTTGCCTACATTAGTCCTTTTATTTTGTGCAAAGATAATCTAAAACCCATTACTGCTACAGTTTTTTCTTTTTTTTGCTTTACCAATTGTAGGTTAGCTTATTGATAAATTTCCTAATTTCACAAATGACAGTCTGTTAATTTACTAGAAATATGTGCATTTGATATGCAATGTGCCTTAAGATCATCGATCCTGGTGATTATTCATGAGCAGAAGTCTAGACCAGTAATGTACTGGTAAAAAAAATATCCTTTTTCATCGTATCTGAAATGTTCACAAAAAAACAAACAATAACAAATACTAGCAAAAGAAAATTATGTTAACATTTTCTGTTGTTTTTTTAAAGAGTAAACATATATTTTAGAGCTCTCTCACTTTCTTTATTTAACATTCTGGAACACTTTAATTCGGTGGAGCCAAACCTACATATCAAAACCCATTGGACTTTCTTACTATAGGATCTGAAGCAGAGATAGAACAATCTGTGTCTCAGTCTCTCTGGTATGTCTAGATGTGGCAGTTGTGATTAGGTAAGTTATAGCGCACCTGTCACATAAAAGAAAATAACTGATAGCAAAATAGTTTTAATTCTACTTTACAGCCTCTCCCTAAACCATTCCCAAGGGAAGAAATGGCATATGTGAAATGGTAAGAAAATACAGTGAACGATAACATCAAAAGAGGCAAGACTCTTAAAACGCATTAGAGCATGAAGATGTAATGAGTTTAGACCATGACACCTGTTAAAGTTACGGAGCGGTCTCAAATCTAATAATCCATATCTAATAATTGTTAATTTTTCTGCATTCCAGAAAGGAATTGCTTACTGTAGAATAATTCCACAGATACTTTTCTTTTCATTATTTTAACCCTTTAAGGCCCAGGGGTTTTCCTAGGTCAAAGACCAGAGCGTTTTTCAATTTTTAATACGCGTTTTTTGAAACATAATTTTCCTCTCTCTCATTTAACGCACCCATACAAATTATATGTTGTTTTTTAAAGGACAGTTAGAGCTTTCTTTTGATACCCTATACATAAAAATTATTTACATTTTAGTATTAAAAAATACATATAAAAGAGGACATTTTGGGGGGAAAAAAGTGTTTCCCCATTATTTTCCCAATAATAAGCTACACAACTAGTGCAACACTAACCCACTTATCCCCCCTAATTAACTAACTAATAAAAAAGAAAAATATTGGTTCCCAAACCCCCCTAAACAAAAAAGACATAAAAAAAAAAAAAACTCTGAAGAGTGCGATGTCAGATCCATAAAAATCATGCAAAAGTCATGCAGGGGTTAAATTTAATTAAATAAATATATTGCAATTACATGTATTTATTAAAAAACTTTATAAATTGCAAAAATAAAGAAATTTGTTAAAAAACCAACTAAATGAGGGCCATAAAGTGGAAGGAAACTGATCACAGTTACAAACTGTGATCAGCAATGAAAGGGTTAATTTTTTTCCCTTTTTCTCATACAACGTTTATTTATTTATACTTACAGGTCACTCTCTGTGCTTCACTACGTGAAGCACAGAGAGTGAATTAGAGGCAAAGTCAGTGTGTGAACACACTGACTTTGCATCTAATTTGCATGTTATCGCGGTGATAACTCGATCACATGCCCGGACGAATCCACCGATCGGGTCCAGGAGCTTTCCCTCGGATGCGAGGCTTAGTCCTGGACCCCTTGCAGACTGGCTGGCGGTGCGCACGGAGCGCACCGCAGGCTAGACTGCATGACGAGTTAACTCGTCATAAGGTTGCTAATGCTGCGGCTCTTATGACGAGTTAACTCGTCATAAGGTCGCGAAGGGGTTAAACATAATAAATATGAAGAGTATATATTTGCAGAAGATGCGTATCCAGAGTTTCAAAGTTATCATTTAAGTCAATCTTCTGATTGTCTTCCAGAACTGTTTTCTTATAGTTGTAATTGGTGGGTTCTACCACGCGTTCTCTTTTAGGACTCCTCATATGTGTAACAGTCTCCCAGATTCTGCCACATCATCCTCTAGTCTAAAATCCCTGAAAATAGTTTCTCTCAGCTTTTAAAAACATAATACACCTGTTATTAGCTTACAAACTCCTATATATATGATACAGGTTTGTTGTTTTCTCTTTTTGTTTCTTGCACCAATAATTATTTACCCTGTATGTTCTTTCCATGTATAAATATATGTAAGTATTTTTTAAAAACAGCTGTTCAATGTGAAACATTGTAATACTGTTCTGCACTTGGTCCCCAGGACATACTTGAAAACAAGAGAAATCTCAATGTATTCTAACTGGTAAAACACATTCTAAGTAAATAAATATTTACTCGGATGCAAGTACCACTTCATTTAATATATTGTAATTGAACTGCATAAAGTACATCTAACCACAGGATATACTATTATTGGTATAATCCAATATTTTCTTGGCAGCTATCATAAATAACCTGAGAGCAAAACAGTATTCACTGCAGACAGGGGAGGGCTGGCAGCCTTAGGCCTGGGGGGCAAATCCAGTCAAGTGGCCCATTGCATCATCGAATCGCCTCCCCATCCACGGCCATCTTTTCCTTGTTTTATAACGCATATTGCCAGGATTTTCCCCCACAATATACCAGGATTTGCCATTTAATATGCTAGAATTTTCCCTTACAAAATGCCAGGATTATGCCCCTCAGTATGCCAGGATTATGCCCCTCAATATGCCAGGATTATGCCCCTCAATATGCCAGGATTATGCCCCTCAAAATGCCAGGATTTTCTCCTCAATATGCCAAGATGATGCCCCCTCAATATGCCAGGATTATGCCCCTCAATATGCCAGGATTATGCCCCTCAATATGCCAGGATTATGCCCCTCAATATGCCAGGATTTAGACACCCAATATGCCAGGATTTTCCCCTCAATATGCCAAGATGATGCCCCCTCAATATGCCAGGATTTCCCCCTCAATATGCCAGGATTATGCCCCTCAATATGCCAGGATTTAGACACCCAATATCCCAAAATTTGGGCACCCCCCCCCCCTACCCACGTTGCACACCTACGACATGACCCATAACCCACGTTGCACACCAGGACATGCCCCATCACCACATTTACATGCCTCCATCATCCCATTACATACACATTTCCAATATTATTTGCCATTAATATTCCCCAGCCAATTTGTCCCATAATATGCCAGTGTTATTCTGCAATTTAATATGACTCAGTAAATTTGCCCAATAATATTCCAAGGTTATCTGCAATTTAATATGCCCCTGCTAATTTGCCCAATATGCCAGTGTTAATTGCCATGTAATATTCCCCAGCCAATTTGCCCAATAATATGCCAGTGTTATTTGCCATGTAATATGCCCCAGCCAATTTGCCCAATAATATGCCAGTCTTATTTGCCATGTAATATGCCCCAGCCAATTTTCCCAATAATATGCCAGTCTTATTTGCCATGTGATATGCCCCAGCCAATTTGCCCAATATGCCAGTCTTATTTGCCATGTAATATGCCCCAGCCAATTTTCCCAATAATATGCCAGTCTTATTTGCCATGTAATATGCCCCATCCAATTTGTCCAATAATATGCCAGTGTTATTCTGCCATTTAATATTCCCCAGCCAATTTGCCCAATAATATGCCAGTGTTATTTGCCATGTAATATTCCCCTGCCAATTTGCCCAATAATATGCCAGTCTTATTTGCCATGTAATATTCCCCAGCCAATTTGCCCAATAATATGCCAGTCTTATTTGCCATGTAATATTCCCCAGCCAATTTGCACAATATTATGCCAGTGTTATTTGCCATGTAATATTCCCCAGCCAATTTGTACAATATTATGCCAGTGTTATTTGCCATGTAATATGCCCCAGCCAATTTGCCCAATAATATGCCAGTGTTATTTGCCAGCCAATTTGTCCAATATTATGCCAGTGTTATTTGCCATGTAATATGCCCCAGCCAATTTGCCCAATAATATGCCAGTGTTATTTGCCATGTAATATTCCCCAGCCAATTTGCACAATATTATGCCAGTGTTATTTGCCATGTAATATTCCCCAGCCAATTTGCACAATATTATGCCAGTGTTATTTGCCATGTAATATGCCCCAGCCAATTTGCCCAATAATATGCCAGTCTTATTTGCCAGCCAATTTGTCCAATAATATGCCAGTGTTTAAAAGCCCCCCCCCCCTTACCTTTTTCTCTGGTGGCTAGTGGCAGGACTTCCCTGGTGGCTAGTGGCAGGAGGACTTCCCTAGTGGCAGGCAGCATGGTCCCTCCATGCTGCCTGTTCGGCCTCCCGGCGGTTGTGCCGACAGGTCACGTGATCGGCGCGCGTCTGACTTCAGAGCGCCGATCACGTGACTGTCGGCACTTCCGTGTCAGACTGCACAGGGAGCCGAACAGGCAGCACAGAGGTTTCTCTGTGCTGCCTGTTCGGCTCCCCGTGCAGCCTTGCGATCCCTTCTCAGTCTCTGCCTGCAAGCACGTTTTTTTTTTTTTTTTTTAAACACTGGCCCAGCGGCCGTGTTTTAAATAGCTTAGGGCGGCCTGGGGGGCAATTGCCACCCTGCCCCCCGGCCCAGCCCGCCCCTGACTGCAGAAAGTGCTAATAGAAAGTAGAGAATACAGTACACAAAGCTGAACTGTGACCCTCTTTGTGTCACAGTAGTTCTGCAGTATGTTTTTCTTTGAAGACCCACTATAGATTTACACATCAGAACTTTTGTACATACATTATGTATAATCATTCAGATATATTACATATCCTGCATGAAAAACCATAATGGTTCACAAATTAAATACTTAAAAAGTAAGATTGAGTTAAAATCCCTCTAACAGAAATCAAACCAAATTAAAAATGAATAATAAATACATGAAACTATGCAAACCCAATCTTTAACCTATAAAATAAGGTGTTTTCATATTTCCAATAATTAGCAATCAAATAGTATGAAATATGTACAAACTGGAGTAATGCCGTCATTATTGCGCATTGATGTAACCAACTATGCACACATGAGACAAACAGGCTAAGTATGTGAATCAGCCAGGGAATCATATTAGATGCAGATTACTTTATTTGTGTTAATGCAGTATTTGATATAATTTGAAACAATATAAAAAATTAATTTTAGCAAAGTATGGGCTCAGTTGTTTGAGTGCCAGAGTATAACCACGCTTACTTAAGTGATGAAAAATTAAATTGAAAACTCTCAAAACAGCAAAGTGAGACATCAGTCCTGACAGGAATTTGAAAAAATCACAACAAATGCTTGTATTAAAACCTGTACATCCAGGGTACACTTATTCTTTCTACAGAAGATGCCAAGGGGGCAGAAAGGCAATTGTCTCCCCAGGCTGCTCTTTAATCTCTCTAAATTAGCTGGGGCTGCACTACTTTTCACTTCTAAATTCTTCAGTCAGTAATACATTCTATCATTCAATTTGATTGTCTTGTCCATCTATCAATCTCAGCACCTTATCAGTCATTATATCTGTCTATCAGTACCTGCACTTTATCAGTCATTATATCTGTCTATCAATATCTGCACCTTATCGGTCATTATACTGGTCTATCAGTCTCTGTACCTTATTTGTCAACAACTATTTCTGTCCATCTCTGCAAATTTGTAACATAGTAACATAGTAATTTAGGTTGAAAAAAGACACAAGTCCATCAAGTTCAACCCTTCTACCTATCATTACAGCTTTTGATCCAAAAGAAGGCAAAAAACCCCTAAGGAAGCTATTTCGAATTTTGCCTCCTGGGGGAAAAAATTCCTTCTTGACTCCAAGAGGCAATCAGATTTCTCCTTGGATCAATAAGCTCTTTTATTAATGCTTATTCTATTATTAATAGCCCTGTATGTTCTGCTTTCCTAAAAAAACATCCAAACCATTTTTAAATGCATCTATTGTGGTTGCTAGCACTACCTCTCTTGGCAGTGAGTTCCATAACTTTATTGTCCTAACCGTAAAGAATCCCTTCCTTTGCTGTCTATGAAATCTTTGCTCTTCCAGTCTGAGCGGGTGACCTCTTGTTCTTTGTACCTTTCTGTTAATGAACAGGTCACTGGAGAGCTCTTTATATTGGCCCTGCAAATATTTATATAAGGTTATCATATCCCCTCTAAGACGCCTTTTTTCTAAAGTAAATAAATGCAATTTTTTAAGTCTCTCTTCATAACCAAGATCCTCCAAACCCCTTATTAATTTTGTAGCTCTCCTTTGCACTTTTTCTAGTTCCTTAATATCCTTTTTAAGGACTGGTGCCCAGAACTGTACTGCATATTCAAGGTGAGGTCTTACCATTGATTTGTAAAGAGGCAAGATGATATCCTCCTCCCGTGAATCTATACCTCGTTTTATACATGCCAATATCTTATTGGCCCTTGCAGCTGCTGACTGGCATTGGGCACTGTTGCCAAGTTTGTTGTCTATAATTATTCCTAAATCCTTTTCATTAGTAGTTTTTCCCAGGGAAAAACCATTTAACGTATATGTTGCTTTGTTATTATTTTTCCCATAATGCATAACTTTACATTTGTCTATATTGAACCTCATTTGCCACTTTACTGCCCAGTCCCCCACTCTGTCCAAATCTTCCTGTAAAGAAAAAACATCAAGATTAGTCTTTATTGCCTTACCTAATTTAGTGTCGTCCGCAAACACGGAGACATGGCTCTCAGTACAATGTGGCAGATCATTAATAAACAAATTA
The DNA here is from genome assembly GCA_036172795.1 of Pelodytes ibericus. Taxonomy (NCBI): domain Eukaryota; kingdom Metazoa; phylum Chordata; class Amphibia; order Anura; family Pelodytidae; genus Pelodytes; species Pelodytes ibericus. The sequence continues at coordinate 69,597,817 of CM069857.1, forward strand.
AAAAGAAGAGGGCCCAAAACAGACCCCTGAGGTACTCCGCTTAATACCCTTGTCCAATTTGAGAATTTTCCATTTACAACAACCCTTTGTGTTCTATCTTTTAGCCAATTTTCAATCCACATACACACATTTGCCCCCAAACCTATTTCTCTCAATTTGTAGAGTAACCTTTTGTGTGGAACTGTATCAAATGCTTTCGCAAAATCCAAATAGATCACATCAACTGCCACACCTAGATCTATATTTTTACTGACTTCTTCATAGAATGTTATTAAGTTTGTTTGACAAGACCTGTCTTTCACAAAACCATGTTGACTTTTACTAATTATATTCTGGTTCAAGATGTATTCTTGAGTGTATACCTTTAGCAATCCTTCAGCACAGCCGCGGACCTTCACCGGGATACAGACAGAGCAGGAAGGAGGTAAGTACTGGGGAAGGGGGGAGGAGGGGGAAAACGAGCATAACTCTGGTATACTGAGGGGCAAAATCCTAGCATATTGAGGGGCTAAATACTGGCATATAGAGGGCAAAAGAATGGCATTTTAATTGGCAAAAGAATGGCATATTGAGGGGAAAAATCCTGGCATTTTGAAAGGCGAAATCTTGGCATATTGAGGGACAAAATCCTGGCATATTGAGGGGAAGAATCCTGGCATATTGAGGGGCAGAAGGCTGGCATATTGAGGGCAAAAAGAATGGCATATTAATTGGCAAAATCCTGGCATATTGAGGGGCGAAATCCTGGCATATTGAGGGCAAAAGAAGGGCATATTGAGGGGCAGAATCCTGGCATATTAAATGGCATATTGAGGGGAAAAATACTGGTATATTAAATGGGGAAAGAATGGTATATTGAGAGGCAAAAGAATGGCATACTGAGGGGCAAAAGGATGGCATACTGAGGGGCAAAAGGATGGCATACTGAGGGGCAAAAGGATGGCATACTGAGGGGCAAAAGGATGGCATACTGAGGGGCAAAAGGATGGCATACTGAGGGGCAAAAGGATGGCATATTGAGGGACAAAATACTGGCATATTAAATGGCCAAAATAATGACATATTGAGGGGCAAAAGAATGGCATATTGAGGGACAAAATACTGGCATATTAAATGGCAAAATAATGGCATATTGAGGGGCAAAAGAATGGCATATTGAGGGGCAAAATACTGGCATATTAAATGGCAAAAGAATGGCATATTGAATGGATAAAGAATGGCATATTGAGGGGAAAAATACTGGCATATTAAATGGAAAAAGAATGGCATATTGAGTGGCAAAATACAGACTTATTGAGTGGCAAAATATTACTGGCATATTGAGTGGCAAAATATTACTGGCATATTGACCAACCCTCCATATTACACTAGATCGGTATAACATGCTTGTGAGGGTAGGTGGGGCGAGTGGGAGATATTGTAGGGGGGGGGGGGGGGCTCAGAAAATTTGTTCAGTAAGGGGCCCTGAAATTCCTGGTGGCGGCCCTGGACATGGCACCAAGGACAACAATTGCCAGTCCTCCCCTGATGATGCAGCGTCTTTCTGGGTATTCAGTAGCTAATTTTTCATAACTTTCATAAACAAATTAAAATGCAAAGACTTTGTGATCTGTCAATGAAGGTAAAGTATGTCTGTGAAGGATAATGCATATCCACTGAGGGAGTATATGAAAACAGCTGTTATTGTGTACAGATATCCACTGAACTCCCCAGAACATAAGCTAAACTGTTCATTAGAACACTTAATTAAACAAACTCAATCCTATGCATATATTACAGCACCATCAGTGGTGTTCAAAATTATTCTTACCGTCTTAAAATACTGTGTAACTAAAAAGGCTCACAAATATGTGCTCTTCCCCTTATCTTCTCCCTATGACTGCATTGCAAGGAAGCAGAAACCTATAGCTCTGTTTGTGCCTATCTCTCTAGGTACACAAAGTACAATATCAAATCCTGGAACTTTATTAATCTCAGGTATCCATTATTCAGTGGAGGAAATGCTGTGTATTTGTAATATATAGCTGGGGTGAAGCATGCTGTTTGTTTTTTGGAAAAACTGTCCATAATAGAGAATGGAAAAAGTATATATATATATATATATATATATATATATATTTATTTTTTTAATCAAAAGTATTTTGGTTAACGAACTATTTCGGATAACAGATCATTTTCACCAATACGATAAATTAAAGCCTCTCAGTGCTCATGAAATACAGTAGTATTAATGCAAATACTGTATAGAAAAAATACATCACTTTTACTGTATAGGATTCACTAGGGAACCTGCAGACCTGTACACGTGCCACTGTACTACTTTTTGTGGGTGTCAGGGATTCTGATCATGTATGCAACAGGTTATATCGCACCTTAACGTCCTGTATTAAACAACTGATCGGGGCCCCCTGCACTTTGAGTCTGCTTGCATTCTGACAGGTGTGTATGTAATTTGCAACTTGTGGATTAATCCAAAACATATTTTTTTCGATATTGGATTTGTGGATGAGGGATACTCAACCTGTTTATATAAAACAATGCTTACTGCAATATCCTTTCCTGACCGTCAGTATTGTTATGTAACTGAATTCAAAAAAGGTGAGTGACTAACACATTCACACCCTTCTGCTTAGCCACTTGCACATTGCATTGACTTTTCCCGTTTCCAGTATGGCATGCTTTACATTACACAAATTCTCTCCTCTCCCACCAATAGTGACATGACAGTGTTTACAAAACCGCCTGACAGCTGCTGATTTCAGTAATTCATGTCATGGTGAAAATACAGCTGCAGAAAGTCATTAGAGACTACGTTTATTAAAGGGACTTTAGTCAGGTACACAATGATGCAAGGCCACATATCAGCCACAGAGCCTTGGAACAGAACAATGTAATGTCAGAGGAACAGATGTCTGCTATATCTTTATATACCAAGCAAGTCAGATCTGCAAACCCAAGACATAGAGTGGCAGTTCTACTGACTTGGCACCTTTAAAACCTGTTCAGAAATACCAGGATAACTGTACACACCTTTATATCTGGCACTGTTATTCTAGCTTCAGGCTTTTTATCCAGCATTCTCACTATCAAATCTTTAAGTTCATCACTTATGATAGGCCTAAAATGAGGAAAGAAGAAAAATATGCTAAGAGGACTTGTCCAACTGTGTTTATTTATACACAATAAATAAGCAATGCATGTTGTGCGGGCACAGGTTCAACTCTCACATTTCTCAAAGTAGCCATTTTATGTGAACCTACACATCTATTTCCTGCTGAGGTAAACAGGATTATTGTTTTTTTAAACACATAGTTTGTAAGGATATTGTCTAAGTGACATATGGTAGTGAAATATGCAAAATATAGAGGAAATGGACCAAAAAGGTTACTTACGTGTCTGGAAACTCTACTGGTTTATATTTTATTATGTTATGGAGAACCAATATGTACTCATCCATAAAAGGGCACTAAAATGAGAGAAAGACATTGTCAGAACTCCTTAACATATACACAGATTGCTAGTTATGTTATTGTTTGTGCAAAACAAGGCAAAGTAAATGCCATTAGTGATGTCATCTTTTGACCGATAGGATATTTTACTCCTGTCCTACATGGAATTAACAGTGTGTGAAAGAAGTAAATTTTCAAATGTACTCGCAAAAAAGGACTTGGGTGCAGAGTGTGGTAATAATTAAGCTCTGATCTGCCATGGCTTCATGTCGCATGCTCCAACCCAGATTCCTCAATATGTAAACAGAAATGGTTAAACAGACCAGAAACCACCTGTTTGTACTTAAGTACAACATTTTCTGAGTGCGTCATATTTTTAAGAATAAAAATTTTCTACATAGATACACCAGCATTTATATTGCCTTAGGAATTACATATACAACACTACATATTAATCTTTTGTAGACTTCTGTATACTTGTGGAGGAGAGTATTGTTATTATATTTGTTGATATAACTTTTAGGGGTAGGGGATTTCACATTTTGGCCTGATGTTTTGAGCTTTTTTTGTCTAATATTTAACGAACAACCCGATCACTGGGATACCATTTCGGAGAAGTTCAGGTACTGCATGGTATGTATGAGCTTTTTTGAGATGGCAAAAAAATTAAAAGCACTAATGCATCAAATATCACCCCTTTGTTTTAGTTTTTTCCGTTTCTTTATTTTTACCATGAACACATTTGATAACCTCTTTGTTTATATGCATTCATTTAATTAACCTATTTATTCCAAGCCAAATTTCTGTGTTGCATTCTAAATTGTTATTTTAGTGCTATCTTCATTGTTTGAGCCATTTACACTATTCTATATTTATTGTGAATAATATGATAATAAGTATGTTTACTAGTGGTTGTGACTAGGGGATACTGCTATCTGTTTGTCTTTACTCAAAACAAAAACCCTGCATAGTGGTGGACATGGAGACTCAGGTAGAAATTTAGCGGGAGAATTAGATATGCTTGTCGGAAACATTGTAACCTCTCGTTATCACTCTATTCACAGGATGTTTCATCTATTTTTATAACTAGATAAATATGCGTTTCATATTTGAGCAGTGTCCATGCCAGTGTACACATATTAATGGGTGTACATCAGCCAACTGGAAGCTATGTTGCATTCAAATAATTAAAATGCACACTTTAGCCAAGTCCATTACTTTAGTGCTTTACAGAATTAGCCCACTCTGATTTTTTAATTGCTTTTTAAACAGAGGTTTAATGCAAAACAAGCTTTTTATACACACCATTCATACCAGGGTATTACTGTATATGCCATTTCTGAGGAAATACCACAAAGTCCTCAAGCTTGCCTAACAGCTTTTAATGCTGTCAGTCATGAGATCCTTCACAGTTCAATACAAAGCTCATTTAAAACTCACCTGAGCAACTGAACTGTATCGCATTAGCTCTCAACACCCTGGAAATAAGTCTGAAGTTACCAAGTATGTGAACAAATCTACCAAACTGCTCACAGTCAAGGTTACAGATTAGTGAATTATTGCATATCTATGGAACATTAGAAGCCTTATACAATAACATTTTGTTAGGATACACTCACAATGTACAACTTATGTTCTAGTACCTATTTTAAACGTAACCTACCTTTCCAAACACAAAACAATAGAGGGTAACTCCCATCGCCCACACATCAAGTGCCTAAAAAAAATACAATCACAAAACAATGGTAAGAAGAATAAAGTATGGTGAATTGTGTGACTCTCAAGACAGTACATGGTTTATATTGTAATAAAAAAAAGAAATGTCTAACAAATTATAATACACAAATGCTCAGCTATATGTTAGCTTCCTCAGGGTCCACATACACCAAGTGGACTGTACTGAAATACCAGTATTTCAAATCTGTGATTGTATACTTATTGTCTATTCAGTGGCAGATCCATGCATCTGTGGTCATTTAATCTTAGAGTGCAGTAGAAGACTGAGATGATAAAAATGTTTTTGGGGAGGGCCAATAACTTCATTTTGGTAAGTTTGTTCTCAGTCTGCCCTTGTTCATATGCAACCTACATTTATGGAGACCGTATGCACATAATGCAGCACATACTGTACATGCATTCATAAATGTGCGTAGTGACAAATAGCTGTCAAATCCCTCCATAAGCAAGTTAAATTTCAATTACCATGTCTATTATTTTTAGCAAAGGAATAACTTGATCACCATACATCTGGCTTAATTCAGTCCTACCAATAAGTAAAATAGAGGTCATGTTAATGCTCCCAGTATACTGCAGACTTGCACTCATTTCTTTATAGACACATTGAGAGTAATATATTAAAGGTTCCAGTGCAGCAAAAGAAGTTCATCTGCAACCAATTGTATATACAGACCTTTCCACTGAATCCCTGGCCAGAATCTGTTAGAGTCTCAGGGGCCATAAACGCTGGTGTGCCTGCGGTACTTGAGAGAAGTGCATCATTTCCCTCAAACTGATTGCTCACACCAAAATCAGCAATTTTAATGTGACCATCGTCCCCCAGGAGTAAATTGGATGGTTTGATGTCTCTGTGGATAATCTTCTGGTAATGTACTGTAAACAAAACAGACAAGGGAATAGTCAGCAGGTAGTTAGCAATATAACCACTAGGGGGTACCCACAGTTAGCAAGGCAATTCTATTATCTAATGAGTGCTTATGTATAGGTGTCACCTGCATAAAACACATTAAGACCAAGTTCTAAAACATAATATGTAAACTAATAAGATGTTCCTCCTGATTGCTCTTTAGTGCTTTACCCCAAATGTGTCCTCTTTTCAATTATTTATGAATAATGAGTATAATTTATAGTAAATATATTTTGCTCTGTACATTTTCTATGTATGTGACTATTATGATGTACAAATCAAATTTGTTGCCTTTTAAAAGCACATGACATTTTTGAAAGACCGCTCTGTGGTCTGTACCTACTTAACGGGTTAGTGCATTAAACTGTATCAAAATAATGATTTAAATGACATATTAAAATCAGAGAAGTAGCATGTTGCAATAAGAGATGTGAAAATGCAATGGCCTTTTAATTTAGTAAAGCAATTTATCACCAGTACGTTGATCAACGTGGTGTGGAGAAAACAGCAAGTAATCTTTCTTTTTAAAAATTTAACTTTGCTGGCTAAATTAGATTTGTCCACACTTTGTAAGAAAGATGTTCATTATTGTCTAAACAGCATGTTAATAGGGACTTAGTTGTATGTTGTGCTAAACTAAGTACTGTATTTGGTACACTTACACACACTTATATATACATACACATCAATCATATATTTGGATACAGCAGGTGCTCCTATCTGCCAATTAGAAATGGTCTATAGCAAAGAGGACCAACCTTGGCACTGCAGATGTTTCAGAAGCACAGTCTGATAAATCATCAGTGCCAAGGTTAACCATCACTTTTGTACAGAAAATTCATTCCTATTAAACAACTGGCCCACCTTTCTGTTAAAAATAGTGTTACACACTGCTAATTTATCTTTGTCAATGCACTATGGTAACTATACAAGAACAGCTACACAAAGTCATGCATACGCATAACAATTAGGAGAAATTAGCTTCTGACTATCACATCTGTCAAATCTCAAGACTTCATTGCCAGCAGAACTGCAGTTGGCTCACACTATGCCAGAAACCCTGTATGGATCTTCATATAATATAGGGGTAAAATCCATCCCACAGAGCTCCTTAGTTTTTGTGTCAGTACTGAGAGCCCTCAATATTATTAAAACATAGAATTAAAAAATTGGCACGTTATATTGTGAAATAGTTCTAAATTGAGAGAGATAATTTACATGTCTACACCAGCCACATCTTCAAGAACTCAGACATTGACAGTACATATCAATCTAAATGACACAGGTAAAATTACAAATGCATCAGACCATTGATTTCCGCTGGTTATAAAATTAGAGGCTACATGTGTTTACCATTTTTAAATGGTACAACTTTTATTATTTTCACAGTGGGCTTCAATAAAATAATCATAATAAACAATCATTAGCATGTACAGCTGTTCCACTATGAAGCATTTACAATGACAAGAATAAAAATCAAAATGCTCCCACTTCCTTATAAATCACAATCCTGAAATATATTACAAAATTCTGGCATTGAAGGTTAGAGTAAGGACTGTCTCTAATGCAAATGTGGTCCTGACCAAGCTTGGATTACAAGTACAGACCACTGAAATCAGATTGCAAGCTGTGTTAGTTGCTCAGGTCTACCCGTAGGAAGTAGACAGTAACATTCCATTTTCTCCCCTACAATAGGGTTGCCACCTGGCCGGTATTTTACCGGCAGGCTGGTAAAAAATTGACATCAGGCCAATGTTAAGTCTATGGAGACAGCACCAAGGCCGGTATTTTTTTGAAGAAAAGGTGGAAAACCCTACACTACATTAACGTTGCCACAGTCAATGTACAAAAGGTGATTGGTTTTTGCAGCCTCCCCCCTTTATCCTGTGAAAAAGAACACACACATAGCATGTGGTGGAAACGGCAATGAACCCACCTGGTAAATATTAGAATATGTATTTAATAGAGCCAAGAAAATATTTTAAGCAAAAAATTGGGAACATGCCTAATCTATACAAGCCACATAAAGATGCCAGGGGCAAGAGTTTGGAGGTCTCCTTGATTTTTAATAAAGTTATAAACTGGATCCGTTATCTTAATACTTATTTTATTTAATAGATGAAATCAATAAAGCATGACTACTTTGGTCTAGAAATGGTTGAACAAATGAATGTTTAGTAAAAAAAATGTGCTTTTGAAATGGTTTTTCACAAAGATCGCCATAAAAAGGACTTTCATTAGGTTCCATCATTTTCATCATATGATACAATTTACTATAAAAAAAAAAAAAAATTCATAAAATATGATGAAAAAAATGGAAACCCCAGCACTCTTCTAACTTTGACTTGAAAATAATTTTATACAATTACAAATGGTAAAAACAACCACATCTATATAGTTTTGAATATTTGTTAAGAAAGTTTAGAAATATAAGTGTTAACATGTTGTTTTTTTGCAAGCTAAACGGCATAGAATGTCCTGCATTAAACAGCTCATCACGGCCCCCCGCAATGAGCTGTGCTGTGGATCCTGCTGCAGGAGCTTGCAGCTGTATCCCTATTGTCAGATGAAGTTACTTTGAGATAATAGAAACTTGCCAGCTCCTCAAAAAAAAAAGCTGAAATGGAGTATATTCACTAAAACAGAACTGACAAGTAAGCTCCATTTTTAATGCCTGATGTTTGGCATTCAGACGCACTTCAGTTTACGTTAATAAAATGTAATAAAATAATAAAATGTAAATATGTATGATATATAATAGTTGGTGAAATTTTGAGCAATGCCATGAAGCTTCAATGAGCACTCAGCCCAGCTCGAACAAGTGAATCATACAAATAGTGTAATAGATTAAACACACACAATAACAACAACCTGATAATTTACGCTGTACACATAACCCCCTAATGATTATAGCAATTACAGCTGTGAATCACTTCTTATGGCACAAAGTGCTAAACTGTTATAACTGTGAAATGAATCTCACATTTTCACAATCTTTGGGTTTCCTAAACACTGACAAAACTGCGAACAAAACAGTATGTCATTGTTCCTGGTCTGAAACAAGCAGAGTTAATGATACCTTTTATTGGGAAACCGAGAGCAAGCTTTTAAGATCACTAGTTATCCGATCTTTAATGCCTAAGAAAAACTGAAACAAAATTCCCAATTATATACACACAAAACACAGGCAAGTAGGACGGGGCGGATAGAAATTGCCCACATATAATTTGGAATTTTGTTACCAGCATTTGGAAAGAAATATATTAAAAGCGCAGAAGACCTTTTTAAACAAAATCGGATGTTATAACAACATAGCTTGCTAAAATATCAGTGCATTTATTTGATATGTGACAGGGACTAGCCTCTCCCACCCCTCAGAAAATATAACAAGGGCAACATTTTATACAATTAAAGGATTGTTTCTGATCAGAGTTTGGGTGCTGAAAAATAATATGATAATATTGCTAAGTATCTATTAATAGTACCTAAAATGTCTGCGCAATCACTATGCATGCTTTGCTTGAGCTTGATAGGTCACCTTCAAACTTAAAACATTAGTTGGCATATGTATTTAAAGGACAATTAAACTTTTGTTTAATTGAAGGAAGCAAGGGTTAAAAACCATGTTCTGCTTCATGGATCTTTATAGATACAGGTGTATTTAAACTCTGGGCTGGAGCGAGTGCACGCTGGCCAATCAGGGTCTGTATTCAGTGGAAGTCTCTCTCTGCACTAGCAGACTAGTTAAGGTCCCCTCTGCTGATCTCCCGGTAAAATACTGGCCAGGTGGCATCCCCAGCTGCTGGTCATTGGATAAACTGGCATGTACCATTAAAAGTACATACTAACTTATCCTCATACTACGGGAAAACTAATTTTGTCACTTGTACTTCTATATTAAAGATTAGTTGTCCTTTAAATTTTGTATCTACTCTATTTTTAATCCACAACTAAAAGGGTCTACAGTTTACTTATTGTTGCCACAGTATATATATATATATATATATATATATATATATATATATATATATTTAAAGAATCCCATGATAAAATTTAGTATGATGCATCCAAAGGGATTTAGCTTGAAACTGGCCACCCTCTTGTGCAAAGCAATCAATCTCACCAGTTCTCCTGACTTACAAATTTATCATAAATGCTAATAAGAGGTAACAAGGAGCAGGGTAGAGCTAGGAGCCATACACAAAAATATGTCCAACTAAACACATCAAACATAATGAAGGTAGAAAATAATACAGACCATCGAATGATATTGGGAGCTATTCACTAAAAGTGAGGTGCAGGTGAGCTTGAGTGAGATTTTCTTCAGTGTTTAATGATTTTTACTATACATTATGTGGGCCCAGTTGAGTTCTTCTCAGGATAAACTCACCAGGTTTGCACAGTTAAGTCAGTGAGATGAAATGTTCTTCTCAGCTCAATTCACCTACACCTCGCTTTCAACGAATCGCTTTCATTAAGAACGCATCTCCTTTAATCATATCTTGATTTTTCATTATGTAAGTTCCACTTGTCATTTTATTTTTAGATTTCCTTCCTCACACAAGACTGACACCACAAATAGTAAACAATTTGAATACCACAGTTTCACATTCAAATATCTATGTCTTAGATCAGCGTTTCCTAACTGTGTACATGAGAGCAGGCTGAATGATGGACGTGCAGTAAACATTGTATAGCGTAAATCTGTCAGATATACAGTACCCTTGAAGCCACCCTTGTCTCTCATTCTATTGATTCCATTAAGGGGAGGGAGGCAAGAGGAGAAATAATCAGAGCAAATAGCTGCCCTTTCAACTCTGCAATCACTTTCACATTTCTTTTCCATTACTATTTCTGACCATCCATAATGTGTTTATAATGCACTGAAATATGAAATGGAAAGTATACGTGGTGAACTGTGATGCTATAGCAGTCAAGGAAAGCATTTACCAGGTGTAAGGGAGTGTGACCGACAAGGAAGGCGAATAATCAGTAAAGAATGAAAATCAGGTAGTAGAACGCTATTCCTTGGTACTTAATCAGATATCCGAGGGTTACTATTTTCTAGTTTATATTATTGAGACAATTATATATTGTTTTGTTTTTTATAATGTATCGCTTAAGTTCTCCCATAATCCTTGATGGGATCAGATATTAAAACAGATAGTCTTGTTATAAAACAATTACATTCTATTTTTTTTATACAGAATAGTCAGCTTGAATTGTGGATTCTATGAAAACATATAGACCAGAAACACGTAAGGTGCTCGTTTCGGCTCCTCCTTGACTCTTTTACACAGTCTAAATTAAAAGTATTCATGTCTTAAGGCAGGGCTTGACAAATTTAATTTAGTTTTAGGAGCCAGCTAAAAAATTTAGGAGCAAGACAACGGCACATCACAAAATCGCACGGAGACAGTCGCATACACCCACCTCACATACACAGCCAGTTACATTCACACATACATACATACACGCCACATACACAGCCAGTTACATTCACACACGCCACATACACAGCCAGTTACATTCACACACGCCACATACACAGCCAGTTACATTCACACACGCCACATACACAGCCAGTTACATTCACACACGCCACATACACAGCCAGTTACATTCACACATACATACACACACCACATACACATCCAGTTACATTCACACACATCACATACACAGCCAGTTACATTCACACACACCACATACACAGCCAGTTACATTCACACACACCACATACAGAGCCAGTTACATTCACACACACCACATACACAGCCAGTTACATTCACACATACATACACACACCACATACACAGCCAGTTACATTCACACACACCACACAGCCAGTTACATTGACACACACCATACAGTCAGTTAAATTCACACACACCACATACACAGCCAGTTACATTCACACACACACCACATACAGTCAGTTACATTCACACACACACACCACATACAGTCAGTTACATTCACACACACACACCACATACTGTCAGTTACATTCACACACACACCACATACAGTCAGTTACATTCACACACACACCACATACAGTCAGTTACATTCACACATACATACACAGCCAGTTACATTCACACATACATACACAGCCAGTTACATTCACACATACATACACACACACACACACAGACCACATACACAGTCAGTTACATTCACTCATACATACACACAGACCACATACACAGTTACATTCACTCATACATACACACAGACCACATACAGTTACATTCACTCATACATACACACAGACCACATACACAGCCAGTTACATACACACATACATACACAGCCAGTTACATACACATATACATTCAGTTACATTCACACACACACCACATACACAGGCAGTTACATTCACACATACATACACAGCCAGTTACATTCACACACACCACATACAGTCAGTTACATTCACACACACCACATACACAGCAAGTTACATTCACACATAGATACACACACACAGACCACATACAGTCAGTTACATTCACTCATACATACACACAGACCACATACAGTTACATTCACTCATACATACACACAGACCACATACACAGCCAGTTACATACACACATACACATTTTTTTTTTTTTTTTAAAGAACAAAAATGTATTTCTTACTGTGTCCTCCCTCCCTGCTGGAGCCCGATCTTCTTTCGGTTCCTGCTAAGTGCCGTGTTGTCACGTGACACTCGGCACTACAGCGTGCTGCACGAGGGGGCGGAGCTTACAGTCTGTGTGATCCGCACAGACTTTCTCCCCTCGCGCTGAAAGTAAAAGAAAAACGGATGGCAGCCGGCAAGGGCACCCTGTAACAAACAGCACCCGGGCGCCAGGTCTCATTTCCCTTTGTCTTTTTATTATTTCCGCTCCGAGATCAAGGAATATATCATACAAGTTTTCGTTTAAGTCAATTGGATACTATAAGAGGCGGCTCTCTAATTAGGCGAGTTAGGCAGCCGCCTAAGGCCTCGCACTCACGGGGGCCTCGCGGCTGCCTAACTCACCTTATTGCCTTTGATGTAACAGGGAGCTTAACGCTGCCGTTAAGCTCCCTGTTACACTAACCTGGGACGTTTCCTCCGTGCATCTTCTCTCCTGCACGGAGGAAGGAAGCTCCGATGGCGTTTTTTTTTTTTTTTTTTAAACTTTATTGAACCCGCGCAGCTTCAATAAAGTTTAAAAAAAACGCGACCGGAACTTCCTTCCTCCGTGCAGGAGAGAAGATGCACGGAGGAAACAACGGAGAGCAGCATGGAGGTAAGTACTAGGGAAGGGGGGAGGAGGGTGGCACAAACAAGCAAAGCCTGGCACAATGAGTGGCTAAATATTGGCACAGTGTGGGGCAAAATCCTGGCATAATGAGGTGAGGGGCAAAATCCTGGAATTGTGAGGGGCAAAATAGTGGCATTATGAGGGGCAATATCCTGGCATACAGTGGCAAAATCCTGGCATATTGAGAGGCAAAATTCTGGCATTGTGAGGGGCAAAATTCTGGCATAATGAGGGGCAAAATCCTGGCACAGAGTGGCAAAATCCTGGCATAGTGAGAGACTAAATCCTGGCATTGTGAGGGGCAAAATTCTTGCATATTGAGGGGCAAAATCCTGACAAATTGAGGGGCAAGATCCTGGCATAGAGTGGCAAAATCCTGGCATATTGTGGGGCACAATCCTGGCATAGAGTGGAAAAATCCTGGCATATTGAGGGGCAAAATCCTGGCAAATTGAGTGGCACAATCCTGGCATAGAGTGGGGCAAAATTCTTGCATATTGAGGGGCAAAATCCTGGCATATTGAATGGCTTAATCCTGGCATATTTAGGGGGTAAATCCTGGCATATTGAGGGGGTAAATCCTGACATATTAAGGGGCTAAATCCTGGCATATTGAGTGGCAAAATTCTGGCATATTGAATGGCAAAATTCTGGCATATTGAATGGCTAAATCACAGTGCATCCAGTGCTGTGAGGAAGAACAAAGTGCCAATCTTCTAGCACAACGTGGTCTGTGAGACCACTTTCAACATTGAGCACCTTTCCTTCTGGCTGAGTGTTTCTGTTAGTGTGTGATTGTGTGCTTTCTGAGTGTGTCTGTGAGTCAGTGTGTGCTGGCTGAGTGTATCTGTGAGTGTGTGCTGGCTGAGTGTGATTGTGTGCTGACTGAGTGTGTCTGTGAGTCAGTGTGTGCTCACTGAGTGTGTCTATGAATGACTGTGTGATATGTGTTAGTGTTCACATTTAGGACACAGCAATAACAATGTGAGTTAGTCAGCCGCACACAATTTTATCTATACCAAATGTTTATAGATGTTTGTAGAATATTTAGGAGACAAATAAAATTCTAGGAGCTGTTCATTTCTAGAACTGTGATTTGAGTCTGATCTTGAAATATGCTATTTCTACAGTTCATTTTTATTATCACTTCCATATATTTTATTTAAGAATATGTGTCCGTGAGGGCCTCATGTTCGACTTTCGCCTAAGGCCTCACAAAGTCTAGAGCCACCTCTGGATACTATGATGGTTGAGATTACTTGAAGAAGGCAGTCTGATCTTTTAAATTGGAAATCATTGATGCATGTTTTATAACATTCTTCTTGACACTGAATTTTGGATTTGACCATAAATATAAAACACAGTACATCTGGCCCAACATGTCGATGTATTTAAACTGAATGTCCGAAAATGTGCAGTGTGTATCATGAGTATTTGTGCACATCCTGTGTGAGTGGTATATTGATATCTTCAATCTTTATAATATTATATCCATCAAGTAAGTTATAAAAGAGATCATGTAGTTTAAACTGAGATTTAGTCAGCAAGAAAATGTACTAATTCTAACAGGGACTTAAAAACGGATGTAAAGGCAAAATAGTGCGTTCTAAAAATTAGTCCTCAGGCTTCAACTCTATATGTTTTCAGGAAGGCTACTCTTGAACAAGATATGCCTAATAATAATTTTCTACCAA
Source organism: Pelodytes ibericus (assembly GCA_036172795.1). Classification (NCBI taxonomy): domain Eukaryota; kingdom Metazoa; phylum Chordata; class Amphibia; order Anura; family Pelodytidae; genus Pelodytes; species Pelodytes ibericus. Next base: position 69,612,908 of record CM069857.1, read on the forward strand.
ACCATCACGAATAGTCACTATGAAAAGGGGTTACTGGAATGGACACATAATTAATTTATTAACTTTTGTCTAATGGAACTTGCCCCCACTGTAGCGTGTGTATGAAGAGGTTATTCCTTGTGTCAGAGTGAGTAGCTGAATAATTCTGCAAACAGAAACATAGAATGTGTCAGTCGATAAGAACTATTTGGTCCATCTAGTCTGCCCTAATGGCATCAGTTCTTCCATTGTGTGGATTTCCTCTACACAATGAACCGAAGCTTTGAGTGAGGAAAGCAAGGATTTTTTTGTGCAATATTTTCTACCGTAGGGGAATCAAACTTTGTGAAGCATTATTGGGTGAGATTTCAATGCAAAAGATTATTGAACCACACTAAAGGTTGACACATTAACAGCTCTGAAAACAAGTTATAGCCAACACAAAATACAGACTGAGAAAAGCATGATAACGCTTCAATAACTTGGTAAAAGATGACATGACCTGGCAGTTTACATAATCAGAGAGGCCTATTTTGACATTTCTCGTATTCTGCCCAATAACAATATAAAATGACCACTCCAGCCTGAAAATGCAAATTAACTAATCATTAAGCAGACATTTTAAGATCTACTTAATGCACTACTTAGTTAGAGTCATATAACTGATCTTCCCATCTATTCTTCTTAAAAAATGGACGTGCCAGCACATCCTGGGAGCCAATAAAATGTTCCTAGCATCAGCGTTAAGCTTATGCGTTCTATGCAGAGGTATGTGGTATTATTGTGTAAGCTCATAGTGACATCACAGGGTGAGAATGATAAAAATACGCTGTACAGACCACTTCTGTCAGATTATAACTGATATATATATATATATATATATATATATATATAAAATTCTCTTTATTGCGGAAGTCTAGGCTGCCATGTTACAGAGTGTCAGATCCTAATTTTTATTTGTGGTGCAAGAGTTAACCAAATAAATAAAAAAATAAAGTTGTAATTATGATGATAAGGAAATAACTAGAAATATTCCACACACAAAAATAATTAGTACAGATTACATTACATTACAATACATTAACATTTATTTGTACAGCGCCACCAATTCTCGAAGCGCGTGGTACAGAGCAGATATATGTATATATGTACAACGGTTTGAGATCGAATTAAAACTACAGCACAGCAGACATGGTGCCAGCATCACATTGTTGCCAGCAGTTTCCAATGTATTGTGTTGGATTTGTACATAATCCTGTTCTCGATCAAGGACAAATGCAATCCATATAGTTCTTCTGTAGTCAACACTGCATAACATTACCCTCACATCATCTTGTATTTGAAAAATGATTTAACACAACCAAAATGCCTGTGTCAGCAAAGGCCGGAGCTGCCAACAATAATACTGCTCTATTACCAGTCCTAAAAGCGCTGTGGATATAATAGAATATAAAAAGTATTTATGTTACAGCTCAATGAATGTCCCTTGGACTAAACACATGCTGTTGGTGGTATAGCTGGGAAGCAATGTTTGCATGCCAGAACACATACCACAGTTACTGCTTTATCTTTACAAGCAGTGAAGCTAAACACATTCAATCTTCTTTATATTCCTATGTGACACCAAGAAAATAATTGTGCCACTGAAGGCCTATAAAACGGTGTATACCACAAACCAGAGCTATTTACAACTTATAATAAAATTTGTAGTTTATTGATCTAGGTTTTCAGGCATTTAGGTTTGTCATAAAAAACACTTTAGAAGGGACAGTCTAGTCCCCAAGCTCACTTTGGTACAAGTGGAAGATTACTGCTTGTATAGTGCACATGCTTTTTTTCTAGTGTGATTTGATGCAGGCATTCTGCATAAATCACATTTTAAATATTCTACACAAGCCCTCCCCTGCAGCCTATACTACAAGCACTGTCTCACTGATTGTGTCTAGGCACTGAGCATGTCTCAGTTTTGTATCACTTAGTCACTTCCTCTGTTGCCTTGCTGGTGGAATACAATGCATTGGTATCGGCATGTGGAATCTAAGTGACCTTGCTCTTGTACAAGTAGGATCTCTTAACAGTGCAACATATTGTCTGATGACATCACTAAAGAAACATGATTTTACATTAATTTGAATGGAATTAAATACCACCCAACTGTCCCACTTTGCGAGCAATGTCCCGCTGCCCTGCCGCGCTCTACATCTGTCCTGCTTTTTGGGACAGAGGTAGAGCGCAGTGGGACAGCGGGACTCAGGGCGGAAATCCCGCAGTCCTGATTGCATTCTACGATGTCCCAGACACCAGCGAATGCTTACTGGGCATGCACAGCATTGTACGCATGGAGAGTAGCGATCCTGGCTTCAGAAGCCAGGATCAAAAATGGATGACAGTGTTACCGCACATGAGTGGTAGCACTGACAACCCCTCACAAGACTCCACCCCTTGCCACGCTCCCTTCCCAGACTCCCGGTCGGTGTCCCAATTCACCAGGGGGCAACGTTGGGAGGCATGGAATTCCTGCAACAACAAACAGGTAGACAGTTCTGGTTTCTTGCAAACTGCTGTAATTTCATATTTGACGCAATGCAAAATATAAAATATACATTGTAAACTACTTTGAATGTACTTGTATATGCATTAACATTTGTAAGATGCATTTTGGGCACCATACATTCCCTTTAAATGGAGGCATTGTTATATACACATATTTTATCCTGTATTTTCGGGGAATTCACAATATAACTATATTTTCTAAATAAATTACAAAACAAAATTAAACAGTAAAGTCTCTATATGTATCAAACTATAAAAATGATCAAACCTAACTTTTGAAGCTAATGCTTAAAATAAAAAAGTGAAACAACTGCTTGAAGTGGCAATGGAAATTGTGGGGGGAACAAAACTTACTTGGACACCATAGGTGATATATATAAGTTGATGCTTTTGTGAAATGAGGAATTATCATAAAACAATCCTATTATGACGGGTATAATTGTCATGAACAAATATTCTTTATACATACAGTGCAAATGTTAATTTGCACTATCAATTCCTTGCGCATATTCATTCCGCTTAGTTTGCGGTGCGTGTCCAATAGTAGGGCCAATCATCCCTACAAGCCCATTTCCCTGGGCTAAAGATGAGGAGCATGTCACTGAACATTGGGGACATTTAATTCAGGTATAATTTTTTTTACAGGGCACCCTTTATGTGCGTTGTGGCACTCAAAGGGTGTTTTTATTTACAGGTGAATTTAATCCCCACCACCACCACCACAAATTAATTAAATTTTTTAACTATATGTTAGCAAGGGGTTTTGGTGCAGCCCTTTGATGGGAGGGAGGACATTTTATATTATTATTTCCATGGTTTTATTTGGGGAGGGGGTGACTATTATTGATTTTAATTTCGGGGGCCTGTGGCAAGCTCCCAGAATATTACTCAACAATGAATGGGGGCCCAATATAATAAATCTGTGTCAGCACAGTTTTGAATTATAGTGAGTAGGGCTACTTACCCTGGCCAAGAAAAAGAGGGGGAAAAAAGACAACATTGGGGGGAGGGTGGGGGAGAGAGACAGACAACGTTGAGGGGAGCATTGGGTATGTCTGGAGGGTAGGGGCAGCATTGCCACATAAAAGGTAAATAAAAACAAGAAATGCATTTTTTTAACCCCTTAGTGACATGACTTTTTTGGCTTGTCCGACGCTTGGTGACATGGGCTGTTTTAACATTTCTGAGGTGTTTGTGTTTTGCTGTAATTTATTTCTGTCTCATTTAGTGTACCCACACAAACTATATATCGTTTTTATCGTCATAAGAAGGGCTTTCTTTTGATACCATTATTTTGATAATAGCATATAATTTGATGTAAAAAAAATAATAAAATATGGCAAAAAAATTGAAAAAATTATTTTTTATGACTTTTATTTGAAAAATCGTATACTCATGTACAAGAGACAACAAAAAAACACTGCTAAAAAGTTTCTAATATATGTCCTGAGTTCAGAAATAGTCCATGTTTTTATGTTTTTGTGCTTTTTTATTCATGTTACAGGGCCAGAACTATAAGTGGTGCAAAGCTATTTTAAAATCCTTTCTTTCAAAATTAGCGATAGTGACATTGTAACACTGATTTCTGTACTAAATCCATGAATGACCCCCAACATGTACATATTTTTGAAAACTAGACAACTCAGGGCATTTAACTTGGGGTGTTTTGACACCTTTCATGTAGCCATTTTACCACCAATCTATGCCAAAGTTTGCAGCAAAAATATATTTTTTTTAATTTTTCACATATATTGCAATTTAGGTAAACATTACCTTAAAATGTGAAGGGGTATTTCCAAATAACACCTCAATATGTGTTCAGCAACATCTCCTGAGTACAGGGATACCCCCCATGCATAGGTTTGTTGGTTTGTTTTGGGGCTGAAAGGCCACATTTAGGGGGTGCGCTTTTTGGTTTTCCAACTTGGAATTCTGACGTGCAGAAAACCTGCGCCCATGTCCCATTTGGGACATTTTTGAAGCCAAAAAGTGTATTCTATCCCACAAAACCATATATTTTTTGAAAACTAGACACCCTAGGGTATTTCAAATGGTAGTATTTTAACACTTTCCATGCACTAATTATACTACCAGCCTATGTCAATGTTATGGATAGTAATTTTTTTTCACATACATAGTACTTTGGGCATGAATTCACAGATCCTGTTATATGTCAGTGCCAAACAACACCTCAATATGTGTTCAGCAACATCTCCTGAGTACAGGGATACCACCCATGTATAGGTTGGTTGGGTTATTTGGGGGTTAAAAGGCCACATTTGAGAGGTGCACTTTTTGGTTTTCCAACTTGGAATTCTGACGTGCAGAAAACCTGCGCCCATGTCCCATTTGGGACATTTTTGAAGCCAAAAAGTGTATTCTACCCCACAAAACCATATCTTTTTGAAAACTAGACACCCTAGGGTATTTCAAATGGTAGTATTTTAACACTTTTCATGCACTAATTCTACCACCAGCCTATGTCAATGTTATGGATAGTAATTTGTTTTTCACATTCATTGTACATTGGGCATGAATTCACAGATCCTATTATGTGTCAGTGCCAAACAACACCTTAATATGTGTTCAGCAACATCTCCTGAGTACAGGGATACCACCCATGTGTAGGTTAGTTAGATTATTTGGGGCTAAAAGGCCACGTTTAGGGGGGGTGCATTTCCAACTTGGAATTTTGACATGTAGTCAGCCTGCGCCCATGTTCCATTTGGGACACTTTTGAAGCCTGTCAAAGTATTTTACCTCATAAAACCATATATTTTGGAAAACTAGACATCCTAGGGTATTTAAAATTGTGGTATTTTAACACTTTCCAAGTGCTAATTCTACCACCAACCTATGTCAAAGGGTTGGGATGTCATTTTTTCCCCACACACATTGTAGTTCAGGCAGGAATTTTCAGATTCTGGTATTTGCCACTGCCAACCAACACCTCAATATGTGTTCAGCAACATCTCCTGAGTACAGGGATACCCCCCATGCATAGGTTTGTTGGTTTGTATTGGGTCTAAAATTCCACATTTAGGGGGTGCGCAATTCCAACCTGGAATTTTGACATGTAGTCAGCCTGCGCCCATGTTCCATTTGGAACATTTTTGAAGCCGTCCAATGAATTTTACCCCATCAAACCATATATTTTTGGAAAATAGACATCCTAAGGTATTTCAAATGGTGGTATTTTAATACTGTATAGGTACTAATTCTACCACCAGCCTTTGTAAAATTTTGTGGTAGTACTTTTTTGGGAGTTTTTTTTCCACATGCATTGTACTTCAGGCATGAATTCACAGATTCTGGTATATATCACTGCCAAACAACAACCCAATATGTGTTCAGCAACATCTCCCGAGTACAGGGATAGCACCCATGCATAGGTTTGTTGGTTTGTTTTTGGCTAGAAGGCAACATTTGTGAGATGCGCATCTCAAAATTCCAACTTGGAATTTTGACATGTAGTCAACCTGCGTACGTGTCCTTTATGGGATATATCTTTGAAGCCAGCCAATGTAATTTACCCCCACCAAACCATATATTTTTTTATCGGTAGACCCCCATCACTACTTGTGGCAAGGGCTCAGCAGCCACCGATACATCGCTAGATGATGTATCAGAAAGCTGAATAGGGTCAAAATCGAACCCTGAGTCCGCGGCCTCAGAATCAGTGCGTAAGCAGTGATCTCGAGCAAAGAAGGGGTTAATAGCTCTTAGAAGAGCCTATCTAGTACTGTAATACATTACAGTACAAAGAAATTAATCCATAAAACAGTGCAGACAGCAAAACATACTGTTGCTGTGCAAGATTACTGCTTACACAGTGATGAATGGCAGGGAAGGGGTTAATACACAGTGAAAGACTTTCATAAAACCTGACAATTTTATAAAATGTTATTTTATATCACTAATACTGATCTGTCTCTTTCCGTCACAAAAATGTAAGTGAGGAGAGGGAGGCAGATCAATATTTGTGAATATTGATCCGATTAATTTTGATCTGACCAGGGCGAATGGTGAGCTTAATTGAGAAATCACCAAACCGCCTTTGCCACTAATTCGCTGTTACTGATCGCTATGCGCTCAGGCAGCTTAAAAAAAAAAATCTCAAATATTTTGACTTTACATGTAATCCCCTAGCGGGTATGTGTAAAAAAAATAAAATAAAATAAAAGTATGCAGACAGATAAAAATTGCTTTGGCGTCAATATCATTGCGTAAGCAGTGATCGACGGCAAATAAGGGGTTAATAACTCTTAGAAGAGCCTTTTTAGTACTGTAATAAATTACAGTACAAAAAAAATTAACCCCTAAAAAATGCACAAACAGCAAAAATAAATGCGCTGATGTGCACGATCACTGCTTATGCAAGATCAGTGGCAGGGAAGGGGTTAAACGCAGGGAATTGCTTTAATAAAATTTTTTTTATTGTTTTATTATTTGTGTGTTGTGTGTTTGTTTTTTTTTACTTTTACTTACTTTTAGAACTTTGATCTGTCTCTCTCCCTCACTAAAAAAAATGTGAGGAGAGGGAGACAGATCATAACTGGTCAGATCAATATAGGGTTAATATTGATCTGACCAGTCAGTGGGGATGTTCAGCAGAACATCCCCACTGCCTGTCAGTGTGCCTGGCAGTCACTGATTGCCTCTGTGAAGAGGCAATCGTGTGACAGCCAGAGAGCACAGGAAGCAGGTACTTCCTGCCTCCTGTGCTCTTGCCCGTAGAAGGGCAGCGCCATCTTGGTCACTCAGTGACCAAGATCGTGCATTTTTTTTTTGTGTTTCTGATTGCCTCGACTTGCGAGGCAATCAGGAACACTTTCTGAGCATAGGAAGCGAAAGATTCGCTTCCTATGCTCATTTTTGAAATGCCCGCGTTTTAAAGGCACTGTGCCTTTAAAACCGGCATTTCGATCGCTCTCCGGAGCGATCGAAATGCCGACGGGCATTTTTTTTAGTATTGTACGATGCTTCCACACGGAAGCATCGTTACAATACCATCAGAGCACTGAAAGCGGAAAAACTCCGCTTTCAGTGCTCGTTTTGACACAGGACGGACTAGGTCCGTCCTGTGTCACTAACGCCTCGGCACACAGGACGGACCTAGTCCGTCCTGTGTCGCCAAGGGGTTAATATCATAAGTTTTTATTAAATATGAAAATGCAATATACATGTGAATATATACAAGTTAAACGTTTTTCCTATAGGGTAGTCTTATATTCAGGCTTTTAGTTTTTTTTCCTAAAGTAATATCCATAGTTTTGGGGGACGTCTTATAATCAGGGTTGTCTTATATTAGAGCAAATACGGTATTTTCAAAAGCTCTGTTTTACTCTGCATATATTTGTGACTTATTCCGACTGGAGTCATCCTTTAACACTTGTATTAGGGATTAGTGTGCCTTAATTATAAAAAGGAATATTACTATTAGTGTATACGATCAATACAAAAACAGACAAACTTATCCATAGAAATAGGAATGTTCTATATATATATATATATATATATATATATATATATATATATAAATCTACATTATGAGATGTGTTTCCCTCATTTGAAAAATGTCCTATGACATAATTTATATTGCTTCCTCTCAATACTTTAAGATTACTTTTTTGGAAACTACAGAGTTAATGTTAACAAATAGGACACAGATTAGATTAGACTGAGTAGAACTATGAGTCAAACTTGAACTCTTGGCTCTTTAAAAGGTCATTCAAAACTCACTTTTCAAACTTATTCAACTAGAAAGCACCATAAACCACCACTGATCCACAGTCCCCAAAAGCATCTTCTCATACTTTTAGAATTTTAATTCTGTCAGGAAGATTGGTCTTTCCAGGTCTTCCTTCATCAGTTTTTGTATTATGTTTTTATTTAAGTAAGCTATCATTGCGGCTTTACGTGTCACCTTGTGTCAGATTTGTCAGGTGATAGGTTGTATAATTTAGAGTGAATTAAAATTCTTTGGATACATCAAATCAGTAACTGTAGGGTTGTGCTGGTGCTATCTTGAATTTTGGGGATGTATGTCAATTGGAATTATTTCCTAATGGCTAGATATTATCTGAATTTGGTTGCCAATTCTCTTCTCAAAACCAACAGCTGTTGGAAATACTAAACAAATCTACCCTTCAGATCTGGCAGTTAAGCAATAACAAAAGGGATATGTTGAGACAAGAGTATAGCTGTTCCCTTGGTGTTGGAGTGTGGGTTATTGCGGAAATATCAGAATGGGAATTCTCTGGTAGTTTAAGGTGTTGAAGGTCAATGTAAAACTGTATGTAAACTTTTAAATATTATATACAACTATTTTCATATTTTATTCCACATTTCTATATTAAATAAAATGGTTATTGACAAATTAATTTTATTGTTTTTATTCCCTTCTTCTGCACCCACATTGCACCTAAAGGACTTTAGCACTGCACCATACGGTACCTACAACATTTGCAAACACCCGGCTTGCACATGACTTGGGATGTCACACTGTCAACTTGCCCCACAGAACATACCACAGTGTCACTTTGCCCCACAGAACTGTCCATGCAGAATATGCCATAGTGTCACTTAGCCCCACAGTACATGTTACATGAACAGATGAACAGCCATTAACATATGCCACTGTTTGTCCATTAAAATATGCCACTGTGTACCCATTAATATGCCAAAAAGAAGGGAAGAGCACACAAAAAATTGTGAGCAAAGGAGGCACTCTGTCACTATATAGGCCCTAAAAACCAGGGGCAATAATAGTGCTTACAGTATTACGTGTGAAAAATAAAATTTAAATAGGAAAAAATAGGAAGGTGGATATTATGGCTAAAAAAAAAATGTATAAGCGGTGTAATAAAAATATAGATATATCAATGCAGTATTCTAAAAAACAAACAGTGAAGCTTAATTGGTTCTACAGAAGCAGTTACAAGTTATGCATCTACTATCAAAAGTCCCAAATCTGTTGGTGGTATAGAATAAATTGAGGCTGCTGCAACAATGAAAAAATACCCAAAGTTCATCTATAAGTCCAGCAAAAGGGTTAAAATGCAGTCTCAGGTGAATGGTGTGTGTGAAGAACTGTAGTCTGCCGTACAAGCGCAAAGCCGGACATTAAAATGCCTGTTTGTCCATTAATGTGCCACAGTTTGCCCATACATATGCCACATCCAATTTGCCCATAAATGTGCCACATCCAATTTGCCCATAAATGTGACACATCCAATTTGCCCATAAATGTGACACATCCAATTTGCCCATAAATATGCCACATTTAGTTTGCCCATTAATATACCACAGCCAATTTGCCCATAAATATGCCACTGATAGTTTTTCTATTAATATGCCACTATTAGTCTGTCCATTAATATGCCACCGACAGTGACCTAAAAGCTATTATCCCATCCCCCAGTACTCACCTTGCTGCTGCTCTCTCCTATCCCTAGCCATTTCTTCCGCAGTCATATCCGGCAGAAGTGGCAGTAAGCCAGACCGTATCCGATGGATACAGACCGACGACTGCTACCCTAGCATGATTGTCTCTGTGTTGGGCCAGTTTTGTGTATCCTGTGACTGTTTTTTTTCTGGTATAGAAGTGACGTCAGGGGCCTGAGCGCTCTTCGTGCCTGGAGATGAGGTCTGAGAGGTCCTGGTAAAACGTTATAGGATGTTCATTGTGGATCCATTACCCAATCTTTCTGGCTTTGCGCATGATGCCTTCTTCAGTTTATAGTTTACAAATCTCCAGATAATGTCCCTGGGAATTGTGTATATATATATATATATATATATATATATATATATATATGTGTTCATTATGGTTTCTAGATTGTGTTCTGATTGGAAATGTCAAGATACATCAACCCACAAAATTATGAAGCCTGAGCCTTGGGATCTTATAAGTCATGGATACTCCCAAAACGACCACATCCTTAGAAACTGTATCCAGTTGTAGGTTAATTGATAAGTTAAAGAAGAAGTTACAAGATATATACAGGTTTTATAAGCATCAGTAAACATGTCATGTCATCCGATATATACTACTATCTCTTGTTATATATAAACACTATTAGATAATATAGAGTTCATACATGTCATACATAATTAAACATATCAATTGCTAGATCTTAAGTAGTAAATGATGTTACATATGTATATGATTGTTGTCAAAGATCGACATGTCATGTCATTTTGTGTAATTTCTTGTTGTACACAGATTGTATTAAATAAAGAAATACTGTATAACGTAAAAAAAAAAAAAAAAAAAAAAAAGGAACTGTCAAGATAGATTTACATTTTCTAATTTTATTGTTATGAATTACATTGCAGATTACCTAACTTCAGTGAGTTGCATTAGTCTTCTGTGGGTGTGTTTAGTAAAGTGCTGGTATGTGTTGAGTAGAAGGACAACACATTCTCTGAATTCTGCAGATAGGAGGGGAATTTGCCTTAGTTTAAGTGAACATAATGTTGTTTTAATATTTAAAATGCATCTAAAATAAGTATCTCTCCTAGTAAAAGACAACGCTTAACATGTTCATCCAAACGTATCCATGTCTAGTATTTATGCACAGTTATAAACTGAATTCTTGAACCAGACATTAACCTGCTTAGTATTTGCATAGTTAATTTTAATCCAAACAATAACTTAAACTACCAGAAATTAGGTTAGATCTCTCTCTTGTTGAGTAGAATATCAAGTGATGGTTAGTTTCAAATTATGTTAGCTTTCTGTAATAACAGTACTATCCAAGATTTTATTTATTTGTGTATGTTATAAAAATTGCATATAACGTATACATATGACACTTGCAAATGTAGTTATAGTATATCTCCCAACTTCTGCACTGGCCATTTTGGGACACAGATGGGTGGATCTTGGGAATTCGTTTGTCAATGGTACATGCATTTGTGCACACTTCTGCATATTTGCCATATGCATTCCACTGTGTCCTCCAAAAAGTGACAGAGTGCCAAAATCAAGACTGGTCATCACAAATCGGGGCAGTTGGGAGGAATGTTATAGGCAGGTCTTTGAGGACTACTACAAAATATCAGACAGGAATAGCTCCTATGGACTCACACACACACACTCTCTAATATTTGCATACCTGTTAACATATTTAGGCTATACAAGAGAACTTTGTCTCGCTGACTAGTTGTCCAATGGGCGTTGAGTTCAGGAAAGGCAAGAGAAAATTGCAAAAATGCCAAAGAAGACGGCATTTTTTTCAGTAGCGACAAAACAGCCTTTAACCAATAACTCCAATGTCACCAATTTATTTAATAACAGAAAATGACAAAAAACAAATATAGGGTACTCCCTAAAGATAAGAATACATAAATATCCTCTCTAGCACTATAGTTACCATCCTTGTACTGTCTTGAGTAGATCTGAGAAGGAGGACTGCTGAAGACGTTTGATGAGCTTGGTAATAGTGATCCATTTTTATAGCAGACTGAGTTTATTCACAGTGATTGTTTGATGGGGGAGGGAGATTGAGGAGAGCAAAAAACTAGAAAAATAATGAATTTTTGTTCTCAAGCTGGTTTTCAAGTTCCTTTTTTTTTTTTTGCTACACATTGGCTGCTGGCCCATACATTGAGAAAATGAAAAGCTAAGACTTCTTTTAAGGATACAAATGTGTATCCAACGGAGATGCATAATTCAGATGCAAATCTATCATTCTTTTTTCTCTCCCAGGTGAATGATCTACTAAATAGAAAAAGCAATGCTGCCTGTACAACATATGTTTACGAAATTCAGCTGCTGCTAAACATGTACCCAAGAGAATTTGAAAAATAACAGGGTTGGAAAAAAAACCCTACAGGATAAACAACGGTGATCTCTTCAGCATGATCACAGTGTCAAAAAAATTATCGGCAGATATGTTCAACTTGAGTATGTCTTATTTAAGAAAAGAAAAACATTCAACATGTAACTGTTTTATAGGTCAAATTACTGATTTTTCTTTTGTGTGTGTGTATTTGGTGGAGAAGATTACTGGCAAGTGGGGCAGGAATTCAGGGGATTGCTGGCAAAGGGGAGCAGAGTGGCAATTGCCCCTGTGAGCTGCTCTCCAATCTGACTCAATGGGCTGGGGCTATACCACTTTTCATTTTCAACTACCCCAGTGCGCAGGCTAGGCATCCATCATCAATCAAATGAGCCTCCCTCCTTTGGATGAATTGGTTCCCAACCTCTCTCCCCTATGTATTTTCTGGATCAGAGGTAGAGAAGTAGCAATAAAAGGCCAGTGAAAATTGGGTAAGAAATGCATTTGGGCTCAATCGCTGGTTTGTCTGTTTGTCAATGTGTCTTGTCTGTCAGCATAAATTAAATGATTAAATCGTACAATGGGCCACTAATGTTTCTGCCCACCCCCAGGCCTAAAGTTGCTTGAGTTTTGAAAGATCTGAGTGCAGTGCTGTATTTAGAGAGGCAAGCAAGGCAAGTGCCGCTAGAGGGGAGCGGCTACAAAAAAAAAAAAAAAGTCACCCATAAAAAAAACTTGGTGCTGGAGTAAGTGCTGAGTTGGCAATGTGGGTGCTAACGCATATCATGGGTGTGCAATATGGGTGATGGGGCATGTGTGGGAGAAATAGAGTGGGGGCCATGATCATTTATTAGGCTCTAAGCCCACACCGCGACATCCCCTATTTAAATTTAATATCATGCTACATTTTTGAAAATATGTTTCTATTTATCCACCTTTTCAGCATGGTAGAATTAAAATTAAAAAAGTTGGAAACATGCCTAGGCGAATTTAGGCAGCATGCTGCAAAACCAAAATATACAGTTCTATGATCAAATTGTGACTATACTGAAAATAATGGGGGAAGTATTGAGTGTGCTATTGTGAATTTGAAATCAACGCATTGCCATTTATTCTTTCTTTGTTTAGTATATACACCGATCAGCCATAACATTATGACCACCTGTCAAATATTGTCTAGGGCCCGTTTTGCTGCCCAAACAGCCCTGACCCATCAAGGCATGGACTCCTCCAGACCTCTGAAGGTGTGACGTTAGCAGCAGATCCTTAAAGTCCTGTAAGTTGCGAATAGGGGCCTCCATGTATCAAACTTGTTTAACCATCAAATCCTACAGATGCTCAATTGGATTGCGATCTGGGGAATTTGGAGGCCAAGTCAACATCATCAACTCGTTGTGTTCCTCAAACCATTCCTGAACAATTTTTGCTTTGTGGCAGCACACATTATCCTGCTTAAAGGAGGCCATGAATGGGTGTACATTGCCTGTAACAATGCTTCGGTGGTACATGTCAAAGTAACATCATCTACATGAATGGCAGGACCCAAGGTTTCCCAGCACAACATTGCCCAAAGCATCACAATGCCACCTTCAGGCTTGCCAACTGTCAGTGGTCATAATGTTGTGGCTGATGTGTGGTTAACTAAAGAACTAGAGGTCGAAATGTTGGAGTTTTTATGCGCAGATACATCAGTAAAGTTGTAAATTTCATTCTAGGTATGCAGGTTTTTATATTTTATTTTCTGGAGTGTGTGTATGTAATCTCTTCTGTGCATGAATTACTAGACACGTATGATTGTTTCTAAAGAGGAGTCTGGGACCACCCAAGTTACAATAGAGGCACTCAGCCATGCAGGATAGCTGCCAATCCTGCATTTAGAGGTGGGTGCTGCAGTAATATGTTTTATTATTATTATTTTTTTAAATAATGCACATACAGGTGTTGTAAATACATGCTGTAATTTGTACTTTTTATTTTTAAAGCTCAGAGTGTCAATTTAAATAAGACTACTTCAATGAACAGATGATGTAAATCCTATTTTAAAGATTTTCTATACAATTCTCTATAAATCTGTGCATTCTCAGCTCGTTTTCCACATCCTTTCAATATTACAGTAAACGGACAAATTAAAGATTTGGTATGATCTACAAACCGCCAATGTAACGTTACAATCTCTGGTGAATAAATATTAGTCACTCATAAGACATAAATAAATAACTGTTCATAATTGCTTCCCAAACAAGTAGACAGAAACCACCCCCGCATTGTTACAATGAAGAAATGGAATCACTCTAGGCAATGTAGAAGCATCAGGGTATGCACAGAAGTGCTGTAGACAAGGAATATATTAATAAGCCAGTCTTCATGGGCGCAAGACTGATAACGTTTAAATATGAATTAAATTTAAAACGAATTGTGCTGTAATACATAAAATATACTTTAAGTATTAGCTAAAAACATTCATACATTACAGTATGAAGAATAAATCCAGCATCAAAACACATTGTGGGAAAGAATAGGATTATAATTCAATATGCTAGTAAAACAGAAAACCAACAGAAGCTTGATAGCAATCTACGATGCTCCTCTGTAACCTTTATTGGTCAGGTGGGGCCGTCCAATGTCACTTCCTTTACAAATATTACCAAGCATTCCACCAGCGTGCTACAATTTTATCAGAGGAACAATGTAAACAATAGACATCTGCACAATGTTGTATTTACATATTTTTTATTTTCATGAACATAGACCAAGTGTGCTTTGCGGGGAGGAAACTAGATATTGACATTGGCAAGAAAAATGAATCTTTTGGAATTACCTGCATTTATCCATATATTTCTCTTAAAATAAAGTCTGATCTTCATATAAGTTACAGTAATGAACAAACTGTTTTAACTAACACAAATATATACTGAATACATAATTCAAACATTCAGTTGGAAAAACTATGGTAATGTGAACCCCTAGGTCAGTGACTTCAAAAAAGGTAATTGGAGATGGACAACAATATAAAAATCAAATCTGTGGGAGTCTATATATGAGAAAAATAAAGTGACAGGTGTGTATCAAACACAGTGCAATGGTAATAATAAATAACAGAATACTTGCTGTACCATACAGTTAAAAACATTAGGTGGGAAATGGTTAAATTATGATTTTGACATCATGTCCTTTTATGATATGTTAGTTCCATAAGTCTTCTTCTCCCATATGTTTAATTTTAATATCTCTATACATCAACATATTTTATTAATACAAATAATTTTATCTTTCATTAATATTCATATTTTTTACATTTTCATATACATTTGAAACGTGTATTTGTCCATTTGGTTATCTCTTACCTTCTAATGACCTTTTATCTATTGTCTTGTTTTGTTTGAATATGTTTTTAACAATGTTATCCACATTCTATTCATAGTGCAGTTAGTTTTTTTTCATTTCCCTAATGTTTTTTTCTGTCCTGGGGATATATGGACTCTGTTGGCAATTGTCCATGCACTACGGACAATGTTATTTTGTAATTAAGTTTTTTCAATTTCAAGACGTCGGCGATGCATCACCATGACAACGCACATGTTTCGACACATCAGTAGCACCGGAATTATGTCAATGGACCCTGGCGTCACACTGGAAGTGCCCACCCAGACTGGAATAGATGCTCTCCTTCCCTAACAACAATTTTTCCTTTACCAAGGAGTTCAAGTAGAAGCTGTGTACCAAAGTGCTTAGATCATAACATTTACTGCGTTATTCATAATGGATGGTTATACTTTAGACATAGTAACGACGGGCAAGAAAGATGAGACTGGCAGCTGTGTTTTGAATAGATTGCAGGGGAGAAAGAAGAGCCAGATGTAGTCCAGTCAAGTGAGAGATCACAGTGCCACTTGTGCCAATAGGTTCACCATTACTTCCATAGTCTATTTACCATTTGGGTTTGAAATCACTGATATACAAAGACTTTAAGAGCCGCTAATTTTTTTTCCACCTGGGCTACTTATGCAGAAGCACAAATTTAAAAAAAAAAAATGAGTGGCACTAGTATGAGGTACATGTAGGGTTGCCACCTGGCCGGTATTGGTTTGGCCCCAATATTAAGTCTATGGAGGTAGTACCATGACTGGTATTTACTTTAAGAAAAGGTGGCAACCCTACATGTACCTCATACTAGTGCCACTCATTTTTTTTTTTTAAATTTGTGCTTCTGCATAAGTAGCCCAGGTGGAAAAAATGCATGCCTGTTTATACTCTAAATGGTAGCCATGGTGGCCCTTGCAGATAGTCTTCTCGAGGGGACCTTAACCCTCTCTTGGTGGCATATAAAAACTAGGATTTCTCTGCACTAGTAGTGAGACAGCAAGCTTTGATAGACCCTGATCAGAGTGAGTGGGGATAGCCCCTATGAGGACTGGCTGAGCGTACGACGATACTGACTGCATATAGTGTGCGCTAGAATTCAGCTGAGCTCTGCCACAGCTGAGATGCAGAGCTCAGAGTAAACCCACATGTATTTGCAAATATACCATCGGCAGGGCCGGACTGGGAACAAAAACCAGCCCTGGAAAGATTTATATACCAGCCCCATCGCATAGGATTTTTAAACCAGCCCATAGCATAATATAATTTTTTTGTTCATAGAAGGGAAAATCATGCATTTTTAAAAGCACATCTGAACAGTGTATTATTTATAGATAAGACTGATATATAAGCCTGTCTAGGGCAATATATATAACTCTAGTATGTACACAGAGTTATATGAATTGCCCTGTGCAGAGGTATATATCAGGGCAGTGTGTGAGACATATCCTGTCTCTCGCATATCTGTAGCCTGTCTCTCTCTGTCCTTTCTGTGGCGTCTCTCTCTCTGTCCTTTCTGTGGCGTCTCTCTCTCTCTCTGTCCTTTCTGTGGCGTCGCTCTCTCTCTCTCTGTCCTTTCTGTGGCTCTCTCTCTCTCTGTCCTTTCTGTGGCGTCTCTCTCTCTCTCTCTGTCCTTTCTGTGGCGTCTCTCTCTCTCTCTCTCTGTCCTTTCTGTGGCGTCTCTCTCTCTCTCTGTCCTTTCTGTGGCGTCTCTCTCTCTCTCTGTCCTTTCTGTGGCGTCTCTCTCTCTCTGTGGCGTCTCTCTGTCCTTTCTGTGGCGTCTCTCTCTCTCTGTGGCGTCTCTCTCTCTCTGTGGCGTCTCTCTCTCTCTGTGGCGTCTCTCTCTCTCTGTCCTTTCTGTGGCGTCTCTCTCTCTCTCTGTGTGTCCTTTCAGTGGCATCTCTCTCCCCCTCCCCTCCCCCTGTAGTGTCTTTCACCCCTTTCCCCCTGTATTCTTTCACCCCTTCTCCCTGTATTCTTTCACCCCTTCTCCCTGTAGTCTTTCACACCCTCCTCTCCCCCTGTACAGTCTTTCACCCCCCCCCCATTCCCCCTGTAGTGTCTTTCACCCCCCCTTCCCCTTGTAGTGTCTTCACCCCCCTTCTCCCTGTAGTGTCTTCACCCCCCCATCCCCCTGTAGTGTCTTCACCCCCCCTTCCCCCTGTAGTGTCTTTCACCCCCCCCTTCCCCCTGTAGTGTCTTTCACCCCCCTTCTCCCTGTAGTGTCTTTCACCCCCCCCCCCCCCGTAGTGTCTTTCACCACCACCACCCCCGTAGTGTCTTTCACCCCCTCCCCTTTCCCCTGTATGTCTCACTCACCTTGGTTTCTCTGCTTCCCATCCCGCCGCCGGTGGAACACCGGAACTGCTGCTGCATCATCCGGCGGCAGCAGGCGAACTTCTTAAAGCGGCGATGGCCGCCGAATTGCTTAAAGTGGCCCACCGCCACTTTAAGCAATTCGGCGGCCGTCGCCGCTTTAAGAAATTCGCCTGCTGCCGCCGGATGCTGCAGCAGCCGAACTCTTCACTTGTGAAGACTCACAAGTGGCCAAGGCGGCCCCGGGGCAGGCGGCCCACCGGGATTTTTCCCGGTATCCCGGTGGGCCAGTCCGGCCCTGACCATCGGGTTTACTTAGGAATAGTGGCAAATGGATTTTTAACTTTTTGCTTCTATTAGTGAAATATCCTAGAGGGCCACTTTATATCTGTCTTCTTTACACAAAATCAGGGCCAACAAGCGGTTAGGTTAATAAAGTATAATTCATATTCTTTCATGCAAAATAAAGTAGAGCCATTCCTAATGTCTTGGAAGACTTTTTAATTTGTTGATGTTAAGTTGCTTATAGTCTATACTTTTGTGTTTAAAGTGTAGCCATCCCAATGTGCAAGACATGATAGATCCTCCATAGACTACAAGAGATGGTGCAAATGATTGACTGTTTGTACTATTCAAAACCACAGACAGCAGCTTAGAAACAGAATTGTGAAGCGATTAGTATTGATTGGAGATTGTGTTGCCTGGATATTTATTTATTTATTTCTTCACAAAATGCCATTGCTGGTCTCAAAAGTAAGTGCTTTGGGAATTCATGTGCACATAGCTGTAAAGGTCACTTAGACAAAGAACTGTTGTCAATAAGAGGACCTAGTACAAAATGTTAACTCTCTGTGCTATCGCCCAAATATTTAAAAAATGATTTGTAAAGTAACAATGCTCAAAAAGTCCCAATAAATACAACAAATTATATAAAGTGTAGGATCTGAAACAATGATACATAATTTAACTAGTAAAAGAGTAAAAGCACACAGATATATTCTCTAATTTTCAAGGACATACTGGAGAGGTTACCATTGCCCAGCATCCGGGGTGCGTGACTATTACTGTTCAGAAGGCAGTTTTTTTTTTTTATCAGGTAGAAATGATTAAATCAGATTTTATTGGTTTAATCCCTCTTTAAGACTTGCACTTGCCCATAAATTCAGCAAAAAAAAAAGAAAGCCAGCACTGATTTGTATTATCAGACCGGGTCTGTACCTCTCCACCACCTCATCCATCATATCTGCTAATACTCTATGGAGCATTCTGTGTACGTCTAACTCCCAAGACGAAATGCGCCAGGTGGTTATCTGCACCAGAGTCACCGGTGTCCTGTTTTCTGCCACTGCTATGGATTTTAAGATGCTGAAATAAAGTTTTAGTGCTGGAGTGGGAGTCTTTGTCATGTTACTGGTGAGAAGCCAACCTTTTTTGTGTTTGCATTTTCCTATCCAATGTACCAAACGGTACTTATATGCAAGTGATTTACATGCATATTTATAGAAAAATAATGGTTGGATTTCACTTGCAGATGAATTGGTTTTGCTTGCTGCTACTCTTAAATGCAGACAGTCCTATATAACTTTGAATCTGTTCCAGGATGGGATTAGGGGAAATATTCGAAAGAAATCATTTTCACCACTTCTATCTCTCTGGATTATGTTTCCTGTCTGCATCGAGTAAATCATACTGCACATTGAAAATAACTGAGACCACTGCTCAGTAAATTAGGAAATTGAATCTCAGAATCATAGTAGTGGGGAATTAACTGGGATTTTCTACCACTCACAAAAGACATTTACCGGATTCACACTGCTTTTTCCCCTAGGCACCTTTTTACCTGAAATGCTCTTACATTTGGAATAAGCAATAATGTTTACAGATGAGACAGCGCTAGAGTGCCATGGTCTATCAATGCAGTCTCTTTAAATTGTACTTTTCGGTGTTTGGTTTGATGTATTCAATAACAATCATACATTAGCATTGTACCATGTAATATATGATAATATGCACAATGAATAATTCATAATTATACATGTTTACTGCTGGATATAAAATGGGTACAATCTTGTGCTAATGTTTCATTCCAGGAAAAACATTTTTATTGCCATTTGGTGGAACATATTATGTATTCTCAGTTTTACAAACCTGAGCATGTAAAAAATAATCACTATCCCAGAGCTGCAATTTTTAAATTCTGAGCATACAGTTAATCGATTTTCCACATTACCAGCACTTCAAAAAATGTGGAAAGCTCTGTGCATGAGTGACTATGTCACATCACAAGATGTCCAATGCACTATGTCATATGTAATTTTTCTTGACACATTTGTATTGGGCATCCTCTTACTTCTCTATGAAAGCATCTGATTGGCTCCCAAGAGATGCTTGGGATGCCCATTTTTAAAAGAGGTGGTGGATGTCTAGGAGAAACCCTTGAAAACAAATGTAGGTATTAGGAAAAAGTAAAAAATAAACAGGACATTTCCATAAAATATATCTAATTATTACAATACAAAAAGGGGGTGGGCTTGAGTATCTTTTAAATGCTATTTTGAAAATGTTAGCTTCAACAAAGATTGAAACAAAAAAGAATTAAACGGTCTGCCACACTGTCCTGTTGCAGGGTATTTTCTTCCCCCTTTATGGAGCTTGGGAGTCATCCTTGTGAAGTAAGTGAAAAGCAGTGATATTCACATGTAGCAGTGCATCGGGAATGTGCATGAACGCATTCTTTCAGCCTGCAAAGCTTGGCTCAAAATCCATTTTGCTGCTCAGCTCATAATGCAATTTAGATGTCAACAGAATGGAAACCTGCAAAAGACAGACTAGTGTGGCTAAATCTTAGATTTGCCATAAACTATCAGCCATTTTTCTCAGAACTGCACAATACTATCGATACTTTTAGATCATTCATTTTTTTTATGGTTAATGATTCCTACAAAATGTTTGAAAATGCATATTCTATTTTGTTATATTAAAAAAAAAACAGCTCCCTGTATTTGCAAAATTTATCAAAATTCTTAAAATGGAACTATTCAGTTGCGTAACTAATGAATGCCTGAGCTCACCATAATCTAGTGTATGCACTCAGATGCCCTTTGGAGTGTGCTGTCAAATCCCTTTACATGACTGCACCTGGGGCTAAAGCGAAACATACTTTGTTCAGTGTGTCCTGCAAACTGCTCAGAGCAAAACGCCACGAAGTTCTGCTCTGCTCATTCTAAACAAGACTGATTTACATAGATACCTTGTAGCTGTGTGCAAAAAACGCTGTTACATGTGACTGTCAGAGACCCTTATACCACAGAAGATGAGGCTTTGACAAGCTAATGTCACTTAGATATGCATTCACCACAGTATTCATGACAAGGCAAAACTATTTAGTCAGACCCCGAGCTTGGCTTTTTGAGTAACTGGGATATTTGCAAAACATAAGGCTAAGTACAGCATATCTTAAGTAATCATGAATATTTATTGCCGGCATATTTTCTCTTAAAAGTTTTCAAATGTATTACAAAATAATATAAATCATACACATATACCATTTTAGGTGATCTCTGCACTTCCTCCCATCCACCCCAAAAAAAACAAACACCATACTTTTACATTCCTGTATGGATCTGTGTAGATTTAGCCAATGAATTGATGATTTGAGTACTAACACATCACTGTAAATTTGTGGGTTAATAGGCTAGAATATGTCGGCGAAGTCGGGGAAGGGGGAAGGGAGAGCCCCCCCTCCCCCCACTTCGCCGACCGGAATGACTGATGAATGATTGTGTGATGTGATTGCATTGGGGTTTCAACTGGTTTTGGAAAAAAGATAAAGAAGGGGACAAAAAAAAAAATAAAAAAATAAAAAAAAGGTTATAAAAAATAAAAAAATCTATCTTAATTAATAAACACAAGAACGATCTGTTTTAGCAAAAAAAAAAAAAAAAAAAAAGGCTAGAATATGTAAAGCCTCACCTCCAAAGTGTTTGGAGGGAAGTTTAGAGAAATAGAAGATATGTTTATGAGGTCAGAGCCTACAAAATGCATCATGTCACTAAAATAATTAAGAAAAAATTCTATTATGAATCTGGGTATGCTTCCAAATCCCAGGTTACATGATTTTTCATCCACATTGCTGCAACGTTGTAATACTGTCATTTTCTATTGACCTGAGCACTAATTCTACCTTTGCAGGGCACACTGATGGAAAAAACACTGATGGCAAGTGAATCTGTTACCTTGGCGAGTGCTATATTGATACCGTGTAGAGGGGGAAAGACAGATTGCATCGGATCAAGTAAGTAGTTTGAGATGAGAAATAGGATAAGCAGTTATAGACTGTTCATTTTGAATTAGAGGTGAGGGTTGCAGTTGCGTAGATAGGTGGGATTTGATGGAGGTCTTTTTCAAATTAAGTGTGATGCATGCTTGTTTGTGGACAGATGGGAGCAGATCAGTAATAAAAGGTGAACTTCAAGAGATATTGGGTGTGGTTATTAGACCACCATTGGCGAATGTGTTATCACATAGTGTCAAATGGGAAGGCTGTGCGATGGGATATTGAAAGTGTAGTTTATTAATGACGATGTGTTTTGAATGAGATATTGTAAAAGCCACTGGTTTCAAATTAAATCCAAATTATTTATAGCCTAGCCTATACTTTAGTGATTTACCATTCTGTATTAGTTTAGTATTTGTTATCATAATAGGCATTAATTATAATAATTACTGTTGCATAGTAATTTTCCCGAGTGTATTGTGTACAGTACAATGTTTCTGCACTTGATGTACCATGAGTCATGGAGTTGGCATTGACATGTTTTGTGCTTTCCTAATTGCTAATCGATAGCTTACGTGAAGAGAAAAGCATCTTTGACTAAAAAGTTACAATGAAACTATTCATCCTGTTAAGCCTTTACAATTTTATCAGCTCTTTCTCACTTGTAAAATATAACGTATTAAAGAGGCCAACTAAAATGTTGTACAACTGCCAACCTCAGCACACAAAATGGGGACAAAATGTTATATTTATAATGACGCGTTAAATAAAAACTAAAAACGTATAACAAATTAAATCATGTAGCATCATGAAGCATATGGCTTCTGTAATCTATTAAACGTTCTACACTAGCTCGGA
This sequence comes from Pelodytes ibericus, assembly GCA_036172795.1. NCBI lineage: Eukaryota > Metazoa > Chordata > Amphibia > Anura > Pelodytidae > Pelodytes > Pelodytes ibericus. The sequence goes on from CM069857.1 coordinate 69,636,038, forward strand.
GTTCACTACAACAACCAACATACAGTTAAAGTGACTGTATCTCCGTAGACTGGTCTTGGAACATACATGTGGACATGTACACAGTGCTTTTTTCACTTTTATGCACAATGTTACTTTATACAACATTTATTTAAATAGCACCACCTATTTACCCAGCACTTGGTACACAGCATGAAAGGGAATTACAATCCAAATTAGATGAACAGAGTCAGACATTTGCTGGAAGTAGACAGAGCCCTAAAAACTCACATTCGAGAGTGATTGAGAAACAGGAGACAAACCATGTGAGTAAAAATGTAATGAAAAGAAGTTGGTCTGGCCAGAGGTTACTTAATCAGTGTTATAATTGGATGAGTTATAGCAATCTTTAAAGATTTTAAAGGATTTTATGACTACAAAGGGAGTTATATGTGCATTGAACGACAGTTGCAGAGATAGGGGGCAGCTTGGGCAAATAGGAAAAACTGATGAAGTTTGAGGAGAGCCTTAGGCTATTTGAGCATGCCAGCGGAGTAAGTGTTGATGAGGGAAGCATTGTAAGGATGGGCTGAGGAGTGGAGGGCTTTATAGACTAGTGTTAGTATTTGACATTTCATCCTAGAGAGAACTGAAATATCATGAAAAACGTGGAACTTCCGTTGTACTGATATTTCTGCTTAACAATTCAAGTATGTAACCCATCCATATGAAGTTCCATGGAGGTGGACAAATATCAAGAGCAGGCATCTGCATTGCCATGCATGGAATGGAGAAACAAAAAAGCTCATTCACTGTCACAAATTAAAATTTGTTACATAATATCACACATTCCACAAATGTTTCTATTGCATAACCTTTCTTAAAATGAAACAAATATTTTTAAATAGAACACACACACATTTACACATTCATATACATGTCCTACCCCGGAGGACACTAACTTCTGTTTGTCAGGTTCAAATACAAACTTCCTGGGTAGTATGAATATAACGATCTGAGAAGACAAATGAAGGTGATCACACAAATCATCATGATCGGAAGTGAATGCTATTGTATGTATCTCACAAGAACCGTTTAGGAGATTAATGTCCCACACATTTCTTGGAGATGACCAAGACAGAGAGCTCTGTATATATACACACACACCCATTACCATGTTTAGCTGGAATATGATTATTGCTCTAGTCCTACATTAACAATAAAGGGTGAGTCGCACCAGATAAAAATCACAACATACTATCGATGAGGTAGGTTACTGCCCACAAATGCAGTGTATGCCACTACATATAAAATCAAGTTTTCTTCCCTCAAACACAGAATCAAAATCAAATTGTATTAATTGCTCATATGTAAATGTGCTTAGATTCATTTGATTTTGTTTGCTTGTTTTTACAGACACAAGTTGGTCTGATTTGTCTGAATTAGGTATATGAGCAGCCAGATGTGTTTTACTGAATGGCTGAATTCAAGCCTCAATGACAGCACAGCATGCCCTACTGCGCCAAGTGTTTAAATTTAACGCTGCACTATTCTGCCAGTCACTGACCTTGGATTGCCCCAGACATGACATGAGCTCTGCCAAGTCGTGATCCCTGATCATTCTGTATTTGTCTTGTTTATAGATCAGATCAGATTATTATATGTCCCCTCATCACTGCATTCAAGACTCAAATCATGAACCAAAATCCGACATTTGTCCTCTAAGGGGGCCTGATCATCTCCTTGTGAGTTTAGATATAAAAGACATATGCACAGGAACCTGATAAAATGTGTGCCCTAGTACATGAAGTGATTCAAGCAACACATCTAATTCTAAGCAATGTGACAAGAGAAAAATAGTTGTCCAAAGACATGATAAAGAAAATATCTAAAAATACAAATCCTTCATCACGCATTCGCATATCATGAAGTACTTTTTATTATTCCGGATAGATTTTTCTGATTTGTCAAGTATGCAATGCAAACCAATGTTCTGCTGAACATTTTAAAAGATAATTACCAAAGGATTATTATTTTGTTCTTAACCCTTCAGGGGCAGGTGACTATTCTGTGCACTAGTTAAATATAACTAAAAAAACACTAAAGAATGTGGATAGGACTTCTGTTAGTAACAAGAAATCTATCTCAAAAGCAAGAGGACTATTAAATAGTTTTATGTAAATGCTTACTAATATAGCACAAAGCAGGTCACATGCATAAGATGAAATGCTTTATATAATGCACAATATTATTCCATTGCTACTAAACTAGAGTGATTTATTCACTAGACAGTTTGATGTGGTTATTCGACAACCATGTTGCAAAAACCTGGGCTCAAGTACCATTAAATCAGGTAATAGTAACATGCCCAGGACGTACTTCAAAACAAGAGTGTATTTAAATGTACCTCTCCTGGTTAAATGTTTGTTATTATAATAAATAGCCCAGTTGAACATTATTTACAATTCTAATATTTTGACCAAAATGCTGCAGTTCCGCTGTCAGTTTTGCCGCAATTATCTGTCTAGTGAATAAATCCCTCTAGGTTTACTTGGGGAAGATAAAACAGTGTGTCATTTGAATACTGACCGATTATGTACAACAACAATTCTAAATGGAAAGGAAAAATACTGAATATAACGTAGCAGAAATAGCTCCACTTTTCACCCGTTGCATTCACTTAATTAAATGAGCATATTAAGGGAGAGAATTCATGGTACAGTTACATTAAAACATATTTTGTCATATTGCAAGAACAGAACACTGGACAACTAGGAATCACTAAAGAGAATAACAACATAAAAGACATAGGGGTCTATTCACTAAAAGCCGAGAACAGTGCGGGGAGGTCAAATTTGACTTCAAAATTCAACCTCCTCTCACTACTCACCAAAAGAAACTCAACCTTGCCAAAGGTTTGGATTGCCCCTTTCCCTGGGCTGAAGATCAGGAGCATGGGCATCACTGATCAGTTAAAGGTAGGGGGTAGGTAGGATTTAATTTTTTAAAATGTATTAACTATGTAGTCAGGGGGGAAGGGTTTTTTTAATTACTTTTTTTTTAATTATAAACATACAAAATATACATTATATTTTTCCTTGTTCACAGTTTGCATTATATATAAATATTTCTCTTAATATAATCTTCATATCAGTATCCATTATAGTTAAAATGAGCAGTCAGGACGTATTAACATTTAACAAACATTAAAAAGCGCCAAGAGACCCATGGAGGGACGTAGCTTAACCCCCCTAAGGTTAGTTTTATTAGTCAATAGTAGACAGGGTATTGGGTTTGGATGAGTTTACATGTCCCTGGGATGACATGTGCGTCTATGCCCAGGTCTTGAATAGTTTCAAGTCTACTTACAGTAGAGTTTTCCATTTATCTCAAATCTCATTGTAGGTAGCTATATTAAAGTTGTTGTAAAATAAGGATTTTTAAATTACTTAGGATGTCTGGCCGAGGACCTTGGGCAGACCCTTGAACAGGGGGGCATGATTTTTAGGGGGTATTAGGGTTATTATTTACTTTGATTCCAGTGGCTTTGGGCAAGCACCCAGAATATGACTTAATAGTGGATGGGGGTAAATTATAACACATCCCGTCACTGTGTGAGAGGGATTAACACAGGGCTCGACAAACCCTCGCCATGGCGACCTGGAAATTGAGCCTGGCGCCCGGGTGCCGTTACCTTCATGTTCCCCTTGCCGCTGCCATTCGTTTTGTTGTTTTTTGAAGAGCGAGGGGGGTAAGTCTGTGCGGATTGCACAGACAGCAAGCTCCGCCCCCTTGCGCAACGCGTGTGTGAGTGCTGGGTGTAGTCACGTGACAACCCAGCACTTAGCCGAAAGAGCAATGAAGATCGGCTGCAGCATGAATGTTCCCCCTCCCCTGCAATGAGGTAAGGCAGCAGGGAGGGGGAACATTCGTGCTGCAGCCGATCTTCATTGCTCTTTCGGCTGAGTGCTGGGTTGTCACGTGACGACACCCAGCAGTCAGAAGTTAAGAAAGGGAAGAAAAAAACTTGTGTATGTGTGAGGTGTATATGTGAAGTGGGGAGGGGTGTATATGTGAAGTGGGAAGGGGTGTATATGTGAAGTGGGGAGGGGTGTATATGTGAAGTGGGTTGTTGTGTGTGTGTATATGTGAAGTGGGTTGGTGTGTGTGTGTATATGTGAAGTGGGTTGGTGTGTGTGTATATGTGAAGTGGGTTGGTGTGTGTGTGTATATGTGAAGTGGGTTGGTGTGTGTGTGTATATGTGAAGTGGGTTGGCGTGTGTGTGTATATGTGAAGTGGGTTGGTGTGTGTGGTGTATATGTGAAGTGGGTTGGTGTGTGTGGTGTATATGTGAAGTGGGTTGGTGTGTGTTGGTGTATATGTGAAGTGGGTTGGTGTGTGTTGGTGTATATGTGAAGTGGGTAGGTCGGTGGGTGTTGTGTATATGTGAAGTGGGTTGGTGGGTGTGTGTGGTGTATATGTGAAGTGGGTTGGTGTGTGGTGTATATGTGAAGTGGGTTGGTGTGTGTGTGTGTGTGTGGTGGGTATGTGAAGTGTGTGTGTGTGTGGTGGATATGTGAAGTGTGTGTGTGTGTGTGTGTGTGTGTGTGTGTGTGGTGGATATGTGAAGTGTGTGTGTGTGTGTGGTGGATATGTGAAGTGTGTGTGTGTGTGGTGGATATGTGAAGTGTGTGTGTGTGTGGTGGATATGTGAAGTGTGTGTGTGTGTGTGTGTGTGTGTGTGGTGTTTATGTGAAGTGGGTTGGTGTGTGTGTTTATGAATTGCGTGTATGTTTGCGTGATTGTCTGGCTCTTAAAATTTTTTGCTGGCTCCAGGAATCAAATTTAATTTGTCAAGCCCTGGATTAACAGGCTAGGGACCCTGGGCAAGTCCTGTTCTGGGAGCTGGGAGACATTTGGCAGGCTTCCAGTCCTGTCAACTCGACAGTTGAACTTCACCTGAAAAGCATTTTTCCTTCCTCCCTTGAAATGAATGGGAGCAGGTTTCATCTGAGGGATGGTAGAGTTTGTCAGAGGTTCGAGGTCGAATTTTAGTGGATAGACCCCATAAAGACCCAGTAGACACCTGTAAGTGTCTTTAACCTTCTCAAGGGTTAAATGAAATGATCCTGTCTAACAGTGTATTTTTCCAGGGGACTACTGATGACCATTCTAGAAAGCAATACACCAGTTATTTGGTTATTATTATTTGAAGAGCCAGAACATTCTTCAGCTGTATTTAAAAAGACTATAAGAGGCAATATCATGGTTAAATCCTAGATACCAATGTCCTACATCATTACTTATTAAGCAAAAGGGAAAACTGGCCCTTACATTTCTATTATCCTTTTGTGCATAACAACTTTAACTTTAGATGTGATTTTATCCTGAGTTATATACAGCGCTTGCCAAGTATTACTAATGCATGAATTCATTATGTGCTACAAGTGTGTTATACAGTGATCAGGTGTACCAGCGATCATTGAAAAAAAAAAAAATAGCCCGGATACTGCATTGTAGTAACCTGTGTTTACTTTCAGCACCAATTCTACCTTTCTTTTATACTCAGTTCTGTTGTGCTGTCCTGGGCTGTTTCTGTTCTGGCTTTTCCATGCAGTATGGCTGTCCAGGGTCCCATTCTATCTATATTCTGCTATTTTTTTGGTGTGATGGCTTGGCAGGTAATGAGGAATATCTGAGTCACATAAATAGTACTTTCTGCAAAAGACCAGGGGAGATTCTTTCCAGCTGCCAGTTGCTCATATTTTATTACAAACAGCTGAAGGCAAAATAAGTTTGCTCTAACAGCAACTAATTAGCCATTTATTAATAGTACTATCACGTATACTTTATATGCATGCCATCTACTCAAACCTGGAGTACTCTGGTAATTTACAGCTCCACAAAAGAACATTTTGAATTCAAGGGACATGACTCCAAGTAATTCAAATTATAGAAGAATTACAATACTTTTGGCTAAACCATGAGATGAAAGCCTTAACCTATTCAATTAACTCTACCACAGTGAACCAAGGGGTAGACTGAAAATACATATTGCTAAATATTACCGAACAGGGACATAGATTACATAGTGGATAGGGATAAATGCTTTCACAGAAAAAAAAAGTCTGGTGGAGATATTTTTACCCCAAATGTTATGAGCTAATCCCATTTACAGATTAATTTATATAAATCTTTAGCTCACTCTGTTCAAGAATTTTCCATATCTGATGTCTATTCCCTAGATAGTTACTTGACCAGGGAAAAGCAAATTTGAGGCCAAACTAAGTGTGAAATATTTTTCGGCCTGTCCACCTTCCAAACCCAATTATTAATCCTTTGTTTGTTGCGATCCCCTCAGTTCACTTATTAGTGAATAGAATCTTCTTTCTCAACCACCCTTAATGTCCACCCTTAATGTTCCATTCCATTTGGAATTTCATTTGCAGTCACTTTCAAGCCAGTATCCCACATTTGCATCTCTTTTAAAAAAACATGCTTTTCTTATATCAAACATAATAAAAGCTATACACAAAAACTCAAAAAGAAACAATATGCTAGTATTTCTCCTTGGCTCTATCATTATAACGGAGCAATGATGCTTGCTGATTTCAATTATCGAACTTTGCCAGTTAGACAAATATTAAAGTAAAGTAGTTGTGCACAATATGCTTCTGTACGCACATGTCTAATAACTTGAAAGCAACTACTAGTGTATCATTTGATGCAGTGTGCGCAAGCAAGGCATTTTCTCACATCATAATATGCAATATGTTGGAAATGGAAAGATTCTAGTGCATGCATGACTAAAAACATGCAATTATAACTACCCAAGGACAATAATAATCTAGAAACTCTCTTTTCCTTTCTATTTTTTTTTTTTATAAATTAGAAAATGTAGTTTGGCCACCATATTTGGAAGCTAAGACACTTCATATTACATATTTAAATTATAAAGCTTATGCACTTACAAAATGACAAAAGTGTAAAACTTGTTTTAAACATAAGTACTCACAGTATTCAATGCCTAGAACAATGTCCCTGAAATATGTTCTAGCTTGCTCTTCTGAAAAAGGCTGATCCCTGGGCACCTCCATGACAGGCCTAAAAGAAAAAGGAGTTTAAATTAGCATATCATTTGGTCTGCTCACACTGAATTATTAGCTATGAGTGAACTGTATTTATTTTTCTGAGACATTATTAACCCCTAAGTGACAAGACATTTTCACCTTGACTTTCCCTTGGTGACAATGGCTGTATTGACATTTCTGGGGTGTTTGTGTTTAGCTGCAATTTTCTTTTTTCTCACATACTGTACCCACACAAATTATATGTTGTTTTTATCGTCATAAGAAGGGCTTTCATTAGATACCATTATGTTCATCATATCTTATAATTTACTACAAAAAAAATCATAAAATATGATGAAAAATTTAAAAAAAAACACTTTTTCTAACTTTGACCTAAAATATAATTTAGACAAATACAATCATTAAAAAAGACCCCGTCTAAATGGTTTCTAAATGTTGTCCCGAGTTCAGAAATATGCAGGTTTCCATTATTTTTTCGGTATTTTTTGCGAGTTATGGGGCAAAAACCAAAAATAGTGTTTTGACCTTTTGACCCCAACCCGAACCCAAAATGTAACCTTAACACTAAATTTAACCCCAACTCTAACCCTTATGCTATCCCTTAATATATTTTAATTTAATTTCAACCCTATCCCTATGCTAAAAATTATTTAATTTTAACCCTTTAGGCAAATTTAACTACATAACCAGTTTTTATTTAATTAAATATTTATTTTTATTTTTTCCCATTGCTATGCTACTTAACTACCACTAGGGGCAGTCAAGTAGCATATTCAGAGCGACGGAAGTGAAGTTACTTTCACTTCCGAAGCTCAGACCTCCAGAGGACATAGCCATATTGACGGAGCATGCTGCTCCGTCAATATGGCTCCCACGATCGCTCCATGGGGCGATCGTGGGTGCCCCAGAAAATAAATTTCAGTGCTGGCTATTGTCTCGACATCGAGGCAATAGACCAGCACTGTTAAATCAGTTTTCGCGATCGTTGATCGCGAAAACCGCTTGATTCACCGCAGGACGTGCCAGGCACGTCCATTGTCGGGAACAGAGTTACGTCCATTGTCGCGAAGGAGTTAAAAGAAAAATCAATTTTAGTGTAAAATATATCACAATATAACTTTTGATAATGCACTGGTCACACAAAACCTGCAATTTCAATCTCTGTGTAGACTTCTCACAGATCTAAAGAGCATAACACTGAATATCTATCGTAAATTGTTCTAGTGCTCAAAATTGTAGTTTCAAATATTTAATTTTTCTAGAATTAATTTTTGTTCCGGTGGTTTAACATACCCTTTACGTAGCAGGTCAAACACTACAAGAGAGAGAAAATAAACAGGAATAAATTAGATCTGTTTTAACGTAGATGCACACTCTGAAAATAAGAATTACATAAAATTCTTAAATACACAAACAGAACACTTTGCGCAGTGAACATCATTGGTTTCATACGTACAAGATCCTCTTTAGTTTATATAAATTATTAATCATTTTATTATCAATGATATTACATCACACAATTTGTCAAGATTAAAAATTATATACAAGTAGAAATACTTTCTGCATTGTCATAGGAAAATGGATACATAAAAAATAAAAAAAAAAAACACTGCAAAGCTCTCTATGCTTTCCCTAAACGCTCTGCTGAAACAAAATCCATTCTAATGAACCAATGCATTCACTTAGCAGAAACATGTCTGATTTAACAGCCAGTGCTGTCTGACTCATTATCTACGCATCCTACTGATGTTGTAATGGGACATAACACAGGCATCAACGAAAGCAAAACAATATTGTTCTATTCACACAGAGCAACAAATGTTGATCTTCCCAATATTTGCTCATTTTGTGACATCACGCGCAAGAGTCATGTTAACCAAAGTGTTCTTAATTCATGAGCAGAATAATTTTAATCTCTCTGAAGAGTAATAAACAAGCACATAATTAGCTTACTGCTCTTAGCTGCTAGGTCTATATTGAGTAAGTCACTTAATTGTTAAGGAGACACTCCTAGTAGAAAAGGGTGAACGGCGTCTTGAAGGATGACAGTTAGCGTTGATAGGGGCCTACCTCAGCTTCTATAAAGAATACACATTTGTTTATTATCTTTTTATATTATTTATAAAAGTATTTTACCAGGAAAGACGCATTGAGCATGTAACATTTTACGTTCTTGCTTGCGAACAATCAGGCATGACATAATAATAAAACACTAAAAGTATTCCTACAAAAATTAGGTTTCTTTTTAAATGTAGTGACGTGAACTAAAGGTTAAACCGGTTATACTTTTCTTACAGAAATTTTGTTTTAATGCAGTGGGTTAAGACAAAAAAAATCTTGCATAATAGAAACCTCCTAGCCAATAAATATAGCAAAGTTACATAGTTACATAGTAATTTAGTTTGGAAAAAAAAATACTTGCATGCATCAAGTTCAACCCTTTTCCTAATCCTTGCCTAACGCTGTTCATCCAAAAGAAGGCAGCTGTAAAGATCCCTCCTGCTGTTGTAGACTAATTCTCCTTTCCTCAAGTCTTAGTCAGTGGCCTCTTGTTCTTTTTACTGTTAATGAACATGTTTTCAGAGAGCACTTTGTATTGGCCCTGTACATATTTATTTAACATTATCATATCCCCTCTAAAATGCCATTTCTCTGGTGTGTACAACTTTAACATTTGTAGCCTCTCTTCATAGCTAAAACTTTCCATTCCATTCCCATTTAGTTGTGTAGCCCTCCTCTGCACTCTAGTATTTCTTTAGACAAGGTGCCTGAATTGGACCACATACTCAAGGTGGGGTCTTACCATGGGCCTGCAAAGAGGCAGAATAATATTTTACTGCTTTTAATACATGGCAATTTCTTATACAGCTGGCACTGTGCCCAGTGTATATTTCCCCAAGTAAACACAATTTAAACTATATGTTGCACTGAGCTTTTGCAACCCAGGGCATTTCCTGTATTTTAAACCCTGGCACCGCCAACTTTAAAATGTAAAAAACACCCACATATGTGCCCCCCAGACTTGCAATGCATTCCTGAATTTGACATTCTCCCCAGGAGGTGGGGGGGGTTTGGGTACTCGGCAGGTATACGGGAACATTGACAGGGGAGGGGCAAAACATTGCCTCACTTGAGCAGACTATACCTCCATGCATGCTTCGCATGTCAGCACCCAAGATGATAGAGATCTACAGACTTTATTACCCTAATTAATTTTGTGTCATCGACAAACACTGAGACACTGCTCCCTATGCCCACTGGGAGATCATTAATAAACAAATTAAAAATAAGAGAACTCAGGACAAATCCCGGAGGTACTCCAACATCTGCCAAGATTGAGAACCTCCCTTTTACTAGCACTCTTTGCATTCGATCTTCCAGCCAATTGCTAATCCACACACAAACATTTGCCCCAAAGCCTATTTTAGTCAATTTGTACAATAACCTTGTGTGTAGAATCAGCTTCCTAAAAGGCAATTACGTTAGCTTGACAGGCTCTGTATTTCACAAAGTTAGGTTGGCTCCTGCTAATGAAATTCCTGTTCAGGATGACAGGATGATTTAATATAATCCCTTACCGAACCTTCAAACAGTAGATGTCAAGAATACAGGTCTGTAATTGACCAGCTGGGATTTTGATCCCATTTTAAATATGGATATCCTGTCTTGCCAGGGCCTGGCTTAGCTCTTTAAGTACCCGTGGGTGTATACCATCTGGCCCCGGGGGGGTTTCTACCTCAACACCATGTAATTGTTTTAACAAGTGTTATGACAAATGTAATTGCCCCACTCTTATTCAATCTGATAACTTCAATAATCTAGAGATCAATCCACCTACAATTCAACGACATAAATAATTTGATTAAATGAAAATAACCTTTCAGATGGTGTTTTAAATTATTATACCATGAATTAAAACAGTTACTTGAAATTCTCATATGGTTAAGAAAATAATCTCTACATTTTAAGCACACTGCATCTTATTCTGCTGTACCCAACTCAGTCACAGAAAAGTAATGACCATAACCAAATATACATACATATGCAGTGTGCAGACATCTTCCCAAGATCATGATCATAATACAGTCAAATTGCAGCATACGGAACAAAAATCAGCTTGACATAAGTCATGAAAATAAATCAAATGAAATGACTGCTAATCCAATTACTGCCACATCATATTTAGTTAATGCTACACTTGTGTTCTAGCAGAAACATTTTAAAATATACGTCTTAGGAAAAGAGAATATCTCTTACCCATATAAAGATTGTCTTCAGCTGGATCATCTAGCACCTAAAAAAAAAGAAAGCATAAAATATGAAATATCAGACAAAAAAAACAAGCAAACACGTTAGCAGCCAGGTGAGTAGCCGCCCCAGCACAGTTGGGCGCCAGGACACTAGGAAGGCTAGACAGGTACTGGTGGTTGGGGATTCTATTATTAGGAAGGTAGATAGGGTGATATGTCGCCAGGACACCGAATGCCAAACTGTATGTTGTCTCTGGGTGCTCAGGTTCGGCATGTTGTTGACCAGGAAGGCAGATTATTGGGAGGGGCTGGGGATGATCCAGCAGTCTTAGCACACATTGGTATTAATGACAAAGTAATGGTAGGTGAGGGGTCCTTAAAAATGATTTTAGGGAACTAGGAAATAAGCTGAAGGAAAGGACCTATATCAGGTAGACAGCGGGATCTTAGGGAGATGAATGCGTGGCTGCAAAGGTGGTGTAAGCAAGAGGGATTTGGGTACGTGGAGCACTGGGCAGACTTTGTAGTCAGCTACAGACTCTATGGAAGGGATGGACTGCACCTCAATGATGAGGGGGCTACAGGGTTAGATGAGCTTTTAAACTAGGCTCTAGGGGGGAGGGTCAAGATCAAAATGAAGCAATGGCAGCTAGAGTAGATTGGAAGGTGGGTCTAGCTATGGGAAAAAGGAGGAAAGCAGGGGTGGGGTTAACATAGATCATAGGGAGGTACATACAATTAAACCTGCGGGCATTAAGTGTTTGTCAACTAAACAGAAAATGGATAGTAATCTTAAATGTCTTTTAGCAAATGCAAGAAGCTTGAGAAACAAAATGGGTGAGCTGGAGATACTGGTAAATGCTGAACAGCATGATTTAATCGGAATCAAAGAAACGTGGTGGGATGAGACCCATGACTGGTCAGTTAGTTATCAGGCTACTCACTTTTTAGAAAGGACATGTAAATGTAAAAGGGGGAGGGATTTGTCTATATGTAAATTCTAAATTAAAGCCCAGTATTAAAGGTGTGCATGATGAAACAGGAACTAATGTGGAGACACTGTGGGTGGAGATTAGCATACACTAAATAGAGTTGCACATTACTTGTAGGTGTATGCTACAAGCCACCAAGTATTAGCATTGATGGAGAAGATCAGCTTTTATTACAAAAATGCTGCAAATCTAAATTAAGTTTTAATCATGGGAGATTGCAATTGCTCAGATATGGATTGGAATTGTGGCACTAGTACTGCTAAGGTCAGCAAGTTTCTGAACCTGCTTAATAACAAATTTATGGCACAATTAGTAGACACCCCATGCAGCCTGTCTGGATTTGGTAATAACAAACAATGAGGAGCTTATCTCAAACATCCAAGTAAGAGAACACTTGGGGAATAGTGACCATAACATGGTTTCGTTTGAGAGTAATAATGATAATGCTGATTCCTTGCTTTTATAATGTTTGAATGCCATTTGCTTTTTGATAAAATTGGTAACTACGCCACCAAAACCCTTAATTTTAGAAGGGCCAACTTTGATGGACTAAGAGCATCGATTGAACATGTAGACTGGGAACGACTGTTTTCTGGACTACACACAGAAGACAAGTGGAATTCCTTTAAGAACACATTACAAAACTACACATCCCAATATATATCTTTGGGAAACAAATACAAAACCAATGTAGCTTACTGGTAACGTGAAAAAGCAAATGGCATTCAAACATTATAAAAGCAAGGAATCAGCATTATCATTATAGAGTACAAAGATGCCAAGAAATAGGCAATTAAAATGGCTAAATTGGAAAATGGGAAAAGGATTGCTAAGGAGAGTAAACTAACCCCAACATTTTTTATACGTATATAAATGGGAAAAAAGCTATTGGCAGAAAATGTTGGGCCCTTCCCAAATGGGAAATTTGGTTTGTGAGGACAGAGAGAAAGCCGACATTTTAAATACTTTTTTTTCTTCTGTTTATACTAAGGAAGAACCGATGGATGAGCCCGTTACTGGAAGTTACGGGACAGTCACCGCAAACATGGGTTTGGCTGACACAGGAAAAAGTGCTTAAGCAATTAAACTCTGTTAAGAAAGACAAGGCCCCGGAGCCAGATGGTATCCACCCAAGGGTCCTTAGAGAGTTAAGCATAATTCTGGCCAGACCACTATCTTTAGGGATTCTTTCAGTTTAGGTATAGTGTCAAGGCGAAAGGCGGATGTCATTCCAATATTTAAAAAGGAATCAAAATCTCTGCCGGGTAATTATAGGCGAGAGTGCTTGACATCTGTAGTGATGAAATTATTTGAAGGATTGGTAAAGTGTACACTCAAGAATGCAACTTGAATCAGAATATAATTAGTAAAAGTCAACATGGTTTAGTGAAAGACAGGTCTTGTCAAACAAACTTAATGAGTTTAAAAAAAAAAAGTTTAGTTCTCCTTTAAATATCTCTGGTCTTTACTACTGCTGTTTTATCATTTTTATAAAGTGGCATGGAAACAAGATCGCAATGAAAACAATGAATAACGGTAATAGTACAGAATCATTGTAAAGAGACTGGTTAAGAAAAATATCTTCAATTATAGAGCTGAAGAAAAAAAACAGGACATGAAACATTACACTAGATAAAATCTTTATTACTTTTGAGCACAGAAATAATGAATACTCCTAATCTGCTTTCAAAAAATACTCAGTCATTCAAAATATGCACATTTCTTATTAAACATTAGGTGCATGAACCTGTGTACATCTCATTAAAGATGTCCTGCTAGCTAGACTAAATATTCTTTTAAAAGGACATTTCATAATTACATTGCCAAAACAATTAGTCAAGCATAGTGAATGGACTTTATAAATCCCAGCTTAGTTTATTAAGATTTATTTTTTGGAATATTAATAGGAATGATTTCAGGATGGCTGTGGCTCTGTTATTTCTCCCAAATATGAAGGAAAACAAGAAACAAAAAAGGGTTTAACTTGATGGATGCAAGTTTCTTTCTGTTATTGTTTTATTTAAAAGGTCTCTTTATTCAGTTTTACATTAAACAAAACATTAATACACACATTTTAGGCATACTTATTTCATAAAAAAGAGAAAAAAAACTTCATATAGCACAAGAAAATAAATGCCTTTATACAAAAATTTAAAAAATTGCAGATAACATTAGTAGAGGAATAAGAGGATGGAGAATGTTTAGCCCATGTGTCCAAGTCAATATAATTCAATTCAATTATATTTTCATCATATTATATCTATCAATGTTTCCTGCCCACTGTTTCCATATTTCTTAATTCTTAAGGGAATTCAGATAAGGACAGCTAAGATCTTTTTCCATTGTAACTTGCATAACTATTTTAGTTTAAGTGTGGTAAGATCTTCAATCATTACAAATCAATTAATCCATAGATCTCGGATACCTACACACCACCACCACCATATATCCAAAAAAAGAGCCCTCTTGACTATTACATCTCCAACTTTTTGAAGAGTCAGAAAGGTTAAGTTTAGCAAGTCAAGTCGGGCCCAGATACCACCTAGTGAATAAATTAAAATTAATAATGTCATGCAATTATTCTGATTAGTGGTTCTATACATTTTTATTTTTTTAAATGATATTTATACCATTTAGAGTTTTATATGTGGCAGCTTAGTCCCCCCCCCCCCCCTTAGCGCCCCCCCCCCCAAAAAAAAAAACTATATAGTCTGTATTTTTCCTATTTGTCTGTTGCCCTAGATAGTACCCTTTTAATCTCTTAGTATTTTCAAATAGTTTTAATTTTCTTATGGACATTTGGGTGCATTTCACCCAGGTATCTTATAAGGAAAAAAAAATATTCGGAAATATTGGAAAATATCTGCACTTGTTAGATTATATTCCTGCGCCAAATGGCGGAAAGATTTAACAGATCCTTCTTCAAAAGTTGTTCTATATATCAGATTCTCTACAGTCCATCATTGCATGATTTGGGGGCTGCATCTTCTATACATGGGTTATTATGCTGGCCAAATATATTTATGTTTAATCACAGGGAAAGACAGACCACCACATGATATTTTCTTGAAGCGAAGCGGTTGATTAATTTTTATTCCCTTTCCAAATAAAGGAAGATAAACTAGTTTGGAGCATATCTACCCAGAAATGTCTAATGAAAATAAGTGTTCATCTCTGCAAGAGTTTACTACTTGATTTATTGCCCACCAGGTTATCATTAACTGCTTCCAGTTGATAAGTTGTTTTTAATAAATAAACGGTATCAGATCTTGTATGTTGCTAGTTACCATTATTCCTAGTATTTCAATTGTAGGATGAGATTAGAAAATAAGGTATTACATACATACTGAAACTGTTACAAGAAAAATGATAAAACAGATCTAAACTGTAAGTACATACCTCAACCAGTCTCACAATATTAATATGATCTAATTTTTTCAAAATAGCTATTTCTTGATAAACTCTCTCCAATGGGGCCATTGGTTTTGTCTGGTCTCCAGACGCAGTTTTCGATCCTCTGGGTGGTGGTCGGCCTTTGAAGAAGACAGAAAGAGCAAATAAATCAAACAATGGAATTTGTGAAGTGAGTTTTCTTTAGAACGGTCATAATATATGTAATCAGATACTTACTCAACATGACTAGTGATTGCTTTGAATCAAGAGTGAGCAGGGGAGACCTGGTAACTTTTGGCCTGTGGCTCAAAAATGATTTAATGGCCCATAGACATATATCATAGAAAATATAGTCTCTATTGCCCCTTTATCGCCTCCTCTGTGTATGTGGATACAGTGAGGGACTTTCAAAATGCACTGAGGCATTTAGAAGTGGAAAGTGGTGCCAAGGCCACTGAGTCAGATGAAAGAGCAGCCTGGGTGGCAATTGCCCCCAGCCCTCCTTGCCAGCCACCCATGTGTGAGTGATAGGATTTTTTTTTATCAGATGTTTAGTCAACATGTCAAGTTTTTTTCACAACAGTAAGGGCTACAATATTCTCTCCATTGAAAATAAGTTGATCAACTGGTTAACCTCCAGCTGTTGTCGGATTAGAATATCTTTCACCTTACTCAGACAGATGAAAATAGCCAAGCATAACAAATCTTTAAGAAGATTACTTTTTTAACTGCTATTTTGGTCTAGATATTACAATTTGTTTATGCATTTACTGTTCACGGTTTAGTGACTAAAAACCCAGTGTCTTTAAGTTTTTGTATTCTGGCCTCTTTTAATGAGAGATAAATAATGGACTAAGTCATTTGTATATTTCCATTTAACAGAGAAAATCAAGTAAACAATATAATGAATGGAACAGTTTGGCTGGATATCTGTGCAATTGTCAATTCCTATGTTTTTCCTAAATTTATATCCCCTTGTTGCAGCAAGAACAGAAACATTTGGATTATGGCCTACAAAATAAATTCCACATTTCCCTTCACCTGTTCTATTTGCTACAACTGTCTGTATTTTTCTACAATACAAAGGTGAAATATTTTACACCCACATGTTGCAGAGGGAATATTCTGCAAACAGTCCCAGAGAACACATGCCGTTTAACCTTGTGGCATTTAGAACCCTCTTTGCAGTGCTATTAACAAAAAACGGACAAGTAACATACGAAAATCAGGCATTGATAATAGTCTAGACTGCCCTTATGGGTGGGACCCGTTTGGTATGCCAATGGAGAGCAATAAAACGGAGTATGTTACATTTTAAAGGGCTTACTATTTGTGCCAATGTCCATTCTTAGTGGGGATTCCAATAATTTTTTGTGTGTCCATGAGTTTTAAGGGTATGCCCAGACACGGGCATATTCATTCAAGTAGGATAAGATAAGAAAATAAGTCATTACATATATATTGAAACAAGTAAAGCTGTATCAAACGTAAAAGAAAAAAGCTGTAATAGAAGCAGTAAATGATTGTTATAAAGACTAGAATCCAACATTTGTTATTGACTAAGTACCAAAAGGTGCAAAAATGGATCTTTGCAAAGACATCTACATATCCAAAATACTACTTTTTTCACATTTAATAAGCTAACACTATCAGGCATCCAACAATTAGAATACATACGTGGAAAGCCGTATTGTTTTAATAACCTCTTTTTGGAAAGAACCTTCATGGCCTAGAGAAAAAGGAGAAAACAAGGATCATAAGGCAGACATTGAAAGAGCTTGTAAAACATATTTATTGAGCGCTAAGAGGAGTAATGGTTACACATGGGTTACATCTAATGGTATAAGAGTTTTACTAAGTAAAACGCTTCCCATCTCAATTCCCTGCAATTCTCTCTTTATTGAGTAGACACTTAAATGGTAAATTTATATTTTATTAGATCCAGCATTATTCTTCTTTACTTAGGACGACGCTTACACCATTAGATGTAACCCGTGTCACTTTTTGTGACTGGAAATCGGTTGTTTTATTCTGCCGTTTCCTGTTACGGTCTACACTTTATTATATTCCCTACTGGCGCAGACTTGAAACAACGCAGACACACACACACTTACAAATTTCAACAATAAAATGTCAGCATTTCTTTTGTGCAGGGCAGCTTCTCAGTCTTTTGTCAAAATAAGAAAAGCTAAATTTCAGCAAAAGATAGTCATTCAAAATGATTACACAATTGGCCAGTCAATTCGAATTTTCTTTTGACAAACAATTATTATGGTCTCAAGTGTTTGTGTGCATTTTTCAATAAATGCTGAAAAACACATGAGTGATGTGTAATATTTGTCTTCTATAGTTATTGTTTACAGTGCACCAAGACTACTGTCAATTCAAGGTGGAGTAACTTCTGTTCCTATATGCGTACCTCCTAAATGTCCATATTTTCTTGACCCAAATCCCTCTATCCAGCTTTTCCACCCTGAGGTCCCTCTTTTCTAGAAGAACAGAATTGTGGATGTGTATTAAAGCACCACAGAACTCCACAGCACCGACGCTTACAATACAGTGTGTGTTAACTGCAGTAAATGAATTAAATGTATTAATTGTTTGCAAACTTACTTTATTTTCTTATATTTGTAACTTGGCAAGTCATTTAGAACTATCAATTGGTCTCTTAAAAACTTCCTTGTAATGCCCCACCCATAGCCACACCCTCAAACACTCCCCCTAAAAAAGGGTCCCTCTGGCATTTTGGATTGTTGGGAGGTATGCCTATTTGTTATATATAAAGGACAGACAGATGTCCATTACACAGACAAAATTGGTTTCAATATTCATGTATTACTGAAAAAAGTAAATCTAGAATCTCTAATAAATGTATGTGTCAGGAGAAACACCCACTACTTTATTTTTGTTCCATAAAAATGAGGGGGTGTTTGGGGGTGGGAGGGAAATTGGGTTGCAATACGCAGGATATTATCTCAACAATGTTTTTTAAAAAAAAAAAAACTACGAGCTCACTTTGTAGATCATTAATGTAGTACTCCTCAGACCGGTGCTCACACCTGTAAAACTCTCCAAAAAACAGCATGCAAAGAGGCAGGCACTTCAATTCCAGAGGTAAACGTAGAAAAATGTTTCCTTTTTATTCTTCGTCCTTGGACCATTTCAAAGCAAATAACATCAAAATAAACAATCAAAAGGTGATAATCAGCAAACAGAGAGAGAGAGTAAAACTAACATGGACAGCTTTTGACAACGCACGTTTGTGTGAAACATTTTAAGCGTGCCTCCAGCTTAGTTTTACTCTCTCTCTCTGTTTGCTGAGTATCACTTTTTGATTGTTTATTTTGATGTTATTTGCTTTTAAATGGTCCAAGGACCAAGAATAAAAAGGAAACATTTTTCTATGCTTACCTCTGGAATTAAGGCATGCCTCTTTGCATGCTCAATAATGTTATACCCTTCCTCCTTTTTAGGGAGCCAGTACACACAGGCTGATTTTAACTACTATGTATATAAAAAAAAAAGCGTGGGAAAACGGGGCAGCTGCCCAGGGCCCATTCATTCCTGGGGGCCCAAAGCAGCTGCCCAGTGGGCCCCCACTGCCCGCGTGACTGTCTCACACGGAGACAGTCACTTTGGGCAGCAGTGGCAGACCGCATCCAGCTTTCTGTCACAACAGCCGGAAATGACGGCGAAGTCATTTTCCGGCAGCTGTATTTCCTGCACGCAACTGTCCAGCACTTCCGCCGGGACTTCTATGATGGAAGCCGGAAGGGCACATGACCTACCGGCTTCCGTCATAATAGACGGAAGTGTCGGGCAGCATGGAGGATGTCTGCATGTATGTACAGACATCCACCGGCTGCCCCCACTAGCCACCAGGCAGATTGGCTATGTTTGGGGGAGGGGGAGGGAGGGAGGAAGGAAGGGGGTTGAGGGAGGGGGCAGAGCCAGCACTGGGCAAGTCTGGGGGAGGGAGGGGGGAGAGGCAGCATAGGGCAAGTCAGGGGGAGGGGGGAGAGGGAGCATTGGTTAAGTCTGTGGGATAGGGGCAGCACTGGCTAAGTCTGGTGGGCTCATGGCTGTGGGGGGCAGATGGGGCAAATAAAAGGAAATAAAAACAAGAAATGCATTTTTATATCATAATTTTTAATAAATATAAAAAAATAATTTACATGTGAATATATACAAGTCTTATATTCAGGTTTTTAGTTTTTTTCCTAAAGGAATATTCAAAGTTTGGGGGGACGTCTTATAATCAGGGTCATAGAAACATAGAATGTGTCGGCAGATAAGAACCATTCGGTCCATCTAGTCTGCCCAATTTTTCTGAATACCTTTATTAGTCCCCCGTTCCCGGTCTTATAGCTAGGATAGCCTTGTGTCTATCCCACGCATGCTTAAAATCCTTGACTGTGTTTACCTCTACCACTTCTGCTGGAAGGCTATTCCATATATCCACTACCCTCTCCGTACAGTAATTCTTCCTGATATTACTTTTAAATCGTTGCCCCTCTAATTTAAGACTATGTCCTCTAGTTGTGGTAATTTTTCTTCTTTTAAATATACTCTCTTCCTTTACTGTGTTGTAAAACAGAAAATAGATAGGGTCGTCTTATATTCGAGCAAATATGGTACAAGCAATTAATGCAACTGAATTAAAAATAATTTTTTACTTTTCTCCTTTAGTTTTTCATTAAATCTTCATTAAATCCTTCATTATTCTTAAGCTACTGTCATCCAGTATTAGTCAGTCAATTCTTTGATGCAGCTCTCCATATAGTTTTCCGGTCTAATCACATTGAGAAATGTTAGATTTATGTAGATTAGGAGAAACAAACAGCTTCGTTTGTGTGCTGCCCTTGCCCTATCTCAAACGTGCATTCACATATATGTATCAGCGGCTGAACATATAATATAGCTGGTCTGAAAGAATATAAGAAAACTAGGTCAGATACAAAAATTCCCTGCTGATCCTGTAAATATTGAAAGATGTTTGCAAGCCAGAGCCATATATCAGATAATTATGTTTGCTTACAATGTTAATGTATATTAAGCAATTTACATTTTGTAATCTTATAGTCAGTAGGTTCTATCTTCTGTTTTTCCATGATCTCATTGTATGCACTCATGAGTAATGTAACCTCATCCAGCCAGGCAATGGATTAGCTATCAAGAATCCTATTACTTTGCTATGATTTAGAGTGCTCAGAAATAGGAGGGATTTTTTTATTTATTTTTTGCTGTAATGCTTATTTTTTCCTGCCACAGTTGAAGATATCTTGCTCAACATTTCTTTAAAAGCACTCTCTCAACCTAAACACTGCTTACACTGTGACTGTGGTAGATAAAAACCAAAGTTTTAAATGCATCTGTGGAGTCTCCTGGTTATGACATCACCCTGCAGCTTGGCATGCAATTTACGTGTCTCCAACTGAAAATTTGTTCAATTGCGTATCAATCCACAGGTGATGTAATTAACAGTATTTAAAACATATAGTTCTCTTATTTTATGCATGTGCGTGCAATTCTGTTAACACGACAAAGATTATTTTTCAGAATTGTTATTATTCTCTACATTCACAGTATAAGCAATGTTTAGGTTGACACACATCCCTCTGCCATGTTTCCTAGCATATCACATCTTCAGCATAAAACCAAGCATCTGTTATAATTACTAAAAAATGGAAACCCAAGATCCTAAGATTCATTTCTACCTTGTACACATGGAAAACACAACCCCGGGGATAACTTCTCGAAGTTTAACCAATTTTTTTTTCAAATAATAAAATAAAGAAGAGATTAGCTCTGATGGGTACCTTGGTTGGAAGCAGGAGGACACCCAAAGATCAGAGAATCCAGCACAGTCAGGTGTGAAGAATCAAATAGACAGACATAGGAATGTATTCTAGTTTAATACCGTACTTAGTGCCGGTGTCCATTTATGATCAATATGGAGTCACACATGCTCCAAGAAGTCTGCAGCTCCATCCTTAAAAGGATCAATTATTGAGTGTTTGTCGAAGTTACTTAACCTACATTTGGACTGTGAAGCAACCGCTGTTTCTTTTCATCAAGAGCTCAATATCTGGACATTCTCGGCCTGTGCTCACGAGTTCACTATTTTGAATCTGCCGATTTTGTTTTCAATTCCAATATAATTTTACTTCTTCAATGGATAGGAGATGGATGTGTAAATGTACTGCACTTCTAAGACCTGAAAAGGGATTTTGTAAAAGCCAACCTTCTTTTGGTAATGCATAAGCAGTCAGTTGATAAGAAAATATCCGCAATGACATTATATTGCAAATTCCTTTATATTACAGAGCTTAGGAATTGTATTTTAAGGTTCAGGTATTGTATTAGCACATTTCATTCTGCCTTAACATTCCCAAGAGCCAAACTGGGGCTTAAACAAAAGAATAACCACAATGGAAAATTGATTAAATTATGCCTGGCTGACTAACAAACCCGACACTGTATTTGTTCATTTCAATCAGCCTCTACTGCAACTTAATCTGTAACAGAGCAGTAGAAATGGAGGGAAACGCTGAGGTATCTAAGCAGGATTTCTAAAAACACTACCGTTATACCAGCATGTTGTTGTTTTTCTATACAATTGGGGATAAATAAAAACTATTCAATTAAGCACACTATAGGAGCAGAGTTGATCTATATACCAGGACTATTTATAATATATTGAAAAATAGGTAAATGATAGGATATTATCCCCTCTAGAAAATTAAACAAGATTAGGAAGGTAAGTCCATAACTTAGATTTTATGCTTTATATAAAAACAACAAAAAAAAGATAATATATCAAAAAATATTTTTGAAAAAGGAAAAAATTTCCAAAAATGTAAATCATATGAAGAAGTGAAATAATAAAAAAGACCAAATTGATCTGTTTAATTCATGCAGGGTTAAAGGGTTAAGGCAGATTGCATATATAAATGTCAACCACTCATTGAGCTTTGTGTAGAATAGTGTGTATGTATCAACCTAGAAAGAATATTCTGCAATAAACATCATCCATTGTTTAAGTCAGTGTTAGAATTTAGATCTAGTCATCGCTGTCAAATGTTGATACAATATATACCTTCCCACTGACTAAACAGATTATGGATACATACATATTTGAAGAACAGTACAATGTAACTGAACTCGCAACTACACTGCATGCTCTCTCACAACACATACTATCGATCATAGAAGCAGACCATGCAGTGTGCATTCTGGGCAGACTCATGAATATATATTACACTATTTTCACAAGATATGCTCCCACTTAGCTTTGTACCAGAGCTCCCAGTTTACATATAGGATACATATAGTTCTAAACTCTGCATGTGATATGGTCTTCAGGAAATAATATAGGCAGTTAATGGCTGACTGATCGCCTAAAATTATAAATTAGCATACACTTTTTTTTTCACTTATTCATATTCTATTTTTTCACATTTGTTTGCATGGTAAATATTTATTTTTTTAAATAGTTTTTGGAGTTATCAGATTTTTTTTGATTCAACAATTTGAAGGAGAAATACCTTTAAAAAGGTTAATAGATTTTATGCTTATTTAAATTTCTAACCTAATAAACACAATAGAACAGACAACACCAACACCTGGTTTCTAAAGGTAAACAACAATCTTTAACCCCTTAGTGACCGAATGCTATGCTGCATTTGATGTACCTTGAAGACCAGAATTCCATTGTTTTTGTCATTTATTTACTGAACTGTGAATTTCATTCTTTGAGTTCAGTCCACCCACACAAATTATATATCATTTTTTTTAAAGGACGGATAGGGCTTTCATTTGATACTATTATTTTCATCATATGATATAATTTACTATTAAGAACATATAAAATCTGTTGAAAATATGCCATAAAAAAAAAAAACACTTTTTAAATTTGGCCTGATTTTTTTAAACAATTACAAATGGAAAAAAAGGCTCTGTCTACATATTTCTAATATTTGTCCTACGTTTAGAAATACCAATGTTTCCATGTTTTATTTCAATTAATAGGGCAATAAACAATATTAGTGTTTTTTTGTTTCCTAACCATTTTCTTCTACAGTGACCCTTTAACCCCAACCCTAAATCTACCCCCACCCCTTAATCTACCCCTTGTACTAACCTAAACCCCCCCCCCCCTCCCCCCTGTAACCCTAATTATAACCCTAGGTTTAGTAGATCTAGGGTTAGCTTTTTCCTTTTATTTATTTATTTTTCTAACTGTAATGTTGCTGACTGCCTCTAGGGTTTTCTTTTTCTCACTTCCGTTGCTCTCTGCTGGTAACGCTGCATTGGAGGAGAATGCTCCTCCAATAAAGAACTCGTGATCACCAGGTGATCGCGGTGCCCAGGGGGCAGAGAAGGTGTTGCATGATGCCTCATTGCAACACTTTACACACATAGGCAGTGAAAGCTGATCACCGCCTATGTGTGTTGAAAACGCATACGATCACAAAAAAATGCGTTTTTTAACAAACTTTATTGAAGCCGCGCGGCTGAGGGGATCGCACATCGCTTCCCTCACATCCGCGGACCTGCAGAGCAGCAAGGAGGTAAGTACTGGGGAAGGGGGGAGGAGGGTGGTAGATAACTAGCATACTGAGTGGCTAAATCCTGGCATACTGAGGGGCATTATCCAGGAATATTAATTGGCATAATCCTGGCATATTAATTGGCATAATCCTGGCATATTGAGTGGCATAATCCTGGCATATTAAATGGCTAAATCCTGGCATATTAATTGGCTAAATCCTAGCAAACTGAGGGGCAAAATATTGCCATATTAATTGGCAAAAGAATGGCATATTGTGGGGCAAAAGAATGGCATACTGAGGGGCAAAATACTGGCATATTAAATGGCATATTGAGGGGCAAAATACTGGCATATTAAATGGCATGTTGAGGGGAAAAATACTGGCATATTAAATGGGAAAAGAATGGCATATCGAGGGGCAAAATCCTCACATATTACCGTATTTGCTCGAAATATAAGCTGACCCTAATTATAAGATGACCCCCCAAACTTTGGATATTCCATTAGGAAAAAAACCTAAAAGCCTGAATATAAGACTACCCTATAGGAAAAAAGTTCAACTTGTATATATTCACATGTAAATTGCTTTTTAATATTTAATAAAAAAATATGATATTAAACAAATTCATTTCTTGTTTTTATTTCCTTTTATGTGCCAATGCTGCTTCTCTCTCCCCCAGCGTTGTCTGTCTCTCTCTCTCTCTCTCTCTCCCCCCATGTTATGGGTCTCTCCCTCCCCCCCAAACTTTTCTCTCTCTCTCTCTCCATCTCATCTCTTCCCCCCTCCCCTTGTCTCTGTCTCTCCCCCCCTCCTCTTGTCTCTGTCTCTCCCCCCCTCCTCTTGTCTCTGTCTCTCCCCCCACCCTTGTCTCTCCCCCCTCCCCTTGTTTCTGTCACCTCCTCCCCTTGTCTCCATCTGAACCGTCTCTCTCTTCCCCCCTCCCTCCCTCCCCCTCATCTGATCTCTCCCTGGTGGCTAGTGGGGGCAGCCGGGGGATGTCTGCATGATATGTGCAGACATCCTCCATGCTGCCCGACACTTCAGTCCATTATGACTGACAGCCGGTCCGTCATAATAGACTGCAGTGTTGGGGAGCATGGAGGATGTCTGCCCGAATCTCCTGGTGGCTAGCGGGGGCAGCCGGAGGATGTCTGCACGATACGCGCAGACATCCTCCGCTGCTGCCCGGCACTTCCGCCGGGACTTTTATGATGAAGTCGGAAGGACCCAGCTTCATCATAAAAGTCCCGACGGACGTGTCGGGCAGCAGCGGGGGATGTTAGCGAGGGGGATCTAGGTCCCCTGCAGCTCTGCGGGGGACCTGGATCACAGTCTTATAGTCTGACCTCGATTTGAGGTCAGATTATAAGACGACCTCGAATATAAGACGAGGGGTCTTTTTCAGAGCATTAGCTCTGAAAAAAACCTTGTCTTATATTCAAGCAAATACAGTAAATGGCAAAATCCTGGCATATCGAGGGGCAAAATCCTCACATATTAAATGGCAAAATACTAGCATATTGAGGGGCAGCAAAATACTGGCATATTGAATGGTAAAATATTGGCTTATTGAGTGGCATATTGACCAACTGCTCCCAACCACCCTACATATTACATTAGACCGGGATAACATGCATGTGTGGGTAGGTGGGGCGAGTGGGAGATATTTTCGGGGGGGGGGGGGGGGATAAGGGGGCCCAGAAGATTTGTTCAGTAAGGGGCCCTGAAATTCCTGGTGGCGGCCCTGATCACCATTACACGCATGACAAATCCCCTGTCAAAGCCATGTCCTGTTTCTAGCATCACGGAATGTTGTGGGGTATGTAAAGTTAGTGTGCTCATGCTACACTGCATCAAACCTGTGTGTTTGCCTTTTACCACATTAAAAGTGAAGAAGGGGTGCAGATTAGCAGATTCACAGATAGCTACAAAATTTATGTTTTTGTCTCTTATCTCTTTAACCTGTCTGAATGTAAGTCTTACTTGAGTTTATCTCTTTTACACTCTAACACTTATAAATAAAAATATGGAAATAAGGAAATATGTTATTTGGTCAGCATTACACAACCACACAGCAAACAAAGTGCTAGTAGAGTGAATGTGTAACCTGATTTATATCCAAATTATATATAGCATCCTTAGGTATACACAAGAAGATAGGAAATGTACAGAAAACGATGACAGTACACAGTATTTATGAATGTGGCACTCACACTCTAATCCATGTATACAGACCAGAAAACAAAAAAAGTCTTGAATCTTCTTTCTGGGTCTTTATCTTGTCACATGACCTCCAAATAATAAGAAGATGTGTCACAGTAAACAATATTTAATAAAGAACATTAAAATATCTTACACTTAAAGTGTCAGGAACAAAGCAGAATCAAATCGTTCTGGCTGGCAGGAGTACACAAAAGGTCTCAACAAGCTGAGTGTTGATCATCAGCATCTTTTTGATGCATCTCTCTCAACAATTCAAATGGTACTTTTGTCATAAGAGGCGTATACAGACATTTACACAGATATAGAAAACACATTACTGTATTTCTTGATTCGAAGACGCATGTTAGAATCGATGGCGTCTTACATTCAGCGGCTAAATTCGGCATCTCAATGTAAGACGCGACTTTCCTGAAATTCTCCTTTCGACAGCTGAAATCCGAGTTTCGCCACTGGATGATGTGTCTCACGCTAGAATCGTGGAAATACAACAATGTGTGCCAAAAAAACGCACTTTACGTAAGTTTAATTGCTGTGTAGCTCTGTGATTGTCCCAGGGCAAGGCTGTACCAGAGGACAGGACAACTGAAATAATGCAATGGTCTCAGCAACACTGCTTGAACCAGTGATGTTGCTGCCTGCTTGCCATAAGCACAAAACTAAACTGTCTTGAGCACTTTAATAAAATAAATAGCAATCTCTTAATAATACAGATTATGCAGTTTTCTATTCTATAATAGCTATGCTGAACATGGCCAAAATTGACAGGACTGTCCTGATAAATCTGCATGTTATACATACAAATTATTCTACAGATCAAGAAGGCAGCAAGGAATAAAAGCATTAAATCCAAAATAAGCATAATCCCTCCAAAAAAGGAGCCATCTAGAAGGTATATTGATATACTGTGTGTACATCACATTCAACTCCATTGAATTTTGTCTTAAAATCTCCCCATTCACAGAAGGAAAGCTATTAAATGAAGCGGACACAGTATATATAAAATTACCAACTTTTTCTTTAATAACACACAAATATTGGAATCGATTTACACAAAACTTTTCGAACAACAGACCCCCCCCCCCCCCCCCTAATCTGGCTACTAAAATATTTGGACTCTACAAAAGTACCATTTCCTGGCTCATAAAAATTACTAGACTGGCTAAGATTTTGGTCTGTCTGGCTTCTAAAGTCTACAAATATTTAAGCCCCGACTAAATATTAAAGCTCTCATGATAAACGTAGAAAATGAGTCTTACAAACATTAGCCAGACACCTAATCTGATGTAAGAGCAAAGTCTACGCAATTATGAAACTAATGTTATGCTGTCAGATGAGAAATGTTTGTTTTTGCTCTGCATAGACATTGTTTTGTGTGTGTTATTCATGGTAATAACATTGCAGAGATAATTATTGTTATTCTCTGTTATAGTGCAATAATTTAATAAGCAGCTT
The DNA here is from genome assembly GCA_036172795.1 of Pelodytes ibericus. Taxonomy (NCBI): domain Eukaryota; kingdom Metazoa; phylum Chordata; class Amphibia; order Anura; family Pelodytidae; genus Pelodytes; species Pelodytes ibericus. The sequence goes on from CM069857.1 coordinate 69,663,953, forward strand.
TACGTAGACTAAATCTAGTACACTTACAATGCATTTCAGCTGCAATGAACTCTGATGAACTCTTCAGCAAACTCTACACCAACAAGATTAACTTAATCATCAAATTGTACATTTACCAATATTGCAATTCATACAGAATTTAGTAGTATACAGAGTAGAAGAGTGACTTAGGAATAAAGGATTTATTTAATCACATTTAAACACATTTTTCTGTCTGCACTGAAATGGTCAGTTTTGTGATTCGTTATTTAACTGATATATACAAACAGTAGTATTGCCAGAAGCAGGTGAGTTCTAAGTTTATCTACAGGCCATTATGGGATTTATTTCAAATTCAACCATTAGAACATATACATCACAATATATTGATGATAGAATGAAATATTCCAGGAATTGTTGATGGTTTATTATGCTTAACGTTTATCTCTTTTATGAAGACAATCCTAAACTTAAATATCAATTTAAATTAAAAAAAAATAAAAAACTTTAAAAAATAAAAAAAGTCCCACTCGCCATCACCAACTAGGAATGGTCATGCAAATTGGTAAAATCAACTGGGAAATAACTGTACATAATCTGTACTAGCAATACTTCCTTAATTTTCACTACACTTCGGTTTCTACTTTTTTGTTATAGTTTTTGTGTTTATTAGGACACAGTTTACATGTTGTTTTACTATTGTTGGTTATGTCTATTCTGACACATATTACAATTTACGCACGGTTAGACCACTGTGCACGGGGGTTAATGTGCTGATTGTATTACCCTCGGCAAATTACTGTTTATTCCAAGTTTTCAAAAAGATTGTTTTGATAAATGTGCAGTAGTTATGGAGTTAGATATTTGATAGAGATCCTTGGTGGAGATACTGATGCTACAAATCTCTCATATTTGCCAAAACAACAACATTACTGGTGCCTGGAGGGGACGTGTTCCAGGCCAGAGAATGTCTACAAGCTCTGCCGTGCGTACAGAGCAAATAAGCAAAATGACCGTAATTCATACAAAGGCAGGTTTAACATCACTTACATAATACTTGTCATCACTTTGATTGTAGGCCAGTTTTACAACACCATACGAGCCCTAAAAATAGAACAAATAAAAATGATCACATATTCTAAATCAAAACACTGCTTTGTTCGTTTTGGAGCACATCATTATTCAGTGGTATTTTTGAGATAGTAGAAATCTAGCTAAAAACAAACTGCTGGTTGTTGGATAATTACACAGTAATTTCATTAACAGAAACTTCATTAGACAGAGTTCATTTGAAGTTTCTTTTCTTCATAGAGGAGCATAATGAACCAACTTGGCTGTTAATGCATGCGAACATCTGTTTTGGAAGAAATTTAATTTGAATATAGTCATGAGCTACTCTAGCATACTATAAATGTATCCAAAGGGCCCCAATGGAAGAAACAACTTTGTAACACTATACAGGTGACACCATACAGGGTACAGTAAATACAGGAGTGGAGACACTATACAGGGTACAGTATAAACATGGCTCAGAAGAGGAGGATGGGAAATCCAAGAGCTTAATAAGAAGCCAAGGACGGTCCCATCCTCAAAACAAATTTGCAAAACACCTACATGGACCCACAAATGGAATATACTAAAAATATCCTTTTTTTCCCAATTAGAGTCTGATACGCATTCATCTTTTTTTTTTTTAAGATGGCAGAATCCATTTAATGCTTCTTCTGTATATACATTTTTACGTATGCATGTTTCTAACAGATTTCTGGATCAAAAATAGAACAACATTACAGTGTAGCTGTACAGTTTTCAGTAACATTTATTATCCATGGTCATTTTCATTTTTCATAATCCTAGAAATGAATACACCCCAACTGACCCAATATTAATTCTTACTAATTACCATCACATAATATGATTGCACAGATTATACTATACATGCATACATGGCAATATACACAATAGACATTCTTTTCAAAATATGTTTTCAATAAGAGAGCATTGTTGGATTATTTTTGAATTATAATAATTGAAGCTCATTTGCATGGTCATTATATTTCCTCCTGTAGTAATTTAAGTCTTACAATAAATGTATGAGGAACAATGCAATTATATGTGATCAGCTGGAATTATCCATACTGAAGTAACTAATCACTGCTGTTATTTTAAGCTATGACAATAAATAGTGTATTATGGTGAAAACATTGCTAAATTACAAGAATGTATTCTTCAATTTAAAAATTCTTCCTATTGTGTGTGTGGGTCTAGTAAAATAAATCAGAGGTTTTAGCATTTACAATTGCACAGTATAAGAAATGTTCGCCATCCAATTACAGCCAATAAGATATGTCTGTGTATTACTGCACTGTGTATTAAGGCAGGTATTTTACTGGCAGGTTGGTAGAAAATCTGCTTGAGGCAAATGTTAAGACTACAGTGGCAATAGCATGGCTGATATGGCCCTATTCACTAGTACTGTTGATCAACAGTTGAGTGTGACAAGAAGAAATGTTACATGTCCAGCTTTATTCATTATTCCTGAATCCAGACAGAGAAAACTCATTAGGTGTGAGGAGGATCTTCATCATCACATAAATGTTTAGTGTAATGACTAACTGTAGAGATATACACTTTTTTTTATATTAATGTTTGACTTTAGCTGCAAAAAATGCTATTACTCTACATTCTAGCAAAATCCATATACAATGAATTATTTATATGAAATCATGAAATGGTTTCAACATATGGCTTTACAGATATTGAAACGTTGCACTGCATGAAAATACATATATTGGGAGTTATTTGTGTGATGGATTGACAGGTCTGGATCTCTGTGCAGACAACAAACACAGCACAGAAGTAAATATTTACACTAAAGTACACAAACCATTGACATGCTGTCCTAACTAGCTGCTAGCAGGCTTAGTGGAAACTCAAAGACCAAACCAGAGAAAATCCAGTTCAGCACACGGCTACACAATTCATAGTGCTCTGCAATGTGTGTGAAAGAACCAATGCATGCACTAGTAAAGAAAGCACCTTCCACAATACAGGTGTAAAACATCATAGGAAGTGCGCCACAAGTGATCAGCTGCAATCACTTTGGCATCATCATATTGAATTACATTTAAATAGTACTACTAAGTGACTGGAGTCATCATAGGTTTTTTATCACAATATTTGGTGTTAAATACATTTTTTTTTCTGGTCACTGAATAGGTTACCCTATTTTCATTATACTACAGGTTGAGTATCCCTTATTCAAAAATATTGGATATTTATAGGGCCATTGGCACCTCGGCACTGAAGTCTACAGGGAGGATAGAGAATTTATTATTTTTCTGTGAACTCTGGAGGCCACACTGTGTGTCCAGTGTCACACACCAATCCATGCTGGCAGGTCGAAGTAAACCATATCTACAAACCACTTTTTAAGATGTCTTCTGTCTGATTAGAACATTGTCAGGAGGATTTAGTCCCTTTTTAAGAGAGCGTAGTAAATGATTAATGTAAAATGTCACATTTTGAGGCATCTTCTTTAAAACCTGACAATGAACTGCATGACGTTACCATAAATGTAAAAGTTGAAACCCCCTTTCATTTATCATTATAGCTTCCCTTAAATAAGAGGGATTTTGACAGCAAAGCTTCTGTGAAGTAATGATAGTGTGGCAGCTGCCCTGCTGATTTTAAGCCATTGTAACATCTTATGCAGAAAGATAATGTGCATTATAAACCGATAAAGCAGGCTATGCATACAGATACCTAAAACGTATTTTCTCTTAGAAACGAGAGCCAGGGGAAAAAAATAATTAACCACGTGGCAAACTGCCCATGTGACCAGAATTAAGCAGGAAGGGAAGCTCTTGCTGGGGACTTCTGAAAATTAGTAATTGTTCACAGAGCATGCCAAGTTGCAGCTCCATGAGAATTGATTGGTAGCTGGTTATCCTAATTGCCTAGCCAGCATGTTGCATACTCCAGATGACTTCAAAATGCAAATAAAAGCAAGCACACAAAAATATACAAATACGGTTTCTCAGACTGTTCAAGTCCTTTCCTTTTGATTATGTACCATTCCTCCACAAATTCAGATGGCCTCTTTAACACACTCACTAGTAGTAAGATTTACAAACGACTGGCTGGTGTCCAGAATGAATCTTTCAAATATTAATGCATCTGAATGTGCTTTCAAAGTACTATAAAATGTATTTTTTACATTTTAAATTGCTTAATATATAAAATACTTACAGCTAGATGAAATTGTGAAATTACATAGTTGCCAACATCGGGCATGTTTCCAGGGACACATATTTGTTCTACATGTTGCAGTAAGAGGATGCAAAGTGCAGCCCGGCAGTATGTAGGATGGATACACACACACACACACACACACACACACACACACACACACACACACCAATTCATTAATCATGGTAGGTCCTATGTGATCTGCACCCTGATTAACTAATTGGATTGTGTATATCCATCCTACATACTGCCAGCTGCACTTTGCATGGTCAGCTATGAAATACAGAAGCCAGGACTACCCACAGTAACTGAAAGAAAAGAAAGTCAATTTCCCTTTTTTTGCTCGAACCAATGAGAATAATGCCATTCAAAATGAGTGGAATTTCCTATCTCTAGTGATGTCATCAGACAATGTGTTGCACTGTTAAGAGATCCTACTGTGTACAAGAGCAAGTTTATCAAAGCCCACACAATGTATTCTATTCCAGGAGCACAGGAAGTGACTAAATTAAACAAAACTTTATATGTGTCTATATAATCAGTGCTGCCGCACCTGGAGTAATTATTCTACAGTAAACATCTGCAGAGTAATCAGTGGGGAGGGCTTGAGTCAAACATTAAAAATGTGATTTATGCGGAATGCCTGCATAAAATCACACTGGAAAAAAAAGCCTGTGAACTATACTATACTATCTTCATCTTGCACCAAAGTGAGTTTGGCAACTTCGCTGTCCCTTTTAAGTTTAAATTTTCAATTACAATGTTAGTCAGTGACAAATTAAGATATTTAATATGATCTCGCAAAGTCAAGGGAGTGAGCAAGAGACGGCAGACCTTTTCCTTTTCACTACACAAGGTTTAGGTCTTGTGGAGTCATAGGGGTGAGAAACAGACAGTGGTGAGACCACTGCTCAGCACTGGCACAAAGTTATGATGCACTGGGATGTGGTTTCCTATACTATTCTACACAGTGACCACTTCCAGAGAAAGGAACCAGTAAGGTGAGGTCTGTGAGAAGTCACTCACAAAAAGAAGTTTGAGTTTGAGGTACTAATGAAAAAAAATGTAAAACAACAAATAAAAAAACACAACAGAGGCAATTTACGATATAAACATTTTAAGTGAATGTATAATTGTAGTCCGCTGCTATTACACCTTTTTTGCGTTTAGTGCCTAAAGGATGTCTGGTGTAATTTAAGGCTTTCTGGAATACTGATGTATATTTATAGGGCAAACACTGATATAAAATGCATACTTTATGGCTGTTATCAGTAATTTATGGAGCAGACCTCTTCTTACCAAGGATACTTCCTTAAATAAAACAGTGAAGGAAAAATATCCCCAAAAGATCAAAATACCAGTGTGAAAAAAACGGTACATTAATTCATATTAAATATATGGAAAAGGTAAAGGAAGACTTTACAAGCTGCGTTATACCCAGCTAGCATTATATATAACTTGAGATAATATATTTTCCCATTAGTTGCCTCCACATCCACATACATACATACATACATACATACACCACACATATATACATTATAAATAAATATATATAAATACCCAAAACATTTAGGAACAGCAGCAACTCAGCCACTGTGTGTGTAATTATATATACACACACACACACACACACACACATATATTTACACACACTAACATACATGGAGTGACACGATGAGTTACTCATAGGCGTGCGCACGGGGTGTGCCTGGGCACACCCTAATCAAGCCAATCAAGCCTCAAAATTGAGGCTCTCTCACCTCCGTGCTGCACTACCGTCTGCCGCCCGAGTTTGTCTCCTAATCCCATCCTTCACTATGCGAGCGGAAGCGCCGCATAGTGAAGGACGGACTTTCTCCTCCCTCAGACCTCCCCTGTAATGTACGCGTTCGCGTACACGCGTTCCGTGACGTCACGCAGAGGCGGAGTCACGGCAACGCAAGGGTGAGGCCCAGCCGCAGTGCCAGAGGAGAGGGTGCAGAGCGGAGCACAGGCACATCGTTTTTTCCCAGGTTTGTTTATATTGATAATTATATGAATGCGGGTCTGTATGTAAGTATGCAGAGTGCATTTGTGTATGTGTGTGTGTGTGTATAGATATATAGATTATAGATATATAGATAGATATATATCTATCTATATATCTATACACACACACACACACGTGTGCGGCGTGTGTGTTTGTGCTTTAGGGTGCACACCATAATGCAATAGGCTGCGCACGCCTATGGAGTTACTGCACCAGTTGACACCAACCCTAGTGACATCGCTGATTTAGCGTGCTAGGCTAAGCTCACGCTATGCTCACCTATTTAACCCCTTCGCGACCGATGACTGTCCTGGACCGTCATCGGTAAAAACACACTTAGTGACCGATGACGGTCCAGGACCGTCATGCAGGTCTGATCGCGGTATGCACGCTGGCATACCGCGATCGCGCTACTAACGGCATGGCTAAGTGTCTCGATACCGAGACACTTCAGCCATGCCGGTTGAGGACCCCCCCGGGAACATCCGGGCACTGTGACAGCCAATCACAGCGCCCGGATGTTAATAGCTGTCAAAGCAGGTGCCTGCTTTGACAGCTATAGTCTCTCCCTGCTCCACGGTGATCGTGGGGCAGGGAGAGACTAAATATAGTGTGTCAAATCTCCCCCTGGTCCCCCCCAGTAACAACCAGCCCCCCAAAGGATTTTTTTAATAAAAAAAAAAAGTTTATTTTTTATTTTTATTTTTTTCCTATTGTGCTAATCCTAACTCTTGGGTTAGGGTTAGAGTTCATCAAAACCCTAATCCTAGAGTTAGAATTAGGGTTTGTACTAACCCTAACCATAGGGTTAAGGTTAGAGTTAAATAAAAATAAAAAAAATGTAAAAAAAATTAAAAATTAAATAAATAAAAAAATTTAAAATAATAATAATAAATTGTATAAAAATAAAAAGTTATTCCGTAGAGGACCAATGACATGTTATGTCTGTCTGTGGTCCTCTAGGGATATTTTATTTAAAAAAAAAAAGACTGCTAGTGGGGCCAGTGCTTTGCATTGGCCCCCAGCAGTAGATAGGGGCCCGCAGCAGCTGGATATTTGATCCATGCAGCCGCAGGATAGCAAGGATAGCAAAAATCGGTGCTCCCTACTATAGACTACATTTCCTATTCTGCTACGGTAGCTTTTGGCTGGCTGAGCATGATAGGAAATGTAGTCACAAGTATTACATAATAAATACACGTTTTAAAGCTGCAATAACCATATCCTAAATTTTGCCTTGTACCTGCCACATAAACCTAGCAAACCTATACATGTGGGGTACCGCTATACTCAGGGGAAGTTGCTGAACATATATTGGGGTTTTGTTTGGCAATAAAATAGACGAACCCCTTTAAATTCTTACCTAAGTTTCAAAGTGTGTGGAAATAAAACACAAAAAATTACTACGTCAAAACTTGTCAAAGATTGGTGGTAAAATGACAGAGTTGAATGCCCTGGGATGTCTACTTTATAAAAATGTGTACATGTGGGGGGTTATTCAGCGATTTATATCAGATATCGGTGTTACAGTGTCACTAACGCTAATTTTTAAAAAAAAATGGTTTTGAAACAGCTAAATGCTGCTTGTATTTATTAACCTAAAACATGCAAAAAAAAGCAAAAAAACATATAAACATTGGCTATTTATGAACTCTGGACCTATAGTCGAATCTATTTAGCACGTTTTTTCATTAGCTTTTGAAGCTTAGTAAAAGAATTTACAAAGAAAAGTCAGGAAAAGTGTTTATTTTTTTTAATTTTAACCATATTTTACAATTTTTTACACAATACAATAAATTATATGAACAAAATAATGTCATGAAAAGAAAGCCTTTCTTGTCCTGAAAAAAAACAATATATAATATGTGTGGGTACAGCAACTGACAAAGAAGAAAATTAAAGCTAGACACAAACACCTCAGAAGTGTTAAAACAGCCTCGGTCACTAACGCACAACATTCCAAAAACAGTCTGGTCATGAAGGGGTTAACAATGACATGTGGCCTTTTTTTTTCCTGACTAAGCTTTGCCTCTACCTTGAGCAGTGAAGTCTTAATTTGTCTATATTTGCAACACCATTCCCATAATCCATCCTTATGAAGGAGTTATTATTAATGTATCGACAAAAATTACCCTAGATCAGCTTATATTGCTTTTCAGAGAGTAACACTGGTTTGCAATTTATCTGTACCACAAAGTTGCAGAATGTTAATTTGTTTGCTCATGTGCGCTAAACTAGAGGAAGGATATGAACCGCTCATCTCAGCTTATATAATAAGTTATGCAACCAATATAGCAGTCTCTTTTGGTGGATCACTGTATCATACAGCAAAAAAAAACACTTATGATTTTCCTATTACCTATTTTGTTGACACATTCCAGTGTGTTTTGGGTGTTGGACAACATCTAGTAAATAGGCCATGCGTTGCTTCAAAAATTTTCACAAGTAGCGTATAATGTTTTCTTGTATGTATATTAAATGTCAAACTAAATCTATTTTACATTACGACTGCAATAAATAAGTAAATAAATGAAAGTGCTAGATATTTTGATAGATACATCTGTTATGATAAATGATAAACCAATCGAATACTCCCGCTGAATCATGACTGACCGTGTCCATGCATCCAGACCGCTTCTAGGTTAGTTGAGAAGTATTTTGGCTCTTATTGGCCATCACATTTGTGTTTCTGGATCAAATAATAATGAGAATGATTTTGTCAATAAAACCAGTTTTTAAAATGTACACTGTAGCAGTTACTGTGTTTGTAGTATATTTTTTTCCCCAACTCTTAAAATTCTTAGCACGATAATGATAGGAATAAAGATAAGGTGCTAGGATAAACCCTTGAAGGCCGTTTATTAAATCTGGACATTTATTATTTACTTAATTGTAAGAAAGCTGGGAAATCCTTAAGGAAATTTTCCCCCATAATCTCCATCTGCCAACTCAAAATATAGCAGTGAATGCATGATTTCATGTATATCCATAGGCTTAGATAAAAGGTCAGTAGTATACAACTGTCTGTGTAACACACTGCTAGCTGAGAGACGTGTAATAAGAATGTGTATTTTTAGTTCTTTCCTTTTCTGACTCATACGTATACAGCATGTTACAAGAGAAAACACTGAAGTGCTCCTGAATGGCTGGCTTACGTCATGCTAAACAGTGAGTCATAAGTCAAAGAGATAAATTATTTATTAATTTCAATTTACCTTTACAAAGAGTAAACCACAAAAAAATGTCTTGACTGTACATGTAAAACATCTTACAAAAAAGACACTTTTTAGTAATGGAGAGGTGGATTATCTCAGTAAAGAGAATTAGAGTTCAGAGTTTAGCACCACCGGTGATCCAAATAACCCATGAATTGGGGCTACTTAGGAAGCATTGAAGTACATCCAAATTGCCATGAAAATTGGTCATTGGTCAGAAAAGTTCAGATTGCTGAAATAGTAGCATCTATCCTCCCTAGACTACTAGACCCATGTCAGGTGGACTTTCGCTATAACCAAAGTTTTTTTAAAATAGCCCCCTGAGGCCAGCAGACTGCCACTGGCCCTATAATAAAAAAAATCCCCTGCCTTCTATTAAAATTATGTGGAACCAGGTCAATATTAACCGACCCTTAAATTTCTATACCTACCATGCACACAAATCTGGCTCTTTATTCACCTGTAACATACCTCCCAACATTGCCCCACAGCGAACCAGGACACCGGGGAGTGGTGTCTGGGGAGGTGTGTCACTGTCCAGCTGAAGCTGGCAGCTGAGGGCAAAAATGCTACTGCACATGAGCACAGTGTTACACATGCACTGTAGGAAATCTCTGGTGTCCCAGACATCAGAGAATGCAATCAGGACAGCAGAATTGCAGTCCTGAGTCCTGCAGTCCCACTGAGCTCTACCTCTGTACCAAATAGCGGGACAGAGGTCCAGCTCATTGGGACAGTTGGGAGGTATGCTGTAAAATCAATATGGTGCTGCAAAGAAGTGTTTATTACAATGGGACCAATGCTATAACGAGTTAGGAAGTAAGGCAAATCATATTTTGGCCTAATAACAGGTGGTTACTGCTAATAATATCAAAATTGTTGATATTGTCAACTGATCATTAGTTACAGAAAAGGAAAGTGAAAAAAATATCACCAGAATAGTGGAATGATAAGCACCATTAAAAAAACGTGTACGATTGTCTTGTCAATTCTTTCACAGGTCACAGCAGTTCTGGATTACATTAAACCCAATAGAATATAATGCAATGCACACCCTTTATATATACACCCCCCCCCCCCCCCCCAGTTAATAAGTGATGTTTTGGCATACAACATCATATCTGCACATTAATTAAATCATATTTTTAGACATGTCACAGTCATTTTCATCAAGTCCAAAACAGATGTGTACTTACTTTGCCAATTTCACTCTGTAATTTGTACTGGTTTAACTGCACACAGTCCTGTAAACAGTAGAAAAGAAGAGAAAAAATGTTTTTAAATATATATGTATTGGTCTATATACTGAGTAGCAGTGCCATCTCGAGGGGGGGCCGGGGGGGGGGCACCGGGTGACACCCGTGCTGCTGGCAAACCCCCGCGCTGGAAAAAAGAAGTAAAAAATAAAAATATCACTGGGACCGGATGTGACATAAGGTGGCTGTGTGGCTATGTTTCCCTCCTCCGTGCATGAGGGAATACTGCACAGAGGAGATGTCCTAGCAGCAGCTAGGCAGTAAGTACTCGGTTAGGGGGGAGGAAAAACGAGCATAGGAACTTTAGCATGCTAATGGGCAAATTGGCTGCGGCATCCTAATGGCACAATATGACTAGTATCTGAATGGCACAATATGACTGGCATCTGAATGGCACAATATGACTGGCATCTGAATGGCACAATATTACTGGAATCTGAATGGCAGAAATAATTATAGCATCTGAATGGCACAATAATACTGGCATCTTGATGGTGCAATAATACTGGCATCTTAATGACACAATATGACTGGCATCTGAATGGCACAATATTACTGGCATCTGAATGGCACAATAATCCTGGCATCTTTATGGCACAATAATACTGGCATCTTAATGACACAATATGACTGGCATCTGAATGGCACAATATTACTGGCATATTAGGCAAACTGTCTTGCTTATTAACAGCAAAACAATACTGGCATATTATTATTGTGTGTGACATAATTTGTGGGGCTCCTATATGTGGCATATTTAATGGGCCGTCTGACTGGCATTACTAAGGAATCTGTTTGGCATGGTATTGGACTAAATCCAGGGGGTGACACCATGAGTTACCACACGTGGTGACACCAACCCTTGTGACGCCTCTGCTGAGTAGAGGACATTTGTTACACTTTCTGCGTCGTGCCTAGCACCACCATCTTGTCATACATGGTTAAGGCATTAACTCTAGTGCAAAATATATGTAATTAAAATTAAAAAACAAATGCTCATGCAGGTGAGCCTCGTTATAATGCTGGGCTCAGGATCCACAGACTCAAAACGTGATATTAGTGGAACCATGATACAGATCTCGCTACATTTCTGTGAGATCTGTATCGAGATCCAGTGCTCTGACGGCTTCATGGAAGTCATGAGACTACTGCGTTCTACAGGAAACAGAGTTATTAAAAAGTGGATGAACCCACAGTTTTATACCCACTTTTCAGCCAAACCTGGCACCATAAATGAACAGCAGACAACAATGACCACTGAAAAATAGATACAGATTTCATGCTGTATCAGACAAACAGTGGGAGTCCTCCACCCGATGGATTGGATACACTATAACGCACTTTGTGCCAAGACCTGACACTTCGCAATCTACCATTATCTACAATTCCCATGCTGAACTGGCAATGGAATTGGAAGTCAACAAAGTTTATTATAGTGTTGAGTAGTGTAGCTCTGTGATCCACAAACATTCTGAGCTATTACAGTTGTGGAGGGTTAAACAACCCTAGCTGCTAAACACTGTTTCAAGGACAATGAAAAATAAAACAAATAAGAAATTGTCCTTAGTATGAGGATAAACTAGCAGGTAATTTTAAAAGTAGATGGCAGTTTAACCTAAGGCACAGCAGCTGCCATGCTTCCCTGGGAACAGGCAGCCTGCTCGGGTCGCCAATGGTCTCTCTCCGTCCTTTAGTTTTTTTTTTATTCTCTGCATTTACAGTGTAAACATAGACTTTGCCGACAGATAAGCACTATTCCACCCCTAGTCTGCCCATTTTTCTGAATATTTCAGGAACTTCAGAGATCAGAAGCCTCTCCGATTGCCCCTCTTTCTCATGAGCTCGGTGTAAGCGTTCTTTGGATTGAATGTTAACTAGCATACAAGAGTGTTCTGTATTAACAGGAAAGCAACATAAATGTTTGTATTTTTTTTCACTTAGGTGAAGGCTTCAGTTGTAAGCACTGTGAACATTTTGTTTTTTTAAAAAGTAATAATAATAATAATAATTATAGGTAGCATGTGATCAAACTGTTTCATGCACACTTTTTTCATATGTCAGAATAGTGCATGGAAAATGAAAAATATTGATGAATCTTGGATAAAATCTATAGATGTCAATTTCTGTTATGTACTGTAGGAAAGCATCTTTTCTTAGTTCTATCATGCCATGTTGTCATTCTTAAATGCAGAAACAAGCATCCTATAGCTACATTGCCATGGTACACATAGTTACAAGCCAGAAACCCCGCACTACTGATCACAATGACCTTGACAGCTATACTAAATAAAATAAAGGGAAACAACACTCAACAAGCATATTATACAGTTTAATTATAACACTGTATTCCCTGGAGAAATTTTACATGCCCCCCAAGGGACGTTATCAAACGTTTACTTGCACTGTGATTGTTGTAAGGAAGTTACAATAAAAATGTTTAACATTTAAAATTTTCAGAATACTATTTGGAAAATAATACATCATGATCTAGGATAAAGATCAAATATTCTAAGGACCTCTGCCTGGGAGGGTTGGCAGAGGGGCAATTGCCCACCACTTCTACTTCTAAATTTCTTAGGCATCCAACTGCATCCCTCCAGCTGCTGCAGAAATACAAGCTTTCTAGAATGGCAGTTAATTATGATATTGTAGTACAGAAATCGCTGAAGGGACACAGTTGAATACATAGGCCCAAATGGGTTAAACTTTCTATCCAATTGTTTTGTCTCTGTGAGCTTCAGGGGTAAGGAGCGTAGCGCTGGGTGGCGGGTGGAGAGATGAGGTGACTCCAAAAGTGAAACAACAAAAGGGTTAGGCAATAGAATAGTCAGTCCAATCCAAAAAGTCAATGCCGGTAGTCAGGATACACAAAACAGGTATAGAAGTCTAGGTAGGGATACAGAAATAAGGATAGTCCAGGGAAAAAGCCAAGGTCGGTACACAGGAAGTTCTTCAATAAATGTAGCAGGTAAATGGGGAATAAATGGTACTGAGAACAGACACCACAGCTCAACAAGCAAGCAATGATTGAGGTGAGTGTGGGGTTTTTATAGAGCTGTTGATTAAGGACCTCTCCCCTTTACACCTGGGGACCGCCCCTGCACCATGTTGTGAATAGGGAGAAGAGGTACAGCCTCTTCTTCCTATTCTCCCTGGCCCTTTGCCAACAACCAATCGCGCAACGTTTCTCGCGAGTAAGCTCCGCCCCCTAAACCTCTTGGAAGTAGTTGCATTCACTGTTAGCGGGTGAATAGCAACTCGAGGCCGGGGATGCGGCCTACCTCGCGGTTGCGCTAAAGCGCGAGGGCGGCAAACAGGGACAGAGGATGACTTTGGCTGTGACGGTCCCCTGGGCATGGTAGGTGAAGGTCCTGGGACCTGACAGTTTCTCAATTTCTGTACCTTATCGGTCAGTGTATTGGTCCTGGCTATCCATTTGTGATTGTCTCTGATGATGACCAAAAGCTATGACATAATAACCGGATACAGCACTAAAGTATCCTCTGCAAAAACTGTGACTATCCAAAGTCTACACACTCTGACTATAACTTTGTGGTAACTTTTTATGTGAGTACAAGACTATATGGGACAAAATGGCAATTTTCATGTACATGGAGTTGTTAGAGGTCTACTTTGCAGCACAGTTACATTTTTAGAGGGATATTTCCTATAGATAGCCATCTTTAGGTCAATGCATCATAAATGTAGAAGAAACCCCATAGAATGACTGCAGCATAGAAACATAGAAAGCGTCGGCAGATAAGAACCATTCGGTCCATCTAGTCTGCCCAATTTTTTTTGAATACTTTTATTAGTCCCCCGTTCCCGGTCTTATAGCTAGGATAGCCTTGTGTCTATCCCACGCATGCTTAAAATCCTTGACTGTGTTTACCTCTACCACTTCTGCTGGGAGGCTATTCCATACATCCACTACATCAATATCCCTGAAAAATATTCTGATCTTTGGTGGCAACTTGGTGTTTGCCCTGCAATATATCTCTTGTAATTTAATGCAAAAAAAAAGTTGGAGACTGAATGTGTTTTCATGCAAAATATATGCTGGCATGTTTTTTGTTTGTGAGAAATAGTGGCCATCCTGTCACCCTACCACAGCTCACAATTTATGTACAATGTATAGTTCTAATGAGTATGGCCTGATATACAATCCTTCAGAGTGTTTTCCGAGCCCTTTAAGCACTTGTTGATTTATATCAAGAACTTTGTGATGCCGTTCAGGCACCATGTTTTCTTCACTTCATAATTATGATCTCTCATGATGTGCAATACCTTTAAACAATGTTTATAGCCCTCACCTGTTTCCCTTTCAACAATGAGATTATGTATATTTTTTGGTAGTTCCTGATGGACCACATCTTTCTCTACTGATTTTACCTTGGGCTAATCAGACTCTCTTTATTTAATGCACATGAACTTTATTGTGATGGTTTAAATCCAAACACCTTCCACATACTTATGCTACTAAGGCACAGTTTATTTTTAATTAATTTAAGAAAGTTTTAGGCAGTTACAATATCCTATTAAAGAAGTCTGACTTTAATTTATGTTTACATTAAAAAAAGAAATAAGCTAGACAAATACACAACAATGCAGTCTTGAAGCTTCTGTTCTTGATCTATATTTGTTGTGGGCACTAGGCGTCAATACCTAGTAACCGTAGCGACCTGGCAGTAATTGTGAAGCCATGCACCACTGTAATGTAGGAGAGAGAGGCAGTTTAACCATCTATGTAATGCACCCTGAAAACATGTAGCACACTTTGAATTTGCCAGGCATGTTGTACAATTAATAGTATGATCTTATTACAACCTTTTGCTCACTAACTTTCAACACGCATTATCCTTGTTTCCAAAAGCAACTTAAATGTATTTTCCGTTAAATTAGATCATGAGGTTAGTTGTAAAATACAACTCTGAGGTACAGTTCTAGAAGTGGAGTGGACTATAGTGACCTTATAAATAAACTATGTTGACCTTTGGCTTTCGTTGGCTGACAATTTAGCCCTACGGTAACCACTTTGCAATTAGGCCAACGATGAAGATACCATTAGCTTCTCGGACAGTAGTCAAATTCTGACGTATAAGAAAAATATCTAGAGGATGAGAGATTTGTTCAGAAATGATGAGTAAGCGGTTAGATAGCATTATTATGGTGTATATTATGTATTGCAGGAAAATGATTGCTTCGGGATAACAAAAACCACTACTTAAGTGATAACATGCAGATGGGTCATTTTTAGTCATTCAGATATTTTTGTTAAAAGCATTGACTTGGGGTTCTTATAACGTGAAACAAATGTTTGTAAAAGCATCAAATTAATACTCACATCAGAATCAGAGATGGAGACACGATTGGATTCGATTGTTGGCCTCCGCACAATTCGAGGAGATATGTGTGATGCAGGACCTGTTGCATAAGGACCATATTCTTGGTGGTGAGATGGAAGGCAGCCCGCTGAAGGCCTTTCCTGAAGAGAAAACTTTCTGTTTGACAGGGTAGGCCGAGAGGCAGCTCTTTGCGAACAATTCAAGTCCCTCTGATCTTGAGAAGAAAGAAATACATCTTCACTGGTCTCACTGCTCATGCCATTGTTTCTTAAACTGTCCATCTCATCAGAAGATACAGTATCCGGTTCCTGGGCGTCTTCCTCCACGTCTATGGCAGCTACCCTCTCAGCAAGTTCTGTTTGGGAGTCTTTATTTGGGCCAGTATCACAATCCATTGTGTGTCCTGGAGAAAACTTCACAGTCTTAGGGTTGCAGGCGGGTTGCAAGTTGAAATAGGCGGCTTTCAATTAAGGCTCTTTATCTGGCTAAGAGTCTGTGAAATATACAAAAAAACAAATGAGTATGCTCTTAAAAATACTTTTTTCACATAGACGTATGAAGAATTAACAAACACTTGGGGTTATGGACAAAAAACAATTCTAGCTCAATGTTGTAAAAGTTGAGCAAACAATCAAATTATTACCATATTTGCTCGAATATAAGACAAGTCCCCTCGTCTTATATTCGAGCTCCGTCTTATATCCAGACCTCAAATCCAGGTCTGACTATAAGACTGGCATCCAGGTCCCCCGCAGAGCTGCAGGGGACCTGAATCCCCATCGCAAGCAGCCAGTGGATGTCTGCGCAATGCGCGCAGACATCCTCTGCTGCTGCCTGGCATGTCCGTCGTGCCATACAAGTCAAACTTTTTTTTCTATAGGGTAGTCTTATATTGAGGCTTTTTGTTTTTGTTTTCCTAAAGGAATATACAAAATTTGGGGGGTTGTCTTATAAATCAGGGTCGTCGTATATCCAAGCAAATACGGTAAATAAGGCTCGACAAACACTTGTCAGGGTCCAAACGAGTCTTGCCTTCGGTAAATAAACCAAGTCACTTTAAGGGAGTTGTTTTGAGAGTCTAGTTTATTCATACTAAAAGTGTCAGAGAAATCACTCTGAAGCAATGGATTGTCACTACTGATAGCAGAACATTTGTTCTAAAAACTGGTGCAAACAAAATAGTACTTTATAACTGGTTAATTTATATTAAAAGTTTCAGGAACAATTTATTACTAACAAAAATAATAGATCGTTATAATATATTATTCTCAGTACCACTAGAATAAAGCCCTATCAGCCCGATTGTGAACGGCCTTGGGGTGCCTGGCGCAGAATAGCAAACTCAGCGCTAAATTTTTAGCAATGTAAATTAAAACTTAGAAATTAGAAGTCTATGCCATCCTAGCATGTTCAAGGCAACATTTTCAGGATGGCTTAGCACGTCCTAGCGCGTGAAGGGGTTAAACGATTTTTTTGTAAATAAATAAATACATACATTTCTAAAAAACTATAAACGCAAGATAGCGGTTTTAAAGTATACAGAGATGGGAACTGGCACTCTCACCAGGTTGAGTGAGAAGCGGTGAAATACATGAGACAATGATACATAAACATAATTACAATACTCAGCGGTATTAGATTTATAGTTTTGTCACAGTTTAGTGTTGAATACCTGAAACCTTTGTTTAAAAAAATTATCAACTAAGACCAGGAGTAAGCACCACCATTATTCATGGTGGACATTTACTAGAGCCTGAGGCCCCACAATAGAATGATGTTCTATGGACCTTCACAGACCTTACCATGGACACTGGCATCCTTGCATGGACACTTTACCTATGCCTGGCTGGGACTGGACATGTTCAGGTCAGGTGGGTCATATTTAGGATGGGAATGGGCAGAAGATTTAGTGTGAGTGAGTGGTGGAAATTAAGCATTTTTTTTAGATCAACAAAGAGCTGTCATAGCTGGAACATTGGTGGGTGTGAAACTCATCCATGTAATACAACTGCCATGCCAAGGCATGAGTTGACATTCATAGAATTTATTTTGTGTTTGCTATGATAGCCTTTATTGTTGGCTTTAATCCAACACCTGGCCTAAGCCATAAAATGTAATGGTAGTAGATAACCATCACCAGAGCACGACGGGGTTGTAAAAGGTATTTGGGAGTATGCTCTGACTTTGGGTGAATCAGATCACATAATATGAAATATGGAGAACATATGTGTATATTGTGAGAGGTTCTAACATAAATATATATCCGGATTGGCCAGGTTGTATCCTTTTGTTTGGTACCAAACATGCCCAGTGGAATGTGTTACTGTCATGAGAACCAATAATGGCTACCTTCCAAAGAGTTAAACCTTCCATGTTTGATGTCTGAATACTAACAATAAAGAAAGATTCCGGCACTTCGAAGATCCAATTTCAGTATTTAATAAAGATCATAATGTGCAAAATCATGAAGCCAAATACACAGACTGTACAATGTGATGGGAGAACTGCAGACACGTCACGCGTTTCACGTCTAGTGACGCTTAGTCATAAGTGCCTGAATACTCCCTGAAATATAAGGAATGTGATCCTAACAAAATTATAGAGGTATACAGTAATGGCACATTTTGGTAAGCCTATTGTGTGTCAGGTAAAAATTTACACTAGTGCCCTGGACAGGTATGATGGAGTGGGCCATAAACTGCCAGGCCAAGCCCCTTGGATCCACCCAGGGGGTTGGTCTCTTAGAAACCAACAGATATCAATATATTCAGAATGTTGGAGTATCCAAATTGAGATTTCTTTTTAACAACTGTATGGAGAACTTTAACATCTGAATCTCCCACAAGGATTATATATACTGGTAATTATATGTAAGGATTTTGTTTGTTTTCTTCTATTTTATTTTATGGACTGTTTTGCCATTTGTAATCTGTATCTCTGTATGTCTTTTATTTCTGTATTTTTGTACATAGCACTGTGAAGCGTTTTGTCAGATTAAATGTTTACTTAATCAGCTTGTGTCTTTGTTTTCTAATATGAACTCAGACTTCTGAGGACAGCTCATGTAGAACACATTAAGAAAGGGTTAATTATATATATATGTCTGTTCAGTAAAGTAAGTTGTAATATTATAATTGTACAGTATTTGGGGTATCCCAAGAAGCCTGGATAAAGTCTTGGTGGTGGTAGCAAATTGCGTACTAGGATGATAGTGTAGGAGGCATTGCAGGGGTTAATTTAGTGGTTGCTGGGACTTGCAACGGTTACATCACGGATCTGGCATCATTAACCCTTTCACTTCCACTCTCCCTACTGTGTCTTCCGGGCCAATAGCCCACGTTCGTGACAACAACCAATACATAAAAACAAAAATAAAAAAAGACGAACCTGTAGATCAAGTGCTACTGGCTAGCAAATTACCTGTAAAATAGCCTCACACGTTTTTTTTATCAGTTAATAAATCTGTGAACTTCCATACCTGGGTCTGCCATTATTTATAAATCGAATCACGTCATGGTTGTTTTCATGCAAAACTGAATATATATATATATATATATATATATATATATATATATATATATATATATATATATATATACATATACATATATATACATATATATATATATATATACATATATATACATATATATATATATATATATTTCTAATTACGCTTAGAGTGCAGCAATTATTAGAAACAAACAAAATAGCATGTTAAAAGCCAGGCACGGGAGATGGAGTGTGTAATTAACAAATGCAATTAGTGGGATTACATGTTTAGCACAATTTTTCATATGCATTAATTCTGGGAATGTACATTGTAACGAAAAGGTGGGTAAATTGCCTGTTGATGGAGACTATGTTGATAAAATCCATCACAAACATGTTACTAATGCAGATGTTAAAGCAATCAGAAGGTCCTATGGGCAAAAGCGCATTTAAATTACTGTTTTAATTACAGATGTGATTGCAGTAGAGCAAAATATAAAAATAAATGCTGTGTTTAGGACAACTAATGATGTGGAAATTGCCAGGCGTGGTCCAGGGGAAAAGGAAGTTGTCACCAAAGCAGTCTGTTCCCAATAGGGTGGTCCCTGGTGTGTGGTGATCTCAGCCGACCCTGTGGGTATTATTCAGCTCAGACCAGCCATAGCTGACTAGCCATAATCGGAGGATGCAATGTCATCCTCCAGCTAAGAACCCTGCAGGTACTGTACCTCAAGATGGTAGCCCAGCTAACATACCAGCAACTCTAGGCACATACCATGATATAATGGCTATAGCTGCCATCTTTTTGTTACCAGTCTGAAGCAACCCTAACTTCAACACTCTGTGCCCACCAAAGGACACCTGGTGTCAGATTTTAACAGTAGTATTCCAAAGAGCGATGGTTCATATTGGATAATAATGTGTTAAAACAGTTATATTGGAGGGAAGATCTTCATTATTATTGAGGATTGAGATCTTTCTTCGCCGCCATTTCAGCACAGTCACATTAGCATCGGTATTTTAGTTACAAAGGTTCAGTTATTTCATCATGGCGTGCCGACATTTAGGATTAGAGGTTGGTTTAGCGTTGCGGTCATGGTTAGTGTGCAGCAATGAACTGTCAGCACTGTCAGAGAGAAAAAAGTCATAGACCTGATTATTACTACCCTTGTTTTACAAACTGCTCCATTCATGCCATACATCCAGTGCTGTATTTACTGCGAGGCATCCTAGGCGGATGCCTAGGGCGGCAAATTTTGGGGGGCGGCAGCGCCCCCCAGCACTGAATAAAAAATAAATTAAAAAAAACAAACGCGGCCCTTTAAAAAAAAAAAAAAAGACCGCGCTTGCAGGGAGAGACGGAGGTGAGAGGGGATTGGAACCTCCGTGCTGCTTGTTCGGCTCCCCGTGCAGTGTGCCGACACGGAAGTGCCGATAGTCACGTGACTGGCGCGCTGACGTCATTCGTGCGCCCGGTCATGTGACCTGTCGGCACAATCGCCGGGAAGCCAAACAGGCAGCATGGAGGGACCATACTGCCTGCCACTAGCCACCAGGGAAAAGGTAAGTGCTGATGGGAGTCAGAGTGTGTGTGATGGGAGACAGTGTGTGTGACTGAGTGTGATGGGACTCAGAGTGTGTGTGATGGGAGACAGTGTGTGTGACTGAGTGTGATGGGAGTAGGAGTGTGTGTGATGGGAGACAGTGTGTGTGACTGAGTGTGATGGGAGTCAGAGTGTGTGTGATGGGAGACTGTGTGTGTGACTGAGTGTGATGGGAGTCGGAGTGTGTGACTGAGTGTGATGGGAGTGTGTGTGTGATGGGAGTATGAGCTTGATGTGAGTCTGAATGATGGGGCATGTCTTAGGTGTGTAACGTGGGTGTGCAGCTTGGGTAGGGGGGTGCCCGAATTTTGTCTGCCTAGGGCAGCACAAAATCAAGATACACTACTGCATACATCCATTCACATTTTTAAGGATGCAGTTCTTTAAGAAGATAAGAGAGGTCAGGAAAGATGCCACTATGTCACATTGGATGTAAGGAAAGTGTGCGTGTGAAGCATGGAGATTTCTATCCTATGCATCTTAACCCATAATTGGCAGAAGGGCAATCAGTGCATTACCATTAAGAAGGTTAAGACTTCAATTACCACTGTAATCTGCAGATAGACAGCGAATCAGAAAGGTCACAGTGAAGGCGTGATTGATAAAATTAAAAGGCCACATAACTAAAAATAAAAACCTAAATTCTTTTCAAAACGATTACATATAATACTCAAAACTGAAATTAATCTTGAAATACAATTTCCATAATATTTTAAAGAAGACACGAATATCCTTCTTTATTATATAAACACGTGCACACAGACAAAGGTTATTTACATTGTTAAATTTGTGTTATAATACTTGGTTAAAGACCAAAAACAAATGCTATTTTACCTTAAATAAATACTTTCACATGTAATGTATAGTGGATTCAAAAATAAAATTGAAAATAATAATAAAAAAGAACTTTGTCTTTTCCATTGCAACAATCTGTTAATAATCAAACATACGGCTATACACTCTTTCTAGACAACCTGTCCATATATGACGACGAATAGGGATGTAAAAAAGCATGTGTGCCTATTAACCCTTTAGTACGATACAATATTCATTGTATCGTATATAATTTTGTGAAAACTTTGGATGTTTCTTCTTTGCAGGAAGATTTAGAAAAAGTGGGAGACTGGGCAAGCAAGTGGCAAATGAGGTTCAATAGAGACAAATGTACAGTTATGCATTATGGGAAAAATAGCAACCGTGCAATGGCATCTCCCTTGGAAAAACTACAAGTGTACATTAGTCATAATCAAGACTTGGCAACAGTATGCAATGCTGCAAAGGCCAATATGATTTTGGTTTATATACAACAAAGTACTGATTCACGGGAGGAAGATACCACTGACTTTGTACAGCGGTAAGATGAGAAGACCTCACATTGAATATGCAGTATAATTCTGGGCACCGGTGCCTGAAAAGGATATTATGGAACTAGAAAAGTGCAAAGGAGGGCTACAAAAGTAATTCGGGGTTTGGAGAACCTTAATTATGGAGAAAGACTTGCAAAAAAGTTGCATTTATATAAGCTAGAAAAACAGCATCTAAGAAGGAATATGATAAAATTATATAAATATGTCCAAAGCCAATATAAAGAACTCTCCAGTGACCTGTTCATTAACAGAAATGCACAAAGAACAAGAGGTCATCCCCCGAGACTGTAAGAGCAAGTTTTCATAGAGAACAAAGGAAGGGATTCTTTACAGTAAGGACAAAAGAAAGATATGGAACTCGCTGCCTAGAGAGGAAGTGCTAGCAGATATATTAGGTGCCTTCAAAAAGAGTTTGGACGATTTTTTTTTTTTTAGAAAAGCAGGACATACAGGGCTATTAATAATAGAATAAATATTAATATTTTAGAGCTTCGTGAACCAAGGAGAAATCGGATTGCTTTTTTGGATTCCAGAAGCAGCAAATTCGAAATAGCTTACTTGGGAGGGGGTTGGGGGGGATTTTGCCTTCTTTTGAATCAAAAACAGGAATGATAGGTAGACAGGTTGAACTTGATGGACTTAGCTCTTTTTGAACCTAAATTACTATGTTATATATAATTTTTTGAAATATACATATATTTTTATAAAATATGATGGAAATTTTTAAAATAACACTTTCTAATTTTGGCTTGAAAAATCTTTTACACAAATTACAAAACTGTAAAAAAGACCCCATCTAAAAAGGTTTCTAATATTTGTCCTGAGTTTAGAAAAAGCCCATGTTTACAAATTTTTCAGTTGTTTTTATGCAAGTTATCAGGCAATAAAATAAAATTTTCCCCTAAAGCAGGGGTCTCCCAACTTTTCAGTAGGAAGGTCACATTGTACATTTTGCAAATTTTTGTGGGCCAGAAGAAAATACATTATTATAATTAAACTTTTTACATATGTAATAAAAGCTTATTGAAATCCATTTCTTGTTTTTAATTCCTTTCTCTGCACCCGCATTGCACCCAGAACCTACCCCAGCACCTATATTTATGCCACAGTCAGTATGCCCATTAACATTCCACTCTTTGCAAATTGATTTGCCACAGTCAGTATGCCCTTTATTATTCCACAGAAAGTATGCCCATTAATATGCCATTCTTTGCTCATTAATATGCCTCTCTTTGCCCATTAATATGCCACTCATTGCCCAAAGATTTAAAAGTAATATAAGGATATATAACTTTACTGAGAGGGTAGTGGATGTATGGAATAGCCTTCCAGCAGAAGTGTTAAAGGTAAACACAGTGAAAGACTAAGTATGTGTGGGATAAGCCACAACATAAGGCAGGGCTCGACAAACCCCAGGTCGCCATGGCGACAAGGAAATGAGACCTGGCGCCTGGGTGAAGTTACCCTCACTGTCCCCTTGCTGCTGCCATCTGATTTTTTTTTCTTTTTTCGTAGTGCGAGGGGGTAAAGTCTGTGCGGATGGCACAGACTGCAAGCTCCGCCCCCTCGCGCAACGCGTGTCTGAGTGCCGGGTGTCGTCACGTGACATCCTGGTAGGTGTGTGTGTGAGGTGTTTGTATATATGGGTATATGTAAAGTAGGTGTGTGTGTGTGAGGTGTTTGTATATATGGGTATATGTAAAGTAGGTGTGTGTGTGTGAGGTGTTTGTATATATGGGTATATGTAAAGTAGGTGTGTGTGTGTGAGGTGTTTGTATATATGGGTATATGTAAAGTAGGTGTGTGTGTGAGGTGTTTGTATATATGGGTATATGTAAAGTAGGTGTGTGTGTGAGGTGTTTGTATATATGGGTATATGTATATAGGTGTGTGTGTGTGAGTTGTTTGTATATATGGGTATATGTAAAGTAGGTGTGTGTGTGTGAGGTGTTTGTATATATGGGTATATGTAAAGTAGGTGTGTGTGTGTGAGGTGTTTGTATATATGGGTATATGTAAAGTAGGTGTGTGTGTGAGGTGTTTGTATATATGGGTATATGTATATAGGTGTGTGTGTGTGAGTTGTTTGTATATATGGGTATATGTAAAGTAGGTGTGTGTGTGTGTGAGGTGTTTGTATATATGGGTATATGTAAAGTAGGTGTGTGAGTGAGGTGTTTGTATATATGGGTATATGTAAAGTAGGTGTGTGTGTGAGGTGTTTGTATATATGGGTATATGTAAAGTAGGTGTGTGAGGTGTTTGTATATATGGGTATATGTAAAGTAGGTGTGTGAGGTGTTTGTATAAATGGGTATATGTAAAGTAGGTGTGTGAGGTGTTTGGATATATGTGTATATGTAAAGTAGGTGTGTGTGTGTATATATGTGAAGTAGGCGTGTGTGTTTATGAATTGCGTGTATGCTTGCGTGATTGTCTGGCTCCTAAATTTTTTTGCTGGCTCCTAAAATCTAATAAGATTTGTCAAGCCCTGAGATAAGGCAAAGGACTAATAAAAGTATTTAGAAAATTGGGAAGACTAGATAGGCCACATGGTTCTTATCTGCTGACACATTCTATCTTTCTATTGAAGTGGTGACTCACTGATTCCGAAGCTCTTGTCCACAATAGGGCATCGCCATTTCTGGTAAGACGCTGCTCTTCTGGTATGGTGCATACAGTCACTCCTAGGAGTGATCATATATGCGCCGGAGGGCTATTTTTAGTGTTGCCTGATGTCTCACGGAGACATCATGGACACACTGGTCTGATCGCCTCAGACGGTCATTTAAACATATGACGTGCCAGCACATCATGTGTCACAAAGGGGTTAAAACCAATATAGCCAAGTATAAAAAATTGCAGTGCCATGGAGTGGGTAAATAATCCACAATATAACCAATACAAAAACATAACTCCCTTTCAACCCAACAAAATCTGGCTTACAGAGAAGAGCTCCTTATAATGGCTAACTCAGGGCTTTGTAAGCCAATTCAAGAGACAGGGAAATACTACTTCCAAAGATGTCTATTTAAAACAACCAAAAAAGTTAGTAGCCAGCAGTATTTTAGGAGCCATTGCGCCTTGGCGCCCAGGATTTGTCAAGCCCTAGGTTAACCATTACGCTTTAGCATTAGAACCAACTGTCAATACCTAACAATGCAGCTTTCCTTCCATCCAATCTCAGGCTTAATTTCATCATTCCTACTGGTGATGAAGAACAGCAGCTGGGTGGAGTTAACACTACAAGTAATTAATAGGATTTCTATGTAAAAACTTCACACATTTCCATGGAAAAATAAAGTTAGAAGCAACATAATAATGGTATGAAACACATTCCAGACTAATCTGAAGCCATACACGGTTTGATAAACACACTGCTTCACCACATGTACCGTATATGCCTGATTATAAGATGACCCTGATTATAAGACAACCCCCCAAACTTTGGATATTCTTTTAGGGAAAAAAACTAAAAGCCTGAATATAAGACTACCCTATAGGAAAAAAGTTAAACTTGTATATATTCACATGTAACATGCTTTTTTAATAAAAAATGATATCAAAAAAATGCATTTCTTGTTTTTATTTCCTTTTATGTGCCAATGCTGCCTCTCTCTTTCCCTTGCCCCCAGCTTTGTCTCTCTCCCCCTCCCTTTGACTCCCCCCTCGCCTCTGTCTTTCCCCCCCCTTGTTTCTCTCTGCCCCCCTCCCTCACCTTGTTGCTCTGTCCCCCCTCCCTCTGTCTCTTTCCCTCTTCCTCCCCTTGTAGCTCTGTCTCTTCCCCCTCCCTTCCCTTGTTGCTCTGTCCCCCCCCTCCCCTGTCTCTCTGCCCCCCTCCCCCTGTCTCTCTGCCCCCCTCCCCCTGTTGCTCTGTCTCTTCCCCTCTACCTACCTAGCTCATCGCGCAGACATCCCCTGCTGTTAGAGAGGGGGATTCAGGTCCCCTGCAGCTCTGCTGGGGACCTGGATCGCTGTTTTATAATCTGACCTCAATCCCTTTTTGAGTGAAAGGGAGATAAATGCTATTGGGGAAATTAAACCTAAAATAAACCTGTAGAGAAAACACTGAAATGTTGCACATTTAGATTAAACAAAATTGACACATAACTGAACCAAGTCTCACCAACGAACATTATGAACACAAACACTACAGCACCACTTCTCATCCACAAATCATTTCTACATATTCTTCAATAACTTGCTTCAGCAAATTCTCAGCCATTGGCACTTTGTTGGATTGTTATTATCCTCTACTTATGTTCCATTTATTGCTCACATTACTTTCAGATGTCATCATTTAGGCAATTAATTAACCACCAATGTATTTCTACAAAACAGATTATAGATTTCACAGATGCTGGGCCCATTCTATTTATTGTTCATGTGTCAATTGTACTATGCAGTTAAAATTCGGATGTATGGAGAGAGCTTTGAAAAAGTGTAATTCCGTGGTATAGAAAACCTATATTAAAGTCTGAAATTAGCACTCAAGCATAGCACACAAAACGAAAATAATTTGGATCATTTCACACTAAAATAATCTTGCCAATGAAGGGACATCCAATAGCAAATAAGTAAACGTTTGGTCAAAACAATGGCTTCAATTAAATAAAAGTGAACTGCAAAAAAAACTAAAAAAAAAAATCATAATCCGATATGAGTAATGGAACGGAAAACCTTCTCTAGCTTGCCTATTTGTTCAACTCTGCTATTAATGCCTGATTTTTACAGTTCCCTTTTCAGTTAATTTTTCATGTACATTTTCCAGAGCATTGATCCAAATTCCCAGCATGCTATGAACCTAACATTTCAACATGAGAGATTCACTTCTTCTGAAATACCTACTGATGTATCCTTGTGGAACTACTGAAGGCAAAATGTAGGATTACTGGAATCTATATCTACTTCAAGCATGCTATTTTATGTTACTAATACAGTTAGTTAGACAGATGCAAACAAAAAGTTTTGCATTGCATCATCCATTTGCTAGTTAAATAAGATCAAGCTTATCACAGAAGGAAACAAAGGATTATCTGTATATGTAACAAAGGATAATGTAATGTAATTAATCATGAGCTGGAGATGCGACGGTTTGCAAGGTAGACTTCATTACACCAATTTACATAAACTGGCGTTCTTTAAAACAATTCAAACAGAGAGATGTAGTTTAAGTTATATCTTTAAAAGGATGCATATAATGCATCCACAATACAAAACATGTCATTGCAGTGTAAGTCTGGATGGCTTAAGATAAATAGGAAATTACTGACAAACATGAAAATGTAGAGCAAATTAACAGAAATATTTATTTCTTTCCATTGTGATTACTCTATTTTTACAAATTTGCAACAAAATTACCCTGTTCACATAACCCACCTGTCCAGATAAAATATAAAAAGAGCAACACTGTTTTCATCACTTTAGTAGAGGGGTGTCAAACCATAGACATGCAGCCACTTAGATGACAAAGCATTACATGAGATATAGGTTATCAGCAACAGGATGTTAATTATTCAACACTCTTTCTTTATAACACCCTCATGACGAGACTATTTTTGAAATGTTGTACTCTTTGTGACAATGGCTGAATTTCACTGGCTGAGTGAAGGAGGAGAGCGCTGATCGCTTCATAAGCTTATTCCACTGCACGACGTGCCTAAGTGCAATGATTTCCAAGACATAACTGGTACGTTCATTGTTGTGTTAAAAGCAATATATGTTTTTGGCCAACCAATAAGTGGAATTACAAAGATTGGTATACTAGAAAAGTCACAATACATGAATACAAATGTTGCAATTTAAAAATAAAATGTAGCAATTACATATTTCCCCCCTTACATGTATCCAGAACGGTATCTCACAGTTTGAGTTTTCCAAGTGACTGCTGTGTTCTAAGTGTACAGCTGGTGCATTTACAGCAGTTAGTGCAGCACAGGAGACACAGAGGTAAGTCCAGTTTTACCACTTTTTAAGCACTTAAACTTGCACCATACATGATGAGCAAGGTTGAAGATCTCACTCAGTGCAAATCTTGTTATGTGTATGAAAACTTGGAACAGCAGTTCCAGGGTCCATATCACTGTGGCAAGTGTGAGCAAGTGGCCTCACAGGAAGCTCAGATTGGAGCTTGTAAAAAAACGGAGGTAGGATTGGCAACCCAATCTGCGGTGTGGCAATTAAGTGTTCTAATACAGTGTTCTAATATGGGCAGAAGACTGAATAAGCTTCTGCAATCTAGACTCAGACATTAATGGAGTCTACAGTCTCCAGAGCACATGGCAAGTAACCAGTTGTCACCTCCAGTCCCTAACTCTACAAGCCCCTCCCCTCAGTCAATATGGTTTCTGGAAATACTACTAGAAGACTGGCTGTGGGGGAGGGAGTGTACAACAAAGAAGGTGGGCTCTCTCTTGAAGAAAGACTTGGCAAACCTTCTTGCAAGCTCTCTTACACACGGTGTCCCTTGGGGACAACATCTCTCTCTCTCTCTCTCTCTCTCTGCGGCTGCCTGGTAACACGTGATTCCAAGAAGTGGTAAATGTATCACATGTATGAATGCTTGACTCATTGTTTCAGCTAGTTGATTCCATTCAATCAATGAATAATTAGTGAAAGCATATACCAACCTAGTACCAGTTTTCATATGTATCTGTAGTATTTGTATGTATTGTTTATTTGTATGTGTGTAGCCTCTATTAATTAAATATTGTTGAATTGCCGAAAGCAAGGAGTGTGGACTCTGAATTTACACTCAGTAGTTAAGAGTTATTAATAGAATAACTAGACATATTGGTGAAGACTGATATCTTTATCAGTAAAAGCAATATAATTTATTACAGAGCTCTAGAGAGGCATATTGCAAAACTGAGGGATATTGACAACCTTGAGTTGAGTCTCTTGCTCACTGAGCAGAGCTTAGTGGGGTCACCTAAAAATGAGGGAGGAGATCAGCCAGAATAGAACCAGGCACACAATTGAGAGACGGTTACATGTGTTTGTAGCGGGGGAGGGAAGAGGAAGAGGGCAGCCAGTCCTGAGTTTCTCTATCCTAACACATTTGTTTACTTGAGTGAAGATGCTGGGGAGGCAGACCCAGGAGTGGATTTGCTGGAGGAAAGCTCCTCTAGCATGTGATGGTAGGGGACTCTATTATGAAGAGAGTAGATAGGGTAATCTGTGGCTCTAACCGCAGCAACCGAATGGTTTGTTGTCTCCCGGGTGCACGGGTTCCGCATGTTGCGGACAGATTATTGGGAGGGGCTGGAGAGGATCCAGCTGTCTTGGTCCATATTGGGAAAATGGAGGGTCCTAAAAGGTAATTTGTAGGGTTTTAGGGAGTAAGCTCAAGAAATGGACTTCCAAGGTAGTGTTCTCAGAGATACTACCTGTGCCATGTGCTACGCCAGAGAGACACTCCTAGTGTCAGAAGGAGGGCTTTGGGTTTCTAGAGCACTGGGCTGATTTTGTGTTGGGATACAATCTTAAAGTCACGATGGATTTTACCTAAATGCAATAGGGACTCATGTGCTAGGGTAAAGGATGGCTAGAAGATTGGAGGAGTGTTTAAACTAGGAATGGGGGTTGGGGGTGAGGGACCAATAAACACTGGGCTAGATAGTATAGGAAGGGAAGGTGACTTAGTTAGTACCCTGGTGGGTGGTTCTGGGGCTATGGTTAGAACGGATTATAGGGAGCAAGCTATAAACAACTTAAAAATCACAAATGGATTATGCCAGTGGCATTAAGTGTATGCTTGCAAATGCCATAAGTTAAACTGGTAAAATAGGGGAATTAGAGCTGGTATCAGGAATTGAAAACTATGACTTAATTGGTATAACTGAGATGACACACATGATTGGTCAATCAATTTGGAGGGCTACATGTTGTTTAGAAAAGATAGTTCAAACAAAAGAGGTGGAGGGGTCGGTTTGTATATCAAACCAGCATTATTGCCTCATTAGAGGGAAGAAGTATATAATGACAGTACTGAACATGTGGAATCATTGTGGGTGGAGATAGTCAGTGGGAGTAGACCTGCCCAGAAATTATTAGGGGGTATTTGTTATAAACAACCAAATATTAGAGAACATGAAGAATCACAGCTACTAATGCAAATCGAAAAGGCTTCTAAAATAGGGTGTAGTATCATTATGGGGGTTTTTAATTACCCAGAAGTAGATTGGAAAAATAGAACCACTAATCCTGCTAAGAGCAGTAAGTTTCTGAATATGTTGAATGGCAACTTTTTGTCTCAGCTAGTACAGACACCAACCAGATGGGAAGCATGCATGTATCTGGTAATAACTAACATAGAGGCGCTTATCTCTAACATCCAAGTAAGGGAGCATTTAGGGAATAGTGGCCATAACATGGTATTCTTTGAGATTAATTCTAAAAGGCAAATTGGTATGGGTCCCACCAAAACAATGACTTTTAAAAAGGCCAACTTTAGTAGGTTTAATACATTCCTTGGTCTAGTTGTCTGGGATGGATAATTTTTGGGATAAAAACCAGAAGGTAAGTGCAATAACTTCTAACTAACACTACATAAATACATATAAATGTATACCCTTTGGTCACAAATATAAAAGAAGCAAACTAAAACCAATGTGACTAACCAATAAAATCAGGAAATAAATAAAAAAGAAAGTAGCATTCAAACATTATAAAGCTACAAAATATAAAGAAGCCAACAAAGACTGTAAAAATGAAATTATAAGCTAAATTGGAGAATGAAAAAACAATTGCTAAGGAGGGCAAGTGGAATCCCAAAAAATTATTTAAATATATAAATGGCAAAAAATTTAAGGATGAATATGTTCAGTCTTTGTTATCTTAAATGGGTGAGATTGTCAGTGGAGACAGAGCGAAAGCAGATATTTTAAATAATTTATTTTCTTGTTTTTACCAAGGAAGAACCAATGGACAAGAACCTGCAAGCTACGTTTACAGAACAGTCACAGCAAACATGTGATTGGTTGACACAATAAAAAGTGTTAAAGTAATTAAATGGTGCTAAAATAGACAAAGCCCTGGGGCCAGATGGTACCATTATTTTTGAAGCTAATGTGGTGCCCATATTTAAAAAGGGATCAAAATCCCAGCCGGGCAATTACACACCTGTTAGCTTGACATCTGTGGTGGGGATATGGTCTGAAGGGTTGCTAAGGGAATATATTCAAGATTTCATATTGAAGAGGAATCTCATTAGCAGGAGCCAACATGGCTTTGTGAAGGACAGGTCTTGTCAAAATACCTTAAGTACATTCCATGAGGAGGTGAGTAAAAATACCGTATTTGCTTGAATATAAGACAACCCTGATTATAAGACGACCCCCCCATACTTTGGATATTCCTTTAGGAAAAAAACAAAAAGCTTGAATATAAGACTATATATATAAGACTTTACATAAGACTTTTGCCAATGCTGCCCCTACCCCCCAGACTTGCCCAATGCTCCCTCTCCCCCTCCCTCCCCCAGACTTGCCCAATGCTGCCTCTCCACCCCACCCTGCCACAGACTTGCCCAACGCTGGCTCTCCACCCTCCCTCCCCCAGACTTGCCCAATGCTGGCTCTACTCCCTCCCGTCCCCAATGCAAGACTGTGCACCAATGGATTGTTTTTAGAAGTGTACGTTTTGTTCTCTCTCCTCCCTCCCTCTGTTTTCTCTCTCTTCCCCTCCCTCCCTCTATTCTGTCTCTCCCGCATCCCCTTCCTCTGTTCTGTCTCTCCCCCCCTCCTGTTCCTCTGTTCTCTTCCCCTCCCCTTGTTCTGTTCTGTCTCTTCCACCCTTCCTCTGTTCTCTCTCCCCCTTCCCTTCCTCTGTTCTCTCTCTCCCACAATCCCCTTCCTCTGTTGTCTCTCCCCCTCCCTCTGTTTTCTCTCTCTCCCCTCTCGGTTTTCTCTCTCCCCCTCCCCTTCCTCTGTTCTGTCTCTATCCCCTCCACTTGTTGCGTCTCTCCCCCTCCCTTTTTTCCATCTCTCCCCCCTCCCCTTGTTCTGTCTCTCCCCCCCCCCTCCCCTTCCTCTGTTCTGTCTGTGAGGGGGCGGAGCTCACCGGCTGATTGGATTTCCTATACCCTGCATTATCACTGAGTATGGGGAGCTCAAGCAGCACTTACTAATGCTGCCCACTGCTCCCCGTGAAGCAGACGCTGCTCTGCTTCACAGGGTGGGGGCTGGAGCTACACCTCTCAGCCGATGAGCTCCGCCCCCTACTCGGATTTGCAGTGCTTGCCGAGCAGAGGGCTGGTGAGGGTGGATCTTTTGATCTCCCCACCCAGTGCCTTTACAGGCAAACTTATTTTTATTGACGGCGGGCGCTCCCTGGGGTGTTGCGCCCTGTGCAAATCGTGGCATATTGAGAGACAAAACCTGGCATATTGAGTGGCAAAACCTGGCATATTGAGTTACGAAACCTGGCATATTGAGAGGAAAATCCTGGCATATTAAATGGCTAAATCCTGCCATATTGAGGGGCAAAATCATGGCATATCGGGTGGGTTAATCCTGGCATATTGAGGGGTTAAATCCTGGCATTTGAGGGGTTAAATCCTGGCATTTGAGGGGTTAAATCCTGGCATATTGAGGGGTTAAATCCTGGCATATTGAGGGGTTAAATCCTGGCATATTGAGGGGTTAATTCCTGGCATATTGAGGGGTTAATTCCTGGCATATTAAATGGCTAAATCCTGGCATATTGAGGGGCTAAATCCTGGCATATTGAATGGCTAAATCCTGGCATATAATGATAGTAAAAATATGTGTGGAAGGTGCAGGAAGCAGCATGGAGGAATGAGAGCTCTGAATATTTTTAAAGTAAAGCTTTCATCTTTGGCTAAGTTTAAGTGCCAAAAAGCTAGGGTTAAGAAGCCAAGTTTTAGTTTAATGCCTAGTATTATATCTAGAAAGTAACTGCTGCAGTACCTCTTTCAAAATCATCCTTATCAACCTGGAATCAAAAGCCATTTTGAATACAGCCATGTGCTGTGCTGAACCTCTCTGAAGTTAACTATACATGGTACTAATCATTACAATGCCATATAGAATATAACAGTTGAATGAGTGTAACTTTGTGATATATTTTAAGATATTTTGTTTTTACCGCCAGAGGTATAAATAAAGTATATTATACATATCACAATGTCTTTTAGTATTCATCTTTACACAATTTATCTATATTCTCGAATCAAAGAATTCATTGTTTTACAGTTAGTCTTGTTTGTCTACATAAATATTTATTAATTATTTTATTAATAAGTATTAAGCATAATTTAGCATACAGCAGGCCACGACCACTACAGATATGATTGAATATTGTGAATGTATCTGGAACTTCACTTTAATTACTATCCACTGGACATGAGCGTTTCCAGTACACTGCATTGTTGCAACAGGCAACATATGTTTGGTAAGCTGAACTTTCACTTCCATTAAAGCCATGGAAGTTATGGCTGAAGACTAGCTAGAGGCAAACAAGTTATGTTTGTGCTACCAGTAGACTGTTAGCCTTCTCATTAAAGCAAGTGTTTATTAGCTGAAATGCAGATATATGGCATCTTATTCAACATAATTTGATAAGTAGATGGAGGAGACTGACACGAGGTAAGGTCTGGCATTAATGATCATTGAGGAATTGTAACAAACGCTGAGATCTCAGGATGTAATACAGATTAGGGATTCCGAAGAGGACGCCAATGCATTCTTAATCAGCAAAGTCATCAGCAGAATAAGCAATGTTGGAAATATCAGCCAGATACAATATTTAAAATTATTGTAGCAGTGCATGATGTTTATCACCAGGGATAAACATTACAGTTGCGTCAAAGAATATAGCACTGATCTTGCCGTGGTTAATCAATGGAACAGTGTAATGGTAAGTCATCCCACGCATACACAATGCTAGTGGTTTTAGCAGATTTCAAATTATACTAAAGTTCAACAGTAGTCCAAAAAAATATAGATAAATGCATTCAGCTTAACATTCTTTCTTTAAATGTAATGTTTCAAATAATCAGTGAATATATTTTTTGATAAATCAACCCCAATCTCTGGATGGGAGCATCATCTTCGATTGAGGCAGAACACGTTATGATGTGCATTCCTTTATCAAGTACAACCAACATGTTGGGTGGAACAAATGGGGGTGTGAGCTAGTACCTGCCCTATAAGGCAATAGCTACTCGGGAGGGGCTCACCATTTTTCGGAAAACCATCAAATGAGGGTCCAAAGCCAAGCTCACTTTCCCCCACAAGAAAAACTAAACTGACAAAACAGTTGAGCATGGCAGAATAGCTTCAGATGAGGTATGTAACACTATGGGCCAGATTTATCAAGGCTAAAAAAGGCTCTAAAAAAAAAAGTGCTTCATTTGGACCAAACTGCCATGGTTTCCATGGTAATTATTACTTTTTTAGTACTTTTTTCCTGAAATAGAACCTGTTTTGGCTTGATAAATATGACCCTTTATGTCTTAACGGGGGCCTTAGGCCTGGTACTTGGTAGGATGAAGAGAGCAACTGCACAGGATTCCATTTAGCAGAAAAGTAGGAATATGAAAAGATGTGTTCAGTTCATTTTCTTCTATAAATAGTACCATGTTCGCTGTGAAAGCACAGGAAACAATTAGAAGATTATACATGTAATGGTTACACTGTATTAACACATATTAAACAAGACACCTACTTAATTCCTGTGCATTCCAGAAGTAATGCTGTTTGTCCTCTTGTTTTGCCCTCTTGTTTATAGTGATGATGGCTGTGGTCAGTGCCACCTCATTTAAATAAATTGTAACTTAATATATTAACATATTTTGAACGCAAAAGTCAAATCTAACATCAATGAGAGCCAATACATTCTAATTCTATGACAGAGAGCTATTGTTTCTCAATCCTAAATATATACAAGGTCTCAGCCAGCTAAATTCGTTTTAAGACAAACACTAAAAATATCATCATGTATACTGTAGCATGGAATAGAAGTGCAGTAGCCACCATGCATACAAATAGATGCTGACAAACTGCTTTGCCTTATAAATGAATCATGAAAAGCTTAACAGCATTCTCAGAGACCGCCATGACAAACATATAAATACATTATTCTGCCTTATTGTTATAATGTGAAGAATAGCTATAGATTAGAAAAGTAGAAAAACGGTGCTACACTACTGACCAGTTAACAAGATGGAGACATGAGACATGTTCCTCAAAAGAGTTTACTAGATGTAAAGGTAATACATATAATGGTTCAGTGGAATGAATCACAGAGCAGGTTTTAAAGCTACAGCTAAAGCAGGAAGCACACATTAAACGCAACAGAACATAAAAATGGACAAACATCCAAATATCCCCACTACTAACCATTTTGTGAATCGGTAGCAAAACAATGTCCGTACCTCCTAAAATATAAATGTATTGTTTAGAAGAAAATGTGACATTCCTATTGTAGTTGTAGAAATAAAGCTATTGTATTAAACCTTCTTACTGGTGGTGATAACAGGAAGGGCTAGCCATATGTCTCTCTCCAGCGGTTGCTAAACTAGAACATGACAGGGAAATAATGATACAGGTTATGAAAGGTAGAAAAATGTAAGCTACATGTCAACAATAATAATAATGGTAATCATAAGGATTAATAATAATAATAAGGAAGAATAATACATAGAAAATAATATAATGTGTTCTTACATTTACTGTACACATGTTATCTTAGCTCCCATGGCAACAAGTTCAATCATAAAGTAATATTGTACCACCTTGTGCTGTCTTAGAATGTTAAACATCGGGAAATCCATTAAAGAAGAAATTAACCCCTTCAAATAGATTTTAATCAGAGAAACGCCCACTTCTCAATTGTAGTGAACCGTGTTATGCACTACAGCGCTTCTATCAAACTGGCAGCCTGCCCAGGGCTGACATCAAACAGGCAATGTGGGCATTTACCCTCGGCTCACCATCAAATGAGGGTCAACAACCAGGCTCCATTGCTCCAAAATGGAGAACTAAATGGACAAAAAAATGTTAACTATGTAAAAAGAATGGTGGAAAGGTTTCAGATTAGGTACGGGGAACTGTGTTTCTTAACTTTGGTCCTTAGGCCTTTTACCAGACATGGTAAAGAAAACAAGTGCACAGGATTCCATTTAGCAGAAAAATAGGAATATGGGATATGCTAATTTGTGTTCCTTCTGTAGTTACTTTCTATAATGCTTTTATTCTTTTTTGTATATATGGGTGGGATGGAGATAGGGTTGCCACCTGGCCGGTATTTTACCGGCAGGCCGGTAAAAAAATTGGCATCAGGCCAATGTTAAGTCTATTTGAAGAAAAGGTGGCAACCCTAGATGGAGAGGAATGGTGGTCCAG
This sequence comes from Pelodytes ibericus, assembly GCA_036172795.1. Lineage (NCBI taxonomy): Eukaryota > Metazoa > Chordata > Amphibia > Anura > Pelodytidae > Pelodytes > Pelodytes ibericus. Next base: position 69,700,863 of record CM069857.1, read on the forward strand.
CCTTGAAAGTTTGCCCATGGTCCACCAGGGCCTTAAAGCAGCCTTGGGCCAGTGAGTCAGATATGGGCCTGAAAAGTCTTTATTTGGCTTTTAACCTTGCATGACATACGGCCCTCCACAGTTAAAAAGTTTAACAGCACTACACTAGGGTATTAGAGAGACACACATCTTAAATAGATAGACAATCTGATCAGTGGCTAAATATAAGAATGGGGCACAGTCTGCCATGGTTAATTACAGCAGATTATCACACGGCATGTTTTAAGATATTGGTCCTCAATGTCATGCACTTACTACTAATAAAAAAATATTTTTAACCCTTCCTTCCTTAAAATAAAATACACACACATGTTCTAGTAAGAGAGCAGTCACACTTAGAACTAAATCAGGCAACTTTATCTCATTAGAGAAAGGAAATTAAAATAAATTGCAGCTCTCGTTCAAAACATGAGAACTGATTGCGTATCTAACTACATAGCTAGAAAATTCCCCTTGCTACCAGAGCCACGTTGTTATTCTCAATGCAATTATACAGCTCAATAATGTCCTCAGACCTCATCTATATGCAGAGTACTGCTTTGTGTCGAAAAGTAACATTATAAGGTCTGCAGCTTATGAACGGTGTACACAATTTAGCATTTAATGACTTTCTAATCATTCCATTTCTGGGGTATTAAAAAAAAAAAAAGAAGTTGTTATAGTGGAAGTATTATATATCTGTTTAAATCCAATGTTATTTTCATTTGACTCTAGGCATTCATATCATTATCATCTAATTTTATTTATTTAACAAAGAAAAAGAACAGGAAATAAAAGAAACCAAATTGACTAGGCACTCCAAAGAACCAGTCCTATAGATACAAAAAGTACACAGAAGTCCTGAAGTGGTATACATATATAAAGGATTTTAATAAATAAATATGAATATAGGGTACTGTCAATAATATACTACATCAATAAAGATATCACAGCTGGTCACTACAATAAATATATTAAGTAAATCAATAAAAAGTATGTAATGGACAAATATACACACACACCTTAAGCATAAAATATCAGCAACTGTACAAATCAATATAATATAGACCCAGTCTTTGCCTAGTAGTATACCCTTTAATAATAGCAGGAACCCATGCATGAGATTATATACAAGTGTAATACTATGTAGCAAATGTCCAGGCTAAATAAAAGCAACACAAGTAGCAGGTAAATGATCAGGCTGAAACAGAACAGTGAGAAACCTGAGCTCTAAATCTGGGAAAAAATTGCTAGTAAGTGTGTAAAAGTACTATACCGTATTTGCTCGAATATAAAATGACCCTGATTATAAGACGACCCCCCCCCAAACTTTTGATATTCCTTTAGGAAAAAACTAAAAGCCTGAATATAAGAGTACCCTATAGGAAAAAAGTTGGATATATTCACATGTAAATTGCTTTTTCATATTTAATAAAAATGATAATATAAAAAAATACATTTCTTGTTTTTATTTCCTCTTATGCTGCCTCTCTCTCTCCCCCTCCCCCCAAACACTGTCTCTCTCTCCCCCTCCCCCCAAACACTGTCTCTCTCTCCCCCTCCCCCCAAACACTGTCTCTCTCTCCCCCTCCCCCCAAACACTGTCTCTCTCTCCCCCTCCCTCCAAACACTGTCTCTCTCTCCCCCTCCCTCCAAACACTGTCTCTCTCTCCCCCCCTCCAAACACTGTCTCTCTCTATCCCCAGCATTGTCTCTCCCCCCCCGCGTTGTGTCTCCCCCCCCCCCGCGTTGTCTGTCTCTCCCCCCCGCGTTGTCTGTCTCTCCCCCCCGCGTTGTCTGTCTCTCCCCCCCCCCCCGCGTTGTCTCGGTCTACCCCCCCCCGCGTTGTCTCGGTCTACCCCCCCCCTCGCGTTGTCTCGGTCTCCCCCCCCGCGTTGTCTTGGTCTCCCTCCCCCGCGTTGTCTCTGTCTCCCCCCCTCTGCATTGTGTGTCTCTCCCCCCTCTGCATTGTCTCTGTCTCTTCCCCCTCTGCATTGTCTGTCTCTCCCACCCCCCATCCCCCCTGCGTTGTCTAAGTCTCCCCTCTCCCCCCTCCGTTGTCTATGTCTTCCCTCTCCCCCCTCCGTTGTCTATGTCTTCCCTCTCCCCCCTCTGTTGTCTATGTCTCCCCTCTCCCTGGTGGCTAGTGGGGCAAGTGCATGTGCCTTTGGAAGAGATAATAGCTATTTATAAATGAATGCAAACCTCAATGGTTAAAGATGAGAAAGATTGCACTTGATGTAAAAGTTATGCTGTACCTTGCGGGTAGCGGGGTGCTTCAAATTCAGCCTTCCAGACTTCACAGGGCAATAGCACATGACAGATATTACAGGCAGCGGGGTACTCTATATACTGCCTCCCCAACTACATGGGGCAATAGCATCCTCCAGAGAGTTATGCACAGATGACCAAAATCTAAAATAACTTTATCGACAACAGGGAAAGCTACTGCCGCTCAACACGCATCCAATCACAAGTCGGCTAAACTCAGCTTCAAGTGTTAATGACAACCATACTTCTAGCAGTCTCATCTGCTTTTCGTCTCCATTCATAGTTCAATACAGACACCAGGTCTGAATTCCAAACACCGGCTTTCATAAACATAAATGGGACCAATTGATGTAATTGTGCTAATTCTTGTAAGACAGTCCAAAGTATGTAAAAAGGCATAGAGACCAGATGATGCCCACCAGGCATCATTCCTTTAGCTTGTAATTAATAAAGGTCACTTGACTGGGTTCTGTGTAGCCAATAATCACAAATCCAAGAAGAATTACACTTGTGAGACCTGTGAGTGTGTGATTCTTCTTGGATTAGTTTGTATTTAGGCCTATTACTTACATACATATTATATTCCACAGGGATCAGCATGCTCACATAAAACATCAACTGATATTTATCATCCTCCACCTATGGCACTCTGTCCAGAAGAGTGCAGTGCTAGAACCCTTAAACTCCCAGGCTTCAGACAGAGTACTCTGGTGTTGTTCCTGGACATCTGTTGGTGCTACTATCTCCAGCTTCACATATTGCTTCCTGAGGTTGCTGTCACTTGCACCAAGATATCGATCATCATCACCGTCTTCCAGTCCTTGTCTACCACCACAATGTCTGGTTGATTGGCCAGAACCTGTCTGGATCTTGTAGTCCCACAGGATATTTGACCTGGAATGCTCCACAACCGTCTGTGGAATCTCCCATCTGGACTTGGGAGGGTTTAACAATATGCTGTGCAGATGTTACTGTTTACAATACCAGCTATTTGGCTGTTCCATTCAACTGATGCATCTTACAACCGGCCAAGATGTATTGGACCGTTTCAGAGGAATCTACACAGTCTGCACCTCGAGTTCTGTCTGGTGCCTTAGATCTCTGCTTCTTTGGATCTGGTGCTTAGTGCTTGTTCTTGTGCTGCCATGATCTATGCCTCGACTGGAAGGATTTCCCAATGTTGGTTGCCTTAGCTATCTGTCGATGGTACATCCCATGCAGGGTCTCTAAGGTACCTCTTTAGTCTGGGAACCAGTGTTTGGTTAGCAGTCTCTAGGTCTTGAGATATCCAGTAGCCAAGTCTTATCTCTAATCTCCACACACTTATGTAGTTCCACTAGAACTTCTCTCAGAGCTGCCTACAAACAAACATTACAAAATAATACATGTATACACACACATATGGACAAACACATTGGGGCACCTGACAATTACACCAACAGGGACTTTAATGGCACTGCATTATAAACACATAGATATTAATATGTAGTTGGTCACCGCCCTTTGCAGCTATAAAAGCTTCAACTCTTCCACAATATTTTGTAGTGTTTCTTTAGGATTGTAATGCCCATTCATCCAGTAGAGCATTTGTGTAATGTCCATCACTGATGTTGGACGAGAAGGTCTGGCTTGCAATCTCTTTAATTTCAGGTGTTCAATGGGGTTGAGGACAGGGCGCTATAGGGGCCAGTCAAGTTCTTCCATAACAAACTCAACTAACCATGTCATTATGGACCTTGCTTAGTGCACTGTGGCACAGTCATGCTGGAATAGAAAATGACCTTCCCCAAACTGTTCCCACAAAGTTGGAAGCATAGCATTGTTCAAAATGCAAAATGTCTTGGAGTGCTGAAGCATTAATTTAATATTCCCCTTCACTGGAAATAAGGGGCCTAGCCCAACCCTGCAAAACAGGCAGGTAATGTTCTCCTGGCATCCGCCACACCCATTGATTCACCTGAATTCAATAATTAAGCGTTGTATCCCAATGTGTTTGTCCATATAATGTGTATATATATATATATATATATATATATATATATATATATATATATACACACATACACACACACACACACACACATATATACATACATACATACACACACACACACACATATTATATATACATACACACACACACATATATACACATACATACACACACATATATACACATACATACACACACATATATACACATACATACACACACATATATACACATACATACATATATATACACACACACACATACACACACACACACGTATCAAAAAAATATATATTTCATTTGGAATAGTAAGTCAACATTGCAGTCCCTGACAATATAATTATATATATTTTGATAATTGTAGATAGAAAACTTTAGCAAATTACATAATTACATTAGGATTATTACAACTCAAAAGAATACTTTTCAGGCTACAATATTTATAACCTTATGAATAATTTATTTTTTTACAAATCACAGATAACCAAGTAATTAAATCAATTAAGTAAATTACTATGATCAGATTTTTAATTGAAAGGTTAGGAGTGTTTACACTATGAGGTATTGTTTATCTTATAACTATAAGCGCCACTTGATTATAATGTAAATCTACATGGATTTAAAACCCTTTTTTAAATAGTCTGGCTTCATTACCACAAATAAATTTGAAGTAAATTAAGCTGCACATAGAGGTTATTTCACTAGCTGAAAGATGATGATAATTCTACAATTAGCGTTTCATGAGTAATAATAACGTCAGCATGTTAGAAGCCAATAAAGGACAGTCAATTGTATTAAAAAAAGTTCCAGCAAAGTGACTATAAATTATCCAAGTAGATGGATTATTTTGAATAATATCAGAAGTTGAAGTTCCAGTAGAAGTCTAGAAGTCTTCAAAGGCATCATAAAAGCAGACACTGGTGGACCATACCACTAGGGTTGCCAACTTTTTAGTAAAATATAAAAAAAAACCATGCTGATGCCACCATAGACTTAAAATTGTCTACAAGCAGGTGTGTTACCAGCTTGACATTATGTTACTATCTGGATGGCAACCCTAACTAACACATAATAAACTGATCCATGAGCCCCACAATGCCTAGAGAATAGTTCACATCATTAGGAGCAATGCATTTAAAACCTAAGATATGGACACCAGAAATTACAATAAAAGAAAAGGAATATATAAATGTAGAGTGTGCCTAGTTTTTTTTTTTAAATCTGAAGGTAAAACATTATGTAGAATGATTGTAAATGCCATACTGCATGCTTATCAAACTGTGAAAATTATTTATTTGAAGGTAAACAATTATTCACCCACAATATGAATAAATAAAATAAAAAAATAAAAATGATAAAACATGGAATAAATATCCAGAACTGCTAAATATATGTATAGTATACCTCCCAGCGGAAGATTGCTATACCGCACACACTATAGGTCAGTCACTCAAACATGCAGCACTACCCCACATGTATTCTCCAGTGGGAAATCTGAACAGTGGTCCCAAATCCCACTGAGCCTGCCTCTGTCCCAAAAGTTCTGTTGGACAGACTATCAACGTTGGAGCATCACACAAAGCAGGACAGTTGGGACGCATTGTATAGTAATTGCACTGTCTGCATTTCGTTGAATGTCTGTCTTTGAGTGTTCTATAGACTGCCCTATTCACTTTTATTCATTTATGTTTATCTGTAAAAGAATCTGGAAATGTGCATTACTTTTAGCAGTCAATAAAAGTTATATTTTGACCTGACAACTATTTACTTTTACATTCCAATATTTAGAATTTAAAAATGTTAGTATGTATACAGTGACACTCTTCAGCTGAGACAATATAGTATGAATAGAACATACATTTATTGTTGTAGCACTGAAATAACCTTTCAAAAGTCAACCTGAACACATTTCGTACATTCTACATTGGGAACAAGATTTAAACACATTGCTAAGAATTGACTGGGGGAGGGGAATTGGGGGAATAATACAACCTGTCAATAAAAAGTTCCATTAAGTGTTTTTAAAAGAAAATACTGTTAAAACACCTTAGAGGTTTATAGAACCACAATATAATTATAATATATGTCTAATTCATTTATGCTATACACATGGGGAAAGAGGACACCTTATACATATATGTGTTGGGAATGCAATAAAATTACTTGTTAATGTACTGGTATTTTTTATCTTTACTTTTTATCTGTGTTTTTTCCCCAAATTTTTTTCAATTAATTAACCTTATAATTGTAGCTACTAGATGTTGCATTATGAACGCAAAGAATGTACTCTAACCATTATGGATGTTATTAGAATAATAAATTTATCACAGGCATACTCTCAAAGTTAAACTAATTACATGATATATGTATGGACTATTTGGGAGTCATGAATTGTCTGGAACACACAGAAAGATGAAATATTTCAGTTCTGTTAAATGAACAGCTTTACGCATTAAAGAGAGAATTGCAGGGAGTTGAGAAGGGAATTTCAAACTCAAGGCCAAAATAGCTGAATTGGAAAAAATTGTCCCATTCAGACGCATTGAAGAATTTTTCAAATTCCTCTATATTGGCCGAAATTTCCATCTCAATTCCCTGCAATTCTCTCTGTTGAGTAGACCGTTTATAGAATTTGGGTAATATTGATTGTAATTAGGATGGAGAGAGGAATACATGTATATAAAAATAGTAGGAGAAACTATAAATAATGCAATTAAACCCCAGAAGTTCTAAGGACAACAGAGAACAATCCTCTCCTTATAATAGATGTGCTCTCCATGGACTCCTCAAAACAGAATATAGCATATAACTATGGCATCCTACATAGGTGTAAGGACTGGATGTCTCCTCAGAGACTGCAAACATGTAGAGGAAACGAGGGAACACATAGGGTAACAATAAAACACTGGGAGCCAATCAGTTCAAATGATATGTAAATGAGCTCCAGGAAGTGATATATAAATGAACCAAGTTTCGGCAGAAAATTAGTAGTTTGCATATCAAGCCACAGGCATGGGCGTCCGCAAATCCTGGCATATTGAGTGACAAAATCCGGCATATTGAGAGGGCAAAACCTGGCATATTGAGAGGGCAAAACCTGGCATTTTGAGAGGCAAAATCCTGGCATTTTGAGAGGCAAAATCCTGGCATACTGAGGGGCAAAATCCTGGTATAGAGTGGCAAAACCAGGCATAGGGTGGCAAAATCCTGGCATATTGAGGGGTTAAATCCTGGCATACTAAATGGCTACATCCTGGCATATTGAAAGGGTAAATCCTGACATATTGAGGGGCAAAATCCTGGCATATTAAATGGCTAAATCCTGGCATATTAAATGGCTAAATCCTGGCATATTAAATGGCTAAATCCTGGCATATTAAATGGCTAAATCCTGGCATACCGAGGGGCAGAATCCTGGCATATTGGGTGGCTAAATCCTTTCATAATGAGGGGCTAAATCCTGGCATTTTAAATGGCTAAATCCTAGCATATTGAGTGGTTAAATCCTGGCATATTGAATGGCTAAATCCTGGCATATTGAGGGGTTAAATCCTGGCATATTGAGGGGTTAAATCCTGGCATATTGAGGGGTTAAATCCTGGCATATTAAATGGCTAAATCCTGGCATATTGAGGGGTTAAATCCTGGCATATTGAGGGGTTAAATCCTGGCATATTAAATGGCTAAATCCTGGCATATTGAATGGCTAAATCCTGGCATATATTGACACTAAAAATATCCCCCCCCCCCCCCCCCCCGAAATAATTTCTGCGGATGCCCATGGCCACAGGTTATGTCATAAACAGAAGACATCAGAGTTGTTTTTATTCATTTTTGTATGAATTACAGGGCCCCTTAAAATAAGCTTTAAAAATTAAACCTGATGAGATTCCAAAATGGTCATCTCCAAAAACATCAAATGGTAATTAAAAACTAAATTTTAATAAATCTTGATTAGATAAAAATACATTTTATGGATTTAAAGATTTCTAACAATATTAATAAATTTGCACGTGACATGCACCACTTTTGATGCCTGAATAAATCATAATATCCTTTAAAGTACCACAGCATATACAATTAGCTGTAAGTATTTCTGAACTCCACAATGAACAGATTTAGATTACTACACACATTTTACCCTTATAAATCATAGCAAATGATGTTGCGTCCTTGGATCTCTTGGGAATCAATGACTGCTGTTCATTAGACATGAGTTTCACTCTGAAGAATAACTATGAATAAATGTAATCAATGTGAATTAAAGCTTCAGATACCACAGGGTGTCAATGCGTTGCTAAGCAATGCTTTGATCAACGCTCAGGAAGTCTCGATTAAATGCATATGCTAATAAAAGGTTATTATAATTATATTATGTGTCAACTTCAGCTCTCAAAAAAAAAAAAAAAAAAGTCAAAACAGAAGCCATCAATGCCACATTTACGTGACTTCTGGGACAAAGCCTAAAGGAAGAATAGAATAGGGTAAATAAAAAATATTGAATAGTATAATAAGTGTATGATAGTGGTGCCATTCAGAATGCATATAATCAAAATTATAATTTACACCAGGGCTTGACAAACGTAACTGAACTTTAGGAGCAAGCAAAAAAAATCTAAGAGCCAGGAAACGGCACATACACTCAGTCCCACGCAGACACACACACACACACACAGACATACAGTCAGAACCAGTCACACACACAGAGACATACAGTGAGATCCAGTCCCACACACACAGACATACAGTCAGACAGACACACAATTACACACAAAGACATACAATTAGACACACACACAGACATACAGTCAGATCCAGTCACACACACACAGTCAGATCCAGTCAACACACACACAGTCAGATCCAGTCAACACACACATACATACAGTCAGATCCAGTCAACACACACAGACACATAACAGTCAGATCCAGTCAACACACACAGACACATAACAGTCAGATCCAGTCAACACACACAGACACATACAGTCAGATCCAGTCAACACACACAGACACATACAGTCAGATCCAGTCAACACACACAGACACATACAGTCAGACAGACACAGCCACACACACACAGACACCGTCACACACACACAGTCAGACACAGTCTCACACACAGACATACAGTCACACAGTAACACACACAGACATACAGTCTGACACAGTAACACCCACATACAGTCACAGTCACACACACACCATCAGACACACATACAAACATACAGTTAGACAGAGTCACACACAAACACAGACATACAGTCACACACAGACATACAGTCAGGCACATGCCCACACAGACATACAGTCAGGCACATGCATACACAGACATACAGTCAGGCACATGCATACACAGACATACAATCAGGCACATACACACACAGACATACAGTCAGGCACATATACACATACAGACACAGTCAGGCACATATACACATACAGACACAGTCAGGCACATATACACATACAGACATATCTCACACACATTTATACACACAAGGCAGCAGGTTGTGTGTTTTTTTTTTAAAGATACAAAAAAGTTCACTTGTTAATATGTTGTCGTCCCCCTCCCTGCTGCTTTGTCTCATTGCAGGGAAGGGGGGTTTTCATTTCAGCCCAGCGGCACAGAGCAGCTCACGTTCCAGCCCTGCTGAGCACAACCGGTGCTCGGCATTATATAGCGCGCGGAAGGGTTCGGAGCAGCAAGTCTATACAACTGGTGCACACACACACTGCTCCCTTGCACACCGCTGGAATAAAGGGGGGGGGGGGGAGATCATAACAGAGATTGTGCCACGCAGGGCTAATGATACCTGGGAGCAGTGATCATTATCGCTGCCCTGTCGACCCCCTGCCACCCTGATTAAAACCTGTACTATGCGATCTAAACTGATCACATAGTACAGGATCTCCATAGAGAGAGATGCGGCACGTGTGACATTGTCACGTGACTGGTCTTGCACGTGGGGGTGAAAGATCCGCCCCCTTGCGCTCTGAACCGCCTAGAGCGCCGGATATCCATGACATCCTGGCGCTCAGACGAAAACGGAGTCTGCATCAACCCCCCTGCCTGCAATAAAAGGTAACCGTGCAGGGAGGGGGACAAACAAACAAAAATCTGTGGGTATGTAGGTCTGACTGTATTTATGTAAGTAAGTGCAAGTATGACAGTATGACTGTATGTATATTAGTGTAAGACTGACTGTATGTAAGTGTAGGTCTGACTGTGTGTAAGTCTGACTGTGTGTATGCAAGTGTAAGTCTGACGGTATGTATGCAAGTGTAAGTCTGACGGTATGTATGCAAGTGTAAGTCTGACGGTATGTATGCAAGTGTAAGTCTGACGGTATGTATGCAAGTGTAAGTCTGACGGTATGTATGCAAGTGTAAGTCTGACGGTATGTATGCAAGTGCAAGTCTGACTGTATGTATGTATGTAATTGCAAGTATGACAGTATGACTATGTATGTTAGTGTAAGACTGACTGTATGTAAGTGTAAGTCTGACGGTATGTATGTAAGTGTAAGTCTGACTATGTGTATGTAAGTGTAAGTCTGACTGTGTGTATGTAAGTGTAAGTCTGACCGTATGGAAGTATGGAAGTGTAAGTCTGACTGTGTGTATGGAAGTGTAAGTCTGACTGTGTGTATGGAAGTGTAAGTCTGACTGTGTGTATGGAAGTGTAAGTCTGACTGTGTGTATGGAAGTGTAAGTCTGACTGTGTGTATGGAAGTGTAAGTCTGACTGTATGTATGTAAGTGTAAGTCTGACCGTATGGAAGTATGTAAGTGTAAGTCTGACCGTATGGAAGTATGTAAGTGTAAGTCTGACCGTATGGAAGTATGTAAGTGTAAGTCTCACTGTATGTAAGTATGTAAGTGTAAGTCTCACTGTATGTAAGTGTAAGTCCGACTGTGTGTATGTAAGTGTAAGTCTGACTGTGTGTACATTGGGCAGACTAGATGGACTGAATGGTTCTTATCTGCCAACACATTCTATGTTTCTATGTGTAGGGTTGCAACCTGGCCGGTATTTTACCGGCACAGCCGGTATTTCAACTTTTTGAGCTGGTGCCGGCATGACCACAATACCAGCAATGCAATGCCCGGTATTTTTAAAAACCCACTGCAGAGACTCTGTCAGCAGCATTGTTAGGCTGTCAGAACTTGTTTACCTTGTGTGGTCTGATAAGATCAATCCACGTGTCTCAGGGAGCGGGTGTGCTCTTCACTTGTGGATGGGCTGCAGCCTGCATCAAGTGTTCACATCACAGCAGGCTTGACAAGTCTCAACTGCATTAGTCCCTTTGAAACAGCAAGTTCCAGTTTTAGCCCCGCCCCCAGACGTGTGCAATGCTCTACAGAAGGTGGGTAGTTGCATATCAGCAGAGAATCTGCCAGAGATCAGATATTTTCCCCTATTACTAATAACCTGATGTAGCTGGTAATCACTAACCAAGCAGATTCCACTTCTAAATGTATTAGCCAGGCAGAGGAGGTATTACTTTACTATCAGTGACAAAGTCTCACCATATCACAATGGCATGGTGCTGATACATCTCCAAATACCTAGAAACAGGAATTTTAATAAACAAAAGGTTTATGGAATAGGTACAAACTGATCATTTGGCAGTTAGATAAATGTATTTTTTATTTTATTCTTTGCATTATTTTTTTTATGAATGTTATGAATTTATTAATTCTTGCCATGTGACATATAAGTGACAGTATTAGAAAATCAAATGACTAATGAGTTAGTGAAACCAGAGGGGTGCAACCTGAAAAGAAAGGTACAAGTTATTACTTCAGATGATTTAAAGAAGGAATAGCAGAGTAGTGGAAAAAAAACCTAGCAGGATCCTAAGGGCCTTATTTATCAAGACAAATTTCAGAAAAAGTGCTAAAATAGTAGTAATAACAATGTAAACCAATGGAACTCTATAGCAGTTGTCTCCAAATATAGCACCTTTTTTTCTTTGATAAATCTGGCCCTAAGTTGTATAGGAAGAGGCAGCAACAGCAGAAGAAAG